>JAWWMU010000121.1:68917090-68935891 GCA_035048155.1 Cinnycerthia olivascens
CTCTCCTCGAGTCTCCTCTCCTCGAGTCTCCTCTCCTCGAGTCTCCTCTCCTCGAGTCTCCTCTCCTCGAGTCTCCTGAGTCTCCTCGAGTCTCCTCTCCTCTGCATTATATTTTCCTGTACAATCATAGGTGATCGTCTTTTTGTTGAAAACTAAGTTTGTCATACAATTAGACAAATCTTAATGTTGACTTCGAGGTAAAGAAAATCACATTAATTATGATAAGATTTGCTATACTAGATTTTTAATTTCTAGGTCCATATAAAAACATGATAAAAACATTAAGAAAAATAGGGGAAAATATATCGATTGTATCATGTTCCACTGTCAAAATCAAGCATGTTGCAAAGGGTTCATTTTGGGGAAGTGCTCTGACACCCTCTCCGGCAGATATGCTATTGAGCTTTCCTTGTGGAGACACTGTAAGTTTAAAAACATGAGTGCACAAACAATTTTTTTTAATATAACAGCAAATGGATAACTGAAGAGCATGAACACAGGCAACAAATATGCTGTTTGTGTTATTCATACATTTCTGATTCCCATTCTAAGCTTATCTGCAGAGTCTCTGGAGTTGAACCTTGTATGTGCCTCCACTTTTTCCCTTGGAATAATTTGTCAGATGACAGCCTTCCAGCTTTTGTCCTCTTCCTTAGTACCGTGCTTCCATAGCCAGGCAGTGATCGGCAGCTGCTCGTGAAACTCCAGACCCCACAGCCATCACACTTCACTCACAGTCAGGGACCACATGCCAGAGCACAAGAACAGCCAAGTGGCAAGGTGACAAACAATGTTGCCCCCACTGAAAGGGATAAATTAGCAGAGTCTTAGTCTTCCCTTTCTGCCAGTTTCCAGGGGTGAAGCCAAGTGACAGCAAACTTGGCGTGTATCTGTCAACAGGAACACATCTGCAGCAGTGCCAAGTTTAGAGCCTTCACGCCTGCCATTTCCTAGATGTTAAAAGTGGTGCACAAACACAGGCCAGGACTTGGGCCATAATCTTGTAATGTACAAGTTCAGGGAAGAATCTGAAACATGGGAACCCTGTATTAAAATGAACTTAATAAAACCTATATATATTTTTAGTACAAATCAGCTGAGCACCCTCAGGTAAAGCAGAGGAAACTCTGGATTTCATCTACCTACTTTTAGAAGTTATTACAGGAATTAAGAGACACCTGGAGATCACCCTGCAGTTAGGACACATAACCATATTAGGAAGGTGTCTCAGACCCCCTGAATAACACTGCTTCCCTGCTCCTTTGCCCATGCAACATTAGGGGTTTCGGTTGCTTTTCTGACAGAAAACAACACGTTATCATTGCTCTGTTGATCACACAGCCACTTGTAACAGGCAGTTTGTTGCAGTTCACTTGGCATATTTATTAACTTCGATCTTTAACTCTCAATAGTATTTGGATAGCTAATTCGACTCACTTCAAGAGGCTTGTCCAAGGTTACCTAGAGACCCCACGACACATCCACTAAAGCGCTGAGATTTTACTTGTTTTCCTGATCTTCAAATTGTGTTTCCAGTATGCTCCTCTTTTAATTGCCTTGCTAGAGTCAAGATAAAGAATATCCAGCAGAACTGTGTGTGTCTAGTTTATACACTGCCTGAGATCATCGTCTTCCACAGAGGGTAGGTCTTCCTTGCTCCAGACTTTTTCTCTGATTTCCAGAGTCTGTGACTCCAGAAGAAAAAATTTAGCATCAAGAAATAAAGTGAAGATGGAATTAAATGCCTCAATCTTTACTGTATCCTTCATTCAGCAGTGAGCCCATATTTTGCCTGATCTTTCCCTTGAGAAGGATGCACCCATAGTATCCTTTGTGGCTTTGTATCTCCTTTTACCAACTGAACTTCAGACGGGTTTTATCTTTTCTAACCCTATGCCTGCCCACTCAGACACTATCTCAGTATTTCTCTTTGTGATTTGATCTTTTCTAACTTTCAACTTCTACGCTTTCCATTTTACTTTTGAGGTTTGTCTTTGTTCATCTGCATGGGTCTTTCATACTGACTAGGATGGAGTAGTCTTAACATTGGAGAGGGTTATCTTTTAGAAACAGATATCCCTCCTGAGCCATTTTTTTCTTTTAACAGCTGTATCCAAATGGATTGATCAAACCCTAAAAAGACTGAAGTATGCTATTTTGAATTTCAGGACAGTTATCTCACTATTTGCCCTTCTACATCTTATCAGCATGCTGGAAAGAATCATCTTATGGTCACTACTTTTAAGTTTGTTCCTGATCTTCACATCCTCTCTAAGTTTTCCTAGCTTATATGCATGAGTTCAGCAGATCACCTCCCACCATCAGTCCCTCAGTTCCCTTCATTGTTTCAAAGGTGTCACCAATGTACTCCAGAAACCACACAGGATGTTTGTGTCCTCTTGTGCTGTCCCTCCAACAGGTATTGGGATAGTTGAAATTCCTCATGACTACATCTAGCAAACATGAAAATTCTTGTCCGAAGAAGGCCTCACTTAATTATTCCAGGTGTTACAGGCACTCCCTGTAACATCTTCTGTGTTGGACTGATGGCTGATCATAACTCATACACTCTTGGATGCCATCTATCTGCTTCCAAACAAAGCTCCAAGCATTCCCACTGCTCCTGCCCATCAAGGCCAACTCTTTCTTGTCTTTTCAGATTGTCCTTCCTAAATAGTCTCTGTTCACCCATTGCAGCATTCCAGGTATAGGAGCTCTCCCTCCTGATGAGACTACAACCCTGAACTGCATGCAGCCCTCTAATTTCCCCTACTTTAACCTCTTAATATGTGCTTTAATATTCAGCCATTTCAGAGAGACCTCCAGACATGCTGATTTCCTTGAAAGGATGTGAGGAGCTTTCCCCATAATGCTGTCCTGCTGTCACTTCTTTATTTGTGTGCATCCAATTGAGGTACACTATATGCAACCTTGTTTTGTCCATTATGTGGTATCCTGTCCAAATCACCGCATATATTTTCCTTGCCAAGCCAGCCCACCACTGCATGTCTTTGATTGAGGGTCCTCATTCTCCCTGGTAAGTTTTCTTTATCTTTCTCAGATGCATCTCCTCCAAGCTTCATGGATATCAAGAGCATAAATATGAAAGGCTGTAAGAGGTTCTAGGAAATAAAAAACAGGTTGTACAGCAATCATAATTATTCAAAAGTTGGGTTAATTGGGTTAATATTCTCAATGAAAGCAAGTTCTCTTTCTTGAAGATGTGACAACTTCCTATTTCTGCCAGCGACTATTCCCTCATTGCACTCTCTATGGACTGGCATAGAAATTCAGCTGCCCTTCCATTTACCTGTTAAATGTCTGGCATTTTCCTCTGCTGAACTCCCTACCTGCTGTGTGCCTGGTGCTGTTTCCTGCTGTCTACTCCACCTGTCCACTTTACTCTTTTATTTCCTCCTTAAATGTTAACATGGCACAGATGGGCTCTTACTGCCTGTGACTTTCTAATGGAGTTGTTGAATGTTAATAATACTTTGGAACTTAAAAAGAAAAAGAGACGGACAGCCGCTAAAACACCAAAGAAAATAAAGATATGCATCCAATGTATCCATCTGTCTGTGGGCAGAACAGTGAAATAGCTCACTAGAATGTTTATTGTTGCGATATAGAAGCATTGAGAGTCCTCAGACAACATAAAGAGTTCCCTGTAGACAATGAAAAAAATTGCAAATTATCACTTTATCGTATCAGAGTAAATATGAATTTGCCATGCACACAAATCCGCAGCACAAAAATCAGGGTGAAAAGTAAAATCAGGGGTAAAAGAAGCTTGTTTTTTGCTTTGAAGTCCTTAACTCATTTTAGAAGGAAAATAACCAAGGCATTAATGATCAGACATTCCCAAAATTTTACTCCTTTGGAGGGCCCTGTCATTTTCATGTTATCATCCATTCAGAGAGCAGATGCAGCTGCTGGCATACTCGCAGCTGCCTCATCTCTCTTGATGTGTCCCTGTTCTTGCTTAATAAAAAACTTCTGTCTGGTTTGGCACCACCTCCTGTCTCCTTTTCTTTCCTCATCTAAAACTGCCGTATGCCAAAGAGGACAAAGAGACATCCACTAGGATATTTTAGGCAGCTGGGTAGCTGTGGTTGCTCTACTTCACAGCCATAAGATCCCTGTGAGACAATGCAGCTGCTACGCTGAATGAGCTGCCACTGGAAGGTCAGTCCTACCCTCCAACCTTAAACACTACAGAAAATTAAAAGTCTGAAAAAAACTGCTTGTCTCATTATTGCTGAAGTGGTCGAGCAGTCTCACCTCACATTTTTAAACCAGACTACTACTGAATCTGTGAAAGTAGATCCTTACTTCAGATTTGTTCATAATACTATATATTTATCTTCATTTTGTTTAGTAGATTCCTGAGTACCTTGGCATGGACAAGACACCTGCCTTCATCTCACCTGAGGTTTTGATACTGTAGATGCAGGAAAGTGGAATATGCTGCCTCTACTTTCATGTTTGGGAGTCAAGAAACAAGAGAAAGAGGAATGCAGAATTTTCCATACACAGTATTCTATCAGATAGAATTAAAAATCATGTTATTTGAAAATAAAGTAAATTAATTCTGGCCCACTTTATTTGTCAGTTTATATTTGAGATGGGGCATTTGGCCTTTCTCATCTTAATTAACTGTTCATCTACATGGGTCTTTCATACTGACTAGGATGGAGTAGTCTTAACATTGGAGAGGGTTATCTTTTAGAAACAGATATCCCTCCTGAGCCATTTTTTTCTTTTAACAGCTGTATCCAAATGGATTGATCAAACCCTAAAAAGACTGAAGTATGCTATTTTGAATTTCAGGACAGTTATCTCACTATTTGCCCTTCTACATCTTATCAGCATGCTGGAAAGAATCATCTTATGGTCACTACTTTTAAGTTTGTACCTGATCTTCACATCCTCTCTAAGTTTCTGTAACAGCTAATTAATCCTCCCTTCCTCCTTCTCTTCCCTTCACGATCTTCCTCCATACTTTTCTTTCAGAAAATTTAAGAATTAAAGGAGTCCAGTAGTACTGCGTTAATATGCAGCTTTCAGGAATTCATCAGTGTCCTGCTTTAAATTATTTAAAAAAAAAAAAAAGTTGTTTCAATTCTTTTTTTGGTCATCTAAAAAATGTAAAGAATATATAGACAGCCTTTACAGAAGTATTGTGGGAATTCATAAATTCAATGAATAAAGGTAGTTCAGCTGTGAAACCAGAGGACTGAAAATAATATCTGAAATTAACGGTCTTTAATACAGTCATAATATGCAGCTTTGCTAATAAACAAACCATTTCACAGTTTAAAACTACATCTTACCCACTCTGTATATACCAAGATGTTATTCTACAACTTAAAAATTCAGAAAACTTGCATTTGTGTTCCAATCTTAAACTGAAATTGAATTTTATTAATTCCATTTTTATGCTATCTTAGTTTGTTTTCTTTAAATTTCATTCTCCTATTTGCCACCTTTTGTCATTTGATGTATAGGCTGAAATCATATTCCATTCTCAGCCTTCATGCAGTTAAGTCTAATTCTTTCTGTGTACAACTGTCTTATTTTTGTCAAGCTATTGATTTGATGTTTCTGAACTTCTCTTAAAAAAAGGTGACCAGCGTGGGTTACCAACATACAAATAAAACTATTCAAGCACATAGTTAAATCTTTTGCTCAACATGTAGGACCCTAAGGTTACATTAATCTCTTTCACAATGGGTCACATTTATTGATATTTTATGATCATTTAATATATTGTCTCCCCCATTTTTGGTAATTTCTAATTGATAACCTTCCAGATTATAGAAGAATAACTTCTGATTACCAAGTACATATTGTAGATCTAGGTTTCATTTGTTTTGTTGTCCATATTGCTGACTTGTCTTTATCACAGTCCTTTCCTCAAGCTGATAGTGCCTGCAATTCATCAGGAAAGCCAAGGGTCATTCATCCCATTTAACTTGAGTCTTTCAAAAACGAAGTGTGTGTTCTTAGGCACTCTTCCTATTCAACATGGACATTTGGTGAAATTAAAGGAAATGTGTGCAACATACACAGCAAGTGGTCTAAAGTCTGGGAGTGAGGATGGTCAATGTGAGTGCAAATAACTGCTCTTGAGCTGCTTATTGACTTGTTGCTTCCCTTTGTTGTGATTACCTTTTTGGGGAAGATTGTACTTCTTGTATATCTGTTCAAATTCCTCAGTGTCATTTAGCTGAAAATTCTATTAACTTTACTTTAAAAAATCTGCAGTAAGTGTGCAACACAAACAATTATTTGTTCCTTACAAATAAAAAGCTCTTTATGTTTTATTTGTCCAATACTAAGCACTAAATACTTATTTCTCTAATGTTTCTAAACACGTGTAAATCTTAATCCTAATTTAAGGCTTTTACTGATTTATATTACACTACTCATACAAAGAAGTTGCAAGACCTAGTCAATATCTGGAATTATGGAAGTTCATTTTCTATAGAGAGCTGTGAATCATCCTGGTTGAGCTGAAGGATTCATTTTTGTCATGGTGACTGGCAAGTGCCACGCAGGTAATTGCTCAACCCACACTCCATGGTATCAGAAGAAAATATAAGCCATGAGTTGGCATGATGAAGATAATGGTGATGGTGATGATGATGATAATAATAATAATGAAAACAATAATCTTATCATTGAAATGAAAGGAGAGAAAAAAAAAAGAGAGAAATGAAATTAAAAATAAAAAACAAAACAAGAAAAAAAAAAGAAACAAGAGATGCACAATACAGCTGCTTACCATCTGCTGACTGATGTCCAGCCTGTCCCCAGACTCTCCAACCAGCTCCCCCCAGTTTATGTACTGAACATGATGCTCTGTGGCATTGAATATCCTTTTGGCCAGTTCACATCAACTCTCCTGGCCATGTTCCCATGGAAATTCTTGTGCATCTGCTCACTGGTAGTTCATGGGAAACAGAAAGGAACTTGACTTAGAGCAGGGTATGTCTTCAACAATGCAAACATCAGAATATTATCAACATTATTCACATACTTAACCCAAAACAACACCACTGTACCAGCTAATAGAAAGAAAATTAACTCTCTCCCATTCAAATTCAGGGCAGGTACAAAGAACATGGTTTGTTGTAGACAGTGATTCCAATAAATAGTTTATTCAAGTGCCTTGTAGGTGCATTCATTTCACCTGTCTTCAGGCACTTACCTGACATTAAGTGAATATAAGATATTAAGTGAATATTACTCCATAATCATGAAGTGAAAGATAGGCAACTCTTACAATATTTCAGACCATTTTAAACTTTAATTACTTATTCGAGTACCTAAAAGATTCTTCTTTCATCATTAACTTTAGGGATAGCTTAGAGCAATTTGACTTCTAACTTAGGTGCCTCTATTAAATTTCTAAAGTTTCCTAGCATGAATTAAAGCTTGTACAGAGAGGACAATTCCTTTCTTATACCATTAGCAGTGCAATAAGGGTAATCTGGGGACAGATATGCTCTACCTGTCTGGAGTACATCCTTCATGCTTCAAAATACATATTTCATGCTTAAAATCATGAAGTGTAGAGGGTTGGGACAAAATTTTCACAGAGGAAAGTCTGAGTATGTCTATGGAAGGGTTATTGTACCTTTCTCTGAAACATCTGGCGCTGGCCAATATTAGCAACAGAAGACTGGACTAGATGGACTGCAGGTCTGATCTGGTGTGGCAGTTCCTATGTTCCTGTGTTCTTCCTCCACCTGGTGCAAGGGCAAAACTGTCAGGTATAATGAGGAAATCTTTATTCAGGTCCCCGGGTAAGACTGTAGATTTGGCAATTAAAAAATCATCTTTTGAAAAACTCTGAGGATTTTGCGTCTTTTACTGATAAAATGAGCATTATCTATACTGGTATTGTGCCAGTTTTTTCCCTATTTGTAATTGGGCAATACTACTTACTACAGATAGATGGAAAAGATATTTCCAGAGGACCTACAGGTACTATTATTCTATATTATTTTTATTGTTGTCATGCAGTCATGGAGTTAAAGTCATTGTATTTGTGCTATATTAGTGTAAGGAAAAGACTTTTTTGTCTCTTAAACGTCATATCCAGATGAACTTCTTCTAGGCTTAGAATCCCTAACTGTAATCCCTAAATGACCTGCTTAGCTATATTGGGAGCCCTGCCACTGATGCAGAAAAATAGAGACTTGTAAGTGAAGGTGAAGGTTTGAGAACTGTCCACTGTGCACCACTCCCAATGGTATGACACCACCCAACAGACTAAATAACACAAAGGATCAGCGAGAAAATATTGTGCATCACTTGCCAGGCAGTGACATCAGCACACCAGCAGCATAACTGTTGTACAATGTTTGGTTTTCAAGAACTGCTGCATAGTTTTAAAAACACTGTGGGTTTTTATGCACTGCCCCTTCGTATTGTAATTGTGATTACTTGTAAATTAATTTGATGAAGGAGGACATAGGAAAATGTTGTGCTTTGTATGTAAAAAAAACCTTTTTTCTCAATAAGTGATAAATACCTAATTATAGGTATTTATCACTTATTGAAATGTCTTAGAGTGTTTGTTGATGTTCTAATCAGTTCAGTGCTCCTGCAGGTGCTTTATCATAACCCCCCTCCCCATGGAGAAGTCTCAGAAACCCTGGATCATGACCTTGCCAACTCTGCCTGAGGTTCTTTCTGGTTTCAGTGCTCAGTTTTCAAAATCTCTTAGCATAGCTATGTCTACTGCAATTTAGGTGAACTGGTTACTCATTAAAGGCTTGATGAAGGTATTCTGAATTTGTCACTTAACCAAGTTAACTAATTGAGGCATACAGTCATCCTAAATTCCCATTACACTCAGTGCAAAGAAAAAAGGCACCTGCAGATGCTGTGTCAGATCTAAAATAAGCTGAATTGTCTTTTAGAGAAGCTTATTTCTTCCTTCCATTGACAGGACAAAGAACACAGCAGAACAGGAGCCTAAATTTAGTGCTCCCAGGAAGCGAATGGGATATTAGGAAGGATAAATCTGACTATAACAGTTGGATCATAAGGTCAAGTGCTAAAACTCATCACCCTGCTGGAAATAGTGAAATGGAATTACACTTCTTCGGTACATTGTTCCCTCTTCTCTCACCTTCCTCTGCATGAGTCTGTGGCTAATCATTTTTCCTACCTTACTTGGTTTCCTATCTTAGTTATTTACATTTCTAGGAGATATTGCTGAAAATAAATAAATTTTAGTGATGGCAATTTAGAATCTTTCATTTGATCTTAAATGCAGAAGCTGAAATGCAGTACTGATAAAATTGATTATTCATATAAAAATTTAAACTTAGGTTTTGAAATCAACAATGAAACAATAAAAAATGCTCCAGACAAAACTCAACTAAAGTCCAAACAATAACTACATAATTGTATTTTCTTGGTTTGTGTCTAGACAGAAGGAAAAGCAAGCTCAGAATGACACAGTGCTCAGTCAATATTACTGTTTCAAATGTAGACTATAGAGTATAGAAATGCAAGACCATTAACAAACAGAGGACTATAATAACTGAATTGTGATTCTTGATCAAAAGTGAAGTCTTTTTATTATCGCTTCTGCTGTTTCTTTGATTCACAATGTGAATGAGACATTGTTTTCTGTGTATTAAATTAAAAAAAGAAGATAAAGAGCTAATAAAATAAGAGTTAACATATGGAGTGTGGGACTGGCTGCATAAAGATTATGGATTATATTATTTGTTGAAATGGAAATGTCAATGTAATCTCATGGGTTGATGCCATGGAAATTCCATTGGATTTTTCATGTTAGTGATGCATTTATACAAGCCTTTTGGATAATAAATATGCAACACAATATTAACCCATTGGATTGTCTATCTGATGTCTACTGTCTTACACAGTATGCCACCATTAAATCAGAGTGTATATATAAAGACCTAGATTATTGACATGAGAAAAACCTCTTTCAAGCATTCATACCTTTTATAATTATTTAATGCTTTCTTAAATTCTAGAAACTTTTCTGAGGGAGAAATAACCCTTGACCTAGTTGGGCGGAAAATTTACAGTTCTCTGACTATCAGGAAGACGCAGGCACTCTTCAATTTCTAATAAAACATTTCTAAATACTGTTCTTATCCTTTTTGTTTGTTTTCTTTTGACTGTTTGTTTGTTTGTTAATTTGTTGATTTTAGTTTGTTGTTGTTGTTGTTGCTGGATTTGGTTTTCTTTTTTTTGTTGTTTTGTGTTTTTTGGGGGGTTTTGGGGATATTTTTGGGTTTTGGAGTTGACTTTTTTTTGAAGGAAAAGTGCACTTCAGCTTTCAGGTTTTGATATATTTGTGCATCCAATCATATTGCACACAAGCTTTATGAAAGAAACTTGCTTACAGATGCACGTGAGTAAGTACAGATGGGGACATATGTTTCCAGGTTGCCCTTAGAGGGAAGAATTGTGGCAGATGTTGAAGAAAGGGTGTTCTCAGATAACATGTTCCACACTACAGAATAAATCCTTTCAGTTTCCCATTCAAGAGCAGCACATATCTCTCATAACTTTTATAATATTATTGCAACTTGAAGTGCATTCCCCTTAGACAGTTAATAGAAAAATTTTAAAACTACCTAAATGAGACTCAACCCATAATGTTGGATTGGAGTTTTAAACTGACAAAAATCTTCCTGTAGACATTGGTTTCTCTTGTCACTGGCTGTAAAGGAACTCTTGATCACTACTTCAGTCTTGACAACTAATACTTAGATATTCTTATAGATTAAGATGAACTCCAAAACAGATTATGCTTTTAATGTTACACACACTAAAAAATACAACCAAGGAAACTAAAAGAAAAATAAAATTATATAACCTCACTTAAATGTTCCATGTCATTAATCAAATGGTTTGCTTTGTTGAGATAGACAGCCGACACAAGTCTTATTATTTATGTCAGACTAAAGTGTGTTCAAAAGCATTATTTTATTGTCATACTATAAGAACAAGGCAGAAGTGGAAAGAGAAGAGATGGGGTGAGGAAAGGAGACAATAGAAATTGTAACACTAATGTACTAAAAGAAAGAGCACAATGAAACAAGTTAAAACACTGGAGCCAAATAAGTCAGACAAACCTGAAGGAAATGTAAGGAAAAGGAGAAAAAAAAAAAGCTGAAGAAAAAGAGAATTGAATTGCTAAAATGGACTTCTATACTGCGATGAAGACAGAATGTAGGAATGTCAGTGTAAATAAAGATGATACACTTAGTTTTATAAGAACAGAGTATTGGTGAAATAGCTATGGCTTTACAGGGCTGTAATATATGAGAACAATTTTATCCTTAGCCTTTCATGTGGCTCGTGGAAGTACAGAGGGAAAGGATTTCTAGTGGCAAATATCTGAGGTGACAACACACTTTGGTAAGAGGTTTGCAAAGGAAAGGGCCTGATTCAAGGTGTTGTAATCTGCACCAGAAACTGAAAAAGGTTGGACCCAAATATTTATGAAGATTCAAGGCAACCAAAGGGAAGTTACAGAATCATAACAGCATTAAGGTTTCTGGATTCACTATTAAAGAAAACAATGGATCTCCCCTCCTTTCTTCTCCCATCTGCATAGTTTTAAGGCAAAAAGAAGAAGCCTTTTACACAAGGGATATGTCAGTCTGCCTTTTGCCCTGTGAAAAGAGAGATAGCTTTTACCAAACCATTGCTTTTCTAGTACAAAAAATGCCTAAACTAGCACAACTTACTCTTCCCACACCTTTAGACACATTAATAATATCTGCCTTTTCAAACTGCTATATGACCACCTTGGCAGAGCAAAAATATCATTCAGGAATTCTAAACTTTGGTGTTCAATTTACAGTAAAATTTTAGCCAGCAAAAAAAGTAACAAAAAAAAATGCCTAAGCAACCTGTTCAAGGGAAAATGGAAGCAGGATTTTGAAGACAAACAGACAGGAAGGCTTTCACCTGCTTTTAGGCACCTGAGTTATTACTAAATGATAGGCATTCATTGGGTGAGTTACACACAAATATTAGGCACATGATACCCACTTTAGGTTTTTTTAACAGGCTTATCTGAAGGACAGGGACTACATCTCAATACTTTTGTGCATTTGGCATTCAACTATACTATATAAAACACATTACTAGCCTTATTTAGGTAATTTAATTGCTGCTCTAAGTATTGATATTATTGGTCATATCTGAAAATGTCATTTAGAAAGATTCCTCTGGAAATACAGAATTAGATACAGACAGACAAGGTGATTTTTTTAATTCCACAAAGTATTATACTGTTAGCATCAGAATACACACAAGCCCTGGGCTCTAATCACTTAACAACATTCTCTGACCTAGATCATTTGCACCTTAAAATTGCTATTTTTTATTCATCCAACACCATTGCAAAATACTTCACTCTAATTATATTTTAAAGTTCATTTTGTTTTTCTATTCCAAACCTGTTTCCGACTGTGTGGCAGACTAGAACACTGGATGGAAAATTCAGAATTTGCAATTCAAATTCCAAGGCTTTAATACTGAATACTTGTGGACAACATTTAAAAATCCTGTAGAATTAAACAATGTAGATTTTATCCAATACATGGTGAACTGAATTTACAGATATTATTCAGTTAAGATCTAGAGATAATATGAAAATGGTACTTATGCATAAAACTCACAACAGGAAAGTATTTTGTAAATTCAGCATCTAGTTATCTCTTATCCATTAACAAGAAGCAAAGCAAATAGTTTCCCCATATATTCATGCCCCGAGCTAAGCAAGGCGAATGGAAAAGGTTTTTAGAATTACAAATAGAACCTTTAAATTGTAGAAACTTGATAATTTCATTTATGAAAAGCATTGCAGAACTTCATCTTTCTACACCAGTTGTTATTCAAATCACAGTGAACAAAACAAAACAGAAAAACAGTCAGAAAGAAAGACCAAAAAAAAAAAAAAAAGTAGAAATAGGAAAACACCGAAATAGAAAGAAAATAATCCTGTCAGGAATCCAGTTTCTTTTCAAAGACCAGGCAGAAGTACTGCATCTTTAAATATGCACATTGAAGTAAAATATGAGGAAAAGAAAAGGAATGAGTGGGGAGAAATGGAGAAAATGCATAAAGAATTATGAGCTGTTTTCAAAAAATAGATACCTAAAAATATGTTAATTCATCCATATAATTTTGAAATTACTATATGCATTTCATTGTGCAAATTATGAATGCACATTTTTAAATACTAAAGATTTTTATTTCTTATAAGACTATGCAGGTCTGGACGTCCTAAATATAAATTAAGAATAAAATTACTTTATGTATAAGAATTCAGAGCAAGGGTTTCACACCTCCTAAATCCCACTCAAACCCTCAAAATAGGTTTTAGGAGGGACTTATGTGTCTCATAGGCAGTAGGTAGCTGGGAGAATTTCACCCAAAGTGATAAAACATATTAACATTACTTCCACAACTAGTTTCTCTACAGTCTCTTCGACTAATTACCTTAGACAAGAGTCTTTTCTTCATATAGTCTTTTAGTGTGGCAAGACAGACAATTTAGAAATACTAAATATAAAAACAAGGCACAGGATTGAATACGTCATTTATGGGTTTGCACAGTCAAATTTACAGACAAAACTGGAAATGAGAATGTTTTTCAAAATTTAGGGCAAATAAGTTGAGCTCCATCTTCTGAACATCTCTGAGAGATATGCAAATATTCCTCCCCCTATTTATAAACACTAATACTGAAACAGTGAATTTATTAATTGTTCAATATCAAGTACTGAACATATCTAGACTATTGGCTGAATCCAAGTGAGATACTTCCTCACAGATGAATATTTCTGAATTAAAGGAAGGAATAAGAGCACTGGTCCCAGTTTGTTTCCACTTAGCATGATAAATCAGTTGAAAATATTACTGTAAAAATAAGAAATTATTAGAAGTGTGAACTTTAAACTAGATAACCAAGCACACCCAAATTCAGAAACACAGAGAAACATGCTGGGTGTGGAAGAGCATGTGAAAGTGTGGTGGTGCACTACGTGGTGCTGTGTCTCCACATTAACAGGCTTTATTTTATATTTTCCCATTTCAGATTTGTTCAAAAACTAATATCTGTGTAGGGAAAGTGAGATTATGATTCCTGCTCAGAAAAGATGATATTTGAAACTTCTGTGGTATCACTGACTTATGGTGATTCTACTACTGGGTGAGAATTTACAGGTTTTCGAATTTCACTGGAAGTTACATCTTCCTAACCCTCACTTCATTTTTTTCCTTGATCTCTGTTGGTCTTCATCATAGAAGAACAATCTCCATCAATTATCAATTATTCACATTGTTACTAGATTAAGTTCCAGGAGGCTAACACATTTGTCCATTATTCAGCTATTTGATGTTAGTTGTCTTTTAAGTTTCCTAGATCAGAGATTTTGGTGGACCATCAGCATCCATGGAGCTTCAGTAGGAGGATGTACTGCAAAAGGCTGTAGGAATCTTTAGATTCAATTTTACCACCTACAAACAAGTGCCCTAAACTAACCAGTTTTCCCTGTAGCTCATCTTTCATTTGAGTTCTTTTTTTGCAACTTTCATTTTCACTTCCTGAAACAATCCCCAGATGCTAGGAGATCTGCATCACCCTTGTTGCTTAGCTCCTTTTGTGTTATTTTCTGAATGCTGTAGGCAGCATCTTGGCATTTTACAGTTTGGGATCGTTTGGCTAATGGAAAGTTTAGCCTGATCAAATGGCTATCTTAAAATCTGAAGGTAATCCCTTTCATAAGGGTATCAAGTATAGAATGTTGAGACTGGTTCAACAGCAAAGAAGATCTGGGTTAATACTTTCTGTAAGAAAACAAGTCGATTACATATTTGACAGGTATGAGAAGTTGAACACCAGTTTCTCTTTTGGACATAGAACAATTACATCAGCAGATTGTCAATATCCATGCTCAGCATGCTTAGCTCTTGCATGGAGCCTTCTGTATAACAGAAAATAACACACTTCCTGGCAAGGAGAGATCTTGAACCTCTCCAGAGAAAAAAAAAGTGAAGGCATTTATCGGGAAATGCAAATAGCTAATGAATTGGGTTCAATTAAACCTGTCTTGACTGCTGTTAAGAGTACAATTAGTTCCTTCAAAATGCAGTGCATGTCACTGCACTGCACTGAAGGGAGAGATGAGGTACCAGGGTTGATGTACTGGTTAAAAGCAATTTGAAAATGTGAAAGCCACAACACAGTCATTTTCTGGGAAAAATATCTTAATGAATTTGAAGAAATTTGTGGCTGAAATCCTAATTTCACTACATTTGTATTTAACTACTAACATGTAAACAGACTCAAAATGGTTAATGAAGTCTGTCATGAATATATGTTTAGGGAACACATACAGGGACATGACTAAATTGAGTCTCAATGGGCAGATCCAATGTCCAGTGGAATCAAATAAAGAACTACATCAAGCAAGAGATCAAGCCCTAATCTAAGATGCAAACACAATTAAGACCAGACTGTATTATGTCTGGAGCTATTGTGCCTGGCTACACTTTAAAAAACTCAAATTACATGCAATGAAATGGAAACAGAATTAAAAAACAAAGCAAAATGTAATTTTTCAAGTTCAGTATCAGATGATGGATAAAGTCCACTTTCGCACATCTTGGCTTGTTGGACTCTTCCAAGCACTAGTAGTCATTTTTCAGCTCCCATGACCTTTTTACAACATCACCTTCACAAGTAGATAAGTTTGCTATGAATTCTTAGTGTACGGTACATTATGCACACAGTGGTAATTGTAATTAATTCCAAAGGTATTTATAAAGAATCCAGTGATGTGTCCTGTATTCTCAGAACAATATGCCCTCGTTTCCATTCCAAACAACACTTTAGGTTTGTGCTTTTTTCCTGCAGTGTTTGTTTCAGTTTTTTCCAAACTTCTTTTGAAACAGACAGGAAGAATTTTCCATGCACAAGAAAAAGTGTTTTGCTTCTTCATTCCCATCTCTGTTACAGAACAAACTAGCACCAGGCTCATAGTGGTGAAAAAATAACTGATCTAAGAGCTCCTTCTTGCAAAGCAACATGTCTCTACCTGACACTTGATGTAAGTCAGCAAACTGTTGCCTTTTTCCTAGCCTGGAAATGAAACTCCAGATAATTTTAGTAAGGAGGTAATATAAAAGGGGATCTTTATTTGGAGGCCTTCAAGAGCAGTTATGGAAAGATGTCCACAAAAACTCACCCTCATGGGAGTGAGTACCTTTTATAAGTTTTTATAAGAAACTATCATAATTGTAAAGGCACCAATTGGAGGACAAGTGGTGATGCAATTCCCCCCCCCCCAGGTCCAGCCCCTTTTCTGGAGCCTCCCTTCAGCACTGGCTGTGCTTTGTCCATGAGAATGTATCTCCAAGAGTTGTTCTCAGCCTTGGTTCCCAAGAAGAGCCAAGATAGAATTGGAGCCTTGTACCCCTGGACCTTGGAGCTCTGAAATTTGTTTTGTCTTTTTGGCTAGGGAAAAGCCATGGAAAAGTACTGGAAAAACTAGCTACTAATACAATAGACTACTGAGCTACAAATATATGTGTAAAGAATACAGAGAACATAGAAAAGAAAAAAAAAAGCAAAACCTAAACAGCATCAATATTAAGGTAAGTACATACAGCATCATGATTTTTGTACTCAAGATGTATTTGTATGACATGAAGTATTCTGATTTTATAATGTTGACCTGTGATTTTCTTTTTCTCCTTTACCTGCTGGGACAAGTTCTCTTGCCTAGTTTGAACTTCAAGTCACCTACAGAAAAAAAAGACTCAATCAGCTATAACATAAATTGATTTTATAAACTGAAATACTTACTAAATGTGAATATAGAAGGCTTTTTCATACAATACTCCATGAATATTTAGCAGACACCCTTAACTGTTATGAATTTATGGATATTTCCATATTCTATTTCTCCAGCTATGTTGCTGGGGTATTGAAGAGAGAAAAATCCTAATTAAAAGTAATCTAAATTGGTTAAGAAATGCAAGAGAAAATCTAAATAAATCCCAGGATTGCCTGAACTAGGTAATGAATAAAAATAGTTATTTTTAATAGGCCCATAAGAGATTAATAGAAATGTCTCAAGTGATCTTTGGGCTTGCAGGTCATGGAAGCTAGTGGTGATGTTACTTAACAGCTAATGCACATGTGAGCCTGGCATGCATAAATAAATGTGCATTTCTGTGTTAATGTGCAACATCCCACCCAGAATCCTCTACTCCAAGGAAAAAAATAGAAGAAAATCAAGAAAGCACTGCTCAATTTCATCCAATCAAAACATAGATGTGGCAGAAGAAGGATTTTCAGAACAATGGCAGAAATATGATAGCTAGATGCCAATAACTAATATAGCAGAATATATTTGGTCCACACTGGGTGTATTTTACACACCCTTGCCTATATCAAAGCTGACATCTTAGCTAAACTGGTTATCCAAGTCTGAGGTAAACCCTCTTGCAATTTGACAAAGGGAATTGTACTATATACTTAATGTCCTGGCATCTAAAACTCAGAGAGATGAATCATAATGTTGTAGAATCAGAGAATGGGTTAGGTCGGAAGGGACTTTAAAGGTTGTCTTGTTCCAACCCCTCTGCCATGTGCTGGAACAGCTTCCACTAAACCAGGTTCCTCAGAGCCCCATCCAGCCTGACCATCAACAAAACCAGGGATGGGGAAGTGCCTCACCTGTTCCAGCATCTCCACAGCAACCAACTCCACAGTAAAGAGCTTTTTCTAGTGAAAACTAAACCTACTACTGGTCTTATTAAATGAACATCACCTTGAAAGACTCAAAAAAGGGTTCTGAATATACATTATGAGTAGAAGTGTTTTAACCCCAGCTGGCAGCTCAGCCCCACAGAGCCCCTCCTTGCACACTTCACCTTGTGAATGCTAGAGAAAACCAGAAGGGTGAAATTGGGAAAACTTGTGGATTAAGATAAAGGCAGTTCAATGGGTAAATCAAAAACCACAAACAAAGCAAAACCAGAAATGAATTCACCTATCCCATGGGCAGGCAGTTGTTCAGCCATCCCCAGGAAAGCAGGCCTCTGTGACATGCAATGGTTACTCAGGAGGACAACACCATCACCAAATTGTCCCCTCACTTCTTTTTCTCTCAGCTTTATATGGTGAGCATGACACTGTAAGGTGTGGAATATGCCTGTGGTCAGTTGGGGTCAGTTGTCCCAGCTGTGTCCCATCCCAACTTCTGGCACACTCTCAGACCTGTCACTGGTGGAGAGGGGTGAGAAGTAAAAAATAGACCTTGACTGATAGACTTTACTTAGGGACAATTGAAAACATCCCTGTGTTATCAACATTTTTCTCACACTAAATCCAAAATACAGCATTGTACCTGCTGCCGGGAAGAAAATTAACTCTATCCCAGCTGAAACCAGCACAAGAAGTATTAGAATTTATGTAGGTATTCCACAAGAGAAAAAAAGCACACCGGAATTTATTAGTCATGTAATTTATTAGTTGTTAATTACTTGCTTCTCTTTATTAACATATTACACCTCAGAGAATAACTCTAAGGTAGGTAAATTAAACTAGACTTCCTTTGCTGATGTGTAATTTGCAACACAAAGAATGTAAATAATGAGTGGAGATGGGAATGGAAGTTAGTGCCCTGACAATGATAATTTTATCCGAGTATTGCCTTTGGGGCTTAAATAAGTGCAACAGGAATCACAGCAGGAAAGTAGAAGCTAGAGGTA
>JAWWMU010000121.1:68971858-68982393 GCA_035048155.1 Cinnycerthia olivascens
TTTTTTTACTGTTATTTTAGGGGTTTTGTTTGTTTGCTTTTTTAGTTTTTTTGAGGGGTTTTTGTTTGGTTTGGGCTTTTTGTTGTTGTTTTTTGTGTGTTTTATTTGTTTTGATTTTTTGTTTTTTATTTTTGTTTGGTTTTGTTTTTGTTTTGTTCAGTCATTTGTAAATGCTTTATTTATTTGTTTATGTATTGCTGCCACTTCTTTGGGATAGTGGTGGGATTTCTTTGTCTGTCTTTCACTGTTTTGTTTGATGTAAGAAGTGGCTGAATGAATTCAAGTAAAATAAGAGCTTATTCCACTCTAACATGTATGCAGGATGTGACATTGACCCAAACTGATCATTTATGGAGGTTCACAAAAATTCCACTTATTATTACCTTTCTTCTTGATTTCAGGTTGATTTAAGGAAACAGGAGGTAATAGTGGAATTCTCAAGAAACAGCTCTACTCCTGAGACATTTTCAGACCAAAATTTCAAGTAGCTCAAATAAATGCTGAATAAACGTCCTTTGCATGTTTATCAATATTTATCTGAACCAGAAGCATATGAATGTTCCCTCATCACTTAGCTAACCTTTATGGCATATGAAATCAGCATCTTTTTCACAGGCTAGAGAAAGACATCACTCAAAACCCCTTGCTGTATTTAATTTTATTATTGAATAAAATATACAGAGTAATAGGGCACAAAAGAAAAGACATGTTTATGTGAGAAGGAAATATATACAGCAAGATTTTCAGAAGAATATTCAAGTAGATGTTATATGTATAAGTAAATATATGAGCCAATCATTTGACTTTTTTTCTTATCAGCATCATAATAAAAAAGAAAATCCTGTTCAGGTCCCACAAGAGCTGCTGTTTTGAAAACATGACAACCAGCATGCTGCAATGAAGTGACCTTGGGCTAATAAATAGCAACTCCTGCACTCAAATATCAGCTTTCGAGTCACCAGCTCCCCACCAATATCAGCAGAATTACTTAACTGCTTTGCATTTATGCTTTGGGACACATCAGGACAAAAACAGTTTGGAGACTATTTACCTCCATTTTGATTTCTGCACAGCATTTCTGTAGCTGCTACAGTGAAAGTGTCTGTGGCAATAAATTCCTGCATCTTTATGCTAACAGGGAAGCTTCGACCAAAAGAAAAACCTGAATTCTCTGTCTACATTTACAGCTTTGTAGAAGATATTTTGATGGGGAGCAAAGATGCCCTGTGACAGAGAATCTGGAATGAGGGGTAAGTGCTCCACACAGAAAGCCAGCAGGGCTTTCAGACCCCTCTCCCACTAGGTCCATACCAAACTTTTGTGGATGTCATGGTGAAGGAGTCTCTGTGGGTCTTGTGAAACCTGTGTCAGGTTATAACCACTCACAGGGTCCCCGTGGGCTCCTAAAGAAGCAGGACAGCATGGAGATATCTGCTCCTTCCTAAACACTCAGTGCATTTCATTTGTACTGCTAATGAGAGAACAGTGTGTTTTGTACAGGCTTGTTTTGCAAAGTGCTCCTTTGATTCAATTTCTATGTGTTCCTGAAAAGATTAATCATAAATTTAAATGCCTGTGAGGCTGGAGTTACGGAAAGGAGTGTAATTGATGTTCCAAACAAAGCGAAATCTCAGGCCTGATACATTTAACAGGAAGTATTTATTCTGTAAACAGGGAACAATAATAAATTCCACATGTGTCCTAAGTACTTTGAACCCTTGTCCTGTCTTTTTCCAGGTTAAAATCCTTAAAGCACCTGAAATCAGCATATGAAAACTCAACATAATATCTGTGTGAGTTTCTAGAAAAGTTAATTTAATCAAAGGTGTTAACAGATCCTTGTTTTAACTATTTTCCATAATGGACTTAATGAAGCCTTAGCTATTACTAATAATTACAATGCAATATTAATAATATATATATATCATAATTAATTATAATAGAATATTACCAGTATTACATAACTTGACCACCATTTTGACTGGAATGGAGCTCCAACCTGAGTGTGGGGAACTTCCTGGCAGGAAAGTCAGTTCTCCACTTCTACTTCTACCTGAAGAAGTTTGTGTAGAAAGGGAGTCACTCTGAGTTCATACTATCCTTTCCATTTTGCCAACAGCAATCTCCCAAATCCACAGGGCCAAGGGCTGTGCACAGAGGTGTTGCTGTAGTCATTACAAAGGGCCAGTGCTGGCAGAAGAATATTTCGTTGATCTGAGCACAGACTGCATTTGGACAGAGCATATTTTTTCTCTGCAGCTTCCCTGGCCAAGGGGATTGGCAAGTCACAGATTATGAAATTCCTTGAGTATGAAGGACAAAACATTGTATTTAAATGTCAGGATTAAGAAACACAAGAACAAGTATTCTTCCTCTCACTTTCCACTTTGTGTGTGCTCAACTTGCAAGTTATTTGGCCTAGTACTGCAGCCCATTAAAACAAAAAGAAACGAACACACTCTCAAAAAAAAAGAGAAGAAAAAATACCCCAAATAATTGCTTTCTATTCTGTGTCATGTTTTAATTAAAGATAGCAGCACCACAATCTACGATATATCTGGAAATTATTAGAAACCTTTTCCAGAGGCAAAAAGGATCAATACCTCTTTGTCTCAGTGGCATAAAACATCTCTGTGTTACTTCTTTCCTGCTGGCAAGAGAGAAAGTGGAAAAGTCTAAGATGGGAATAATAGCAGCACTGAAGGGGAGAGCCATGTGCCAGGTCAAATGAGCATGCTTTTTCTTTTGTATTTATTTTTAAATATAAGCAGAATGGCATGCATTATGTGATTCCATCCCTGCCGTAAGTTTTGCTCCCTTTGTGTCAGGGGCGGCAGAGAGCACATGGAGCTACTGACTCAAGACCCTGAAGAAGGGAAATGTGACTGAGGGTGAGATGAGAGGCTTGGGGGTCAACTCCTGGCTTCCCTCCCTGCCTTCACCATGGATCTGTGTGATCATCACCATGAGCTGTGTGATGTTGTGTGATTTCCTTGGAGCTGAGAAGATGCATATCTTATGCCTTGCACAAAGATGACTTTGTCCTCCAGAGAGGAGCTTTTGTTGATTGTTCTTTTCTGCACAAACTGACTTGGGCTTTCACCTTGTTTCCTTTTGAAGGACAGCCTGAAAAGTGGTGGCACTCACAGCTGTTTGTGCCTCATGTGACAGAGTTTGCAGCCACAATCCCTCTGTGTCTCAAAACCCAAATGTGTCACACATGGGATTTTTCTGGTTTATCTTGTTTTCCCCACTAGTCCATGGAGAGGAACAGGCACCTCTTGGCTAACACTACAAATAAACCATGACCTAAAAGAGCACGATATTTTAATCCATATATTACAAGAAGCCAGAGGTGAAGACCTCAGATGTCCATCTGCAATAGAGAAATCTGGTGTTAGAGAGCACTTAGATCACAGTATCCCCGTGTATAAACTGAGATAATGGGACAACAATTAATTATAACATTGCTCATCATCTTGCTGTCACCTTCTTTTTTACATGAGGATGTTTTAGCCTGCCTGGGAAAGAGAACCCATGTCAACATACAGTCAAAGTGAAAAGTTAACTCCAGGTTTTCTACTGCCCCTTTCTTAGTTCTTTAAACTTCTTGTCTTTGTCTAGGCTGCAAGGCAAGAGAAGATGGGATTGAAATTGTTGCACTCCCTGGCATTGCTTTCAACAAAATGTGTTTGTTTCTAAACAGAAAAGGAATTGAAAAAAACTTTGTTTCAAAAGTCATTAACTTCCATACAATCCCCACAAATTCATAAGTGAGTGGCTTTAGTACCACGAGATCATTAATTTCTTCACAGACTTTAAAAGTAAACAAGCATTTTGTATGTCAAGGATGGTGTCTTAAATAAAATTATTTGCCTTCCTTTGCATTTGTCCAAATCTCCTTCAACTGGAACATATTTCCAAAGAAATCAAACAAGACCCCCAAAGTCTTGGCTTCAAGATTGCTCAGATGACACTACTGAACCGTTTCTAATATTAATTAAGATTTCAATGAAAATTATAATACTGAAATATTTTGAAAATATTTATCAACAAAAAAATTCACCAAAGCTGACCTTTCAGTCACAGAGTTAGCTACCCTTCCTTTTGAATCACTCCTGGGCCTCAGCGTTTCAGGAAATTTCTCCCCCAGCCTCATCTTCCCCAGAGAATTTCCCATCCCCTCTCATCTGTAGGGTGTGATAGGATAATAGCAGCAATCCAGTCCTTATTGTCTGTATCTGCTGATGAAGAGTGCTGTATAAGTGTAAAGTGTTATTATTATTGTAAGGAAATAATAATACTAATAAAACAAAATGAATCGAAGTCTTGTCTTCAGATGGTTATTTTAGCAATCCAGAAATCTAAAGCCCATGAAATAGACAATTAAGAGGGGTTAGATACTTAATATCAATCGTTGTGTTTGGGTGGAATTTTGCAATAACGCAGCTGCTATAATAATACGGATTTTTATTTCTCCTTCCAGAAAGGAAGCGGTTGTGTTTTCGGAGAAGCCTGGAAGTCCTGCTGCAGAATGCAGAACTTTGTGTGCCTGCCTGTGAGCTTGAACAGCCTCTCCTCTCCTTTCCTGTTCCAACAGCTCCATCTTTGGGAGAGAGGAGGGGAAGCTTTCCTTTTCTTTATCTGGCTTTCAAACAAAAGAAACCTTGGAAATCCTGTTTTGCCCTGGCATATCTTTTTTTTCTGTCCCCTCTTTTCTCCATGCCTCTCCCCACATTGCTCTTCTTTAGCTGGGGAATTAAAAACCCCAAAACAATCCCCCCTTTCTCTCATTTCTGTCATAACTAAGGGCCAGAGACTCATTTAATTAGTCTCTCTTGTGTGGCTTACAGCCCTCTTCAAGGCAAACATTTACCCCTGGGTTTCAGTGCTGCTGCTCAGACACTGAATTTTCCTTTTTAATTTTTTTTGTCAGGAAAATGTGGTATCATGTTAATGGCTATTGGGGATCCTACGGCTAAATCATAATCATAATTGTCCACACTAATCATAATTGTCTTGCTGTTGCAGTGTGCATCCCTCCCCCCGTCAGCTTGCAGACTCATCCTGCTCCCTTGGATTGTGTGCTAACATTGAGTATGTGCTCTCACAGGCAGGGTTGATATTTCAGTCATTTTTGTCTGTTGAGTATCTGGGCTCAGGGGACAGGGACTTGAAGACCTTGTAGGAGAGGTCGCTCTCTCTGTCTTCTCAAAATCCTCACCCCAGAAAGCTCCCATGAGGAAAGTCACTTTTATGTATTTGGAAGGGCTCACTTTTCCCTTTCAAAATGAGGCTAGCTGAGGAGCAGGAGCTGGAGATCCAGATTAAGAGCTTCTCTTATCCACGGGCTGCTTTTAATTGCTGAGTTACATTTGGGACTCCTTTTATCTTACCTCCTGAATCTTCCATGCCCTTCATTGCAGTGGCCCATCTCCCGCAGAAGGGATTATGTCTCTCCTTCACGTCTGATAAACCGGAGGGTTAGGACATGTTCAGGACAACAGGGGCTAGAGGGTGGGAAGCTCATGCATTACACAGACCCAGAAGATGTTCTCTCTGTCCTAGAGGAAGCGTCTCATCACTGGACCAGTTTTCAAGAGGCAGGCAGTCAGGAAGATCTGTCTCTGTCCTGGCAGCAGTGATGATGAAAGGGAGACTCCTGGTGCCACAGTTGTTGTGACAGGATCAGCAAGTGGCTGCCAACCAGATGGGGCTCTTCAAGCGACATAAATATCCCGAGTGCCTTAGGTCCTGATTAAGTAAATATATGCATTAAATACCAAAGTTATTCAGAAGTAGAGGCCTGCAAATGAGTGTTGCAAATACTACAGTGCAAGAAAACAATAGGATAGGGTTTGGTATGTTTATTAATTAATCACTAGAAGGGAGGGGGGTAAATGTGCAGGTAAATCTAGAACAGTTAAGTCCAGAGTGCTTTTTTGACTTTTTCCTTAAAATCAGAGAGGAGAAGAGAAATAAAGGGGAAATTTAATTCCCGACAGCTACACAAATGCATGGATAGAGGTCACAGAGAGAGTCAGTGTAAATTCTTTAGGAAAAAGACAGAACCCAAGTTAAAAACAAACTGAGAAGCCAGAAAAGTCATGGAAGCAGACAGAGTCCATAATAACCTGGAAACAAGACTATAAAAGGTTTAGGAGGATGTATCATGAGAAGAAGCAAAATCAAACCTTTCAGAGGTAAGACCATAAATGACATGAAAATTGGCAAAGAAATAAAGAAAAATAAGCACTGAGTATTTGAATACAGTCCCAGAAATCTGGCACTGACACTCCTTAGCTAGCTCTTGGCTGCCCAGTGCACATAGGGTGACATTAAACTCTGTGTCTCAACCAGGCAAGAGAACTTTGTACTAATTTAATGATGTAATTAATTAAATTTCAGTGTTAAGAAAACATTTATTGTATTCTCAAACTAAGTAATTTGGATGCCCCCATCGGGATCTAACCTGAAATGACAAGTAAGTCTCTAAACCCAGATCTCCTAAAGGCCAAACTAGTGACTTCAGTGTTTTTTTCAGTGTAATGAAAATAATTTGTATACAGAGTTCAATTCACCACATGGGTTTTTGTTCAGAGATCCTGGCTTTAATGTCACTGGAACAGAAACACATGTTGTCCTATCCCCACAGCTCTGCTGCATTCTAAGCACTCCTGCTTCTCCAAATTCATGCTGATAAAACCTCATTACAGTTCTGTAATGTGCTTCTGATACACATTCCCATTTTCACTCTCATCTGCAATCCCTGGCATTGGCTGGGATTTGAAAAATAAGTGTAAAAACAGCTGTGTGGAAAGATGACATTTTCTTACAGTATTTTAGACACAATTTAAAACAAAACTTACCAGAAATCTCCTGAGACAGCCTGTTCTTAAGAGAATTAATTGATAAAACTAATTCACAGGTTTATCTTCTTTAGTAGTATTGTATCAAGTAATAATTTTTACTTCACCTGTCTAAGGTTTCTTTTCCCCTTAAATGCTGGGATTGCAGAAAGATAGCATCTGAAACCAAAAATTTGGGCTCACTTCCAGCTGCGGAGTCAAGCTGACCGGTAAATTTTACCGCCATAGCACCACAGCTACTCACATTATGTAATCCTGCCTTGCAGACAACTCCTGAACTCCTCAAGAGCTACATCTAAACCCTTAAATATTATACATTTACATATCACAATATAGAGATACATACACGTATTCATCGTTCATTGCACCTCTCATTGGAAAGCTTCAGCACAGATCCATGGAGCTGACAAAAACGCCAAACAGAACAAAAACAAAAGAGCAAAAATCAACCTCCTTGAAACTTTGTCCTGGATCAGCAGGAAGCTCTGCCTGTGAGGTTCCAGGACAGTCTGTCTTCTTCACACCTCTACTTCAGTTAATGGAGAGATGAGCAGAGACAAGGCAGGTTATCCTGCTGTTTGCTTAGCCTCCTTCTCCCCTCAAGTGTTTTGGCTCACCAATCCACCCTTGGATGCAAACAAGCATGTGTAACACTCAGCACATGACCTAGAACATGACAGACACAGATTTAAGGTGACAGTTCATCAGCAAAGCCCCTTGATGTTGCAAGAGGGAGAGGTAGTTTTGCCTGCTCCTAAATATCATAAAAAGATGGAGAAAGAGTGAAGCATAGATGCTGCCTACCCTAGAGAGGAAAGGGGCATATTGGATGTTTTTGGAATACTTAGGGATCTTCTTCAGCTATTGAGAGACGGAGCTAGGTTTTTCTTTTCTCATGGAAAAGAAATAAAACAGATGAAAGCAAGGTTTTTGTCCAGTAATTCAATAATCTGATCACTCTTCTGATCCATAGGAAACCCAAGAATCCTTCTCCAGTATCGGCTTCCACTCTTTCTAGACATGGAGCTAAAATTTAACATTAAATGGTACTTAGTCCTAAAATAATGTCAGACTTCAGTTTCCTCTGCATATTAGTAAGCAAAACCAGTCTCATATGTGTTTGTAAAGAGCTTTAAGATATAGCTGTGGGTCTTGCTCTACAAGTTTATAATTTCTTTTTTTTTCAGCTGAAACCTTTTCCTCTGAGTAAATTGTATTGCATAAGATTGAGTTCCTGTAAAGCACACATTCCCTTCCCTTTCAGAGGCCTTTCTGGAACTGTAAATATAAAATATGTTTACCTGAATATTGTTTGCATCCATCATTTCCTCATTCCCCACAACGTCCCTGAAAGAAAAAAGTAAATACAAACTCTGGTCTTTTCATGGGGCTGTCCTCATTTCAGCCACTGTTTTCCAGTGTCAATATGAGATATAGTTGAAGAACTACTGTCAAAGTCCTGCTTTGCTGAGAGATATAAGATTACCAAGCATGGTGATGTTTTAAGTAGCAGTTAACTTTGCACTGTATCAGTCCAGAAGAGATTCTGTTAGTGGCTGCCATGTTACATCTGAAGGAAGGCAGCACCTGGCTGAGGTGCAGAACATTTTAAATCCCTGAAATTAGTTTATTTATTTATTTATTTATTATTTACAACCATGAGATCATATAGTGAACATGAGGAATTCTTCAGTTTTCATCTATGTATGGTGCTGCAATGTGAACACCAGATGCGATATCCCTGTGCAAATCACTCTGCTTTTTTCCCTGTAACAATTTTCATCAGCATAGTTAGACCCTTGAATGATAACCAACAGCTATAAATATTTATTTATAATCCATTTCTACCTTTAAATGTTATTATTAAATATAACAAATTTATTTCTAAATTATTAATTTGTTAAACCAAACAAACAAAGAAGTAAAACCCTCTGAGATAGAAAGAGTTTCCATTTGATTACACTCTCTGGTTTACATTTTTTCAATAAAATGAATTTTTATCATACTTCTTAACACATTCTCATGGAAATTAATTCCAGATATCAGTGTTTCATAGTGGGTAAACATGTCCTTTTGTAATATTTGAAATTAGTCTTGAAATAGTTTTTCTTCCCCAGTCCTGCATCTAAACAAGTTCCATGGTAAAGGTGCTCTGCCTTTGCAGATGTCCCTGGTGTATTTTTGAAATACTTGTCAGTGGCACCCTTTATACCTTCTACAGATACAATTACACCTGGACTTCCAACTTAATGCCTCTAAAATGCTTCTTCCAAGAAGTGACTAAGAGTTTAAGAACATAAAAGGCTGGGAAAGTATCATCAGCAAAATAATTTGACCAGAGACGTGAGGGCCCCCTGATGTTCACATTATTGATTCAGATTGAGGGGAAGAAGGGAGAAGGGAAGTTTCTAATTTTTGGATAAACTGTTTGGTTTATGACTTCTATTCCCCTGGTAGATACCTGACTCTGGCACAAGTTTAATGATCCAAGTAAAGCCAAGGACATTAACTGGTCTTCAGAGAAACATAGTCCTGCCTTCTCTGCTACCTGTGCTCTACATGGCCCTGCCTTTTATGCCTTCCTTTGCTGCACAGTGAAAGTTCAAATAGGTTTATATGTATATTGTTTATTACTGGGGGCTTCAGCTGGCAGTATAGATAGCCTTCAGAGCTGCCTTAGGGTGGGGAATGAAACAAAGAGGAGAAAAGAAAAATTAACCCTCTTGCCCAAGTCCAGGTGGAAAGTAAAATGATGATCTATACTGACAAGCCTTCTCTTCAGGGCATCCTCTTCTGGGCAGCAGGTGGTGACAATGTTCAAGTTGAAAATGATTAAAAAAAGGTGTTTTCTTCCTGTTTTCTTCTCAGAAAGCAGAGTACAATTATACTTCTCATTAAGAGTTGCTCAGATCTCCCCATTGGTAGTTACTGTTTATGTCACTGCCGGCGCTGGTTGGAGCATGCCTGATTAGGTGCAGGTGTTGCACACTAATTGGCCATTAAGTTTTGGTGTGTATATTCTTGATAACATTTTCTGGATCTCAAAATTAGTACCATTCATTTTCTCCTAAACACTGTTTGTTTTTGTACAAAACTGCAATCTAAAACCCACAAGGCGAAGAGTGAATGGATCTACACACACAGGCGAAAATTAGTAGCTACAAGGTGAAATGTGAAGAGACAAAGAACAAAATTATTTAAATATCACCAAAAAAAGGGGTTTGAATAGAAAGTGAACATTGGATTCTGGTCAGAATTCCACAGTGCAAGGTGCATAAGAACACTTGGTGTGTCGTATTTATGGCAATGAGGCAGAAGTCTTGGGTGGTTTGATAAAAGACTACTGCATGGTGAGTAAAAAGTGGGTACAGGAGGAGGGTCCTCAGCTTTGCAAGGCTTAGAGCTGACAAGGTTCTAAGTTCCAGAATATTTTCTCATGCCAAGAGGTTCTGTGGAGAGACACAAACTCGGAAGGACGAGAGCCTTGAGGCAAATGAAGCAGTTACCATGGCATGATTGACATGCTGGGCAGTATGGAAAAGTATGTCCTTCATTTTCCTAAAGGAAAATATTTAAGAGAGAAGGGGATATTTAATAGTATAGATATTAGGGTCACTGATTCTGAATTTATTAAGTTTAGTGGAAATAGACTTTATCTACAAATCT
>JAWWMU010000121.1:69053273-69070274 GCA_035048155.1 Cinnycerthia olivascens
ACACTGGACTCCCACATTTTACTTTGCATCCGTTTTTGGAAAAAAAAAAAAAAAAAAAAGCAACTACTACCCCAACAAAACAAGAACAAGACAAAACAAAGCAAAGCAAACAAACTAAAGAAACAAAGAAAAAGAAATATAAAAAGCAAGAAAATTCAAAACCAAACACAAAAACATATATCTTAGTCAGGAGCAAGTCCATAAGAATCTTCATTGAAGTTGATTTTACTGGTAGAGAATATTAATGCTGTAATTAAAGGCTTGTTTCAACTGTAATGATATACAGCAGCAGTTCCTCATAACAGAGCAACAAACTGCCAAACTGCCAAATAATTACTTTTTTAGATGTCGAAACATCAGTTTTCATTAAAAACCAAGCAAACAAAGAAGAAAAAATAAAGCTACATCTTTGTAACTACAATTTGGTAAACTTTCCTTCCTACAACATCTTTCTCCCTCCCTCTGTGTGCATCTCAGATTATTATCATTATTATTACTATTATCTTAATGTAGTGTTTAAATTAATCCTTTGTAAATTTTTTATAAATACACAGAATTAAAAACTTGCACAGTCCTCAGAGAATGCAAGTTAGGCAAGATGAAGCACAGATAACTAGAGGGCATGATTTAAGACAGACAGTTCCTACTCTATAAATTTTCCCAGTCAGCATTAGAGTCGCTTAATATTTTATGTAGTATTCCTTGCTTATATGTGACATTTTGAGCTCCTAATAAAGATACAAGTCTGGGATTTTTTCTTCCACTCCCCTCTCATCTTTTTTGTAGTCTTGCAATTATCAAGGAACTGACAGTGGATTTTTATGTTCTTCTTTCTTTTTTTTTTTCCTTCTTGTGTATTTTATCATCGTTTATCAATAATTCTGGAAGATTCTGAATGCAACTCTGTAATTATCATCCTAGACCCTTTTTTTTATTTTGAAAACTGAGTGTAAAATTGGTGTGAAATTTCCTAGTGATGGTTTTATATCCTTTGCATCTTCTATGCAGGTTTTTTTCTTATATTTATTGCAAGTAGTTGTGACTAGTAAATCACTAGAATTTGGCTATTCTTAATGTTTTACCATATATCCACTTTGCCAATATAATCAGCAGTTATGCTTGCCTATTAAACCATCAATCAAAGGCAGCTATTCCATACATCAGCCCTTCTCCCTCTACACAGCAATGTCCCTGGCTTCCAAAGTCAGCATCCTCTCCCTTCTACCTTAAGGGAACTCCATCTTCTCCCAGTGCTCACTCTCTTCCACACCTTTTAATTTTCAGATCACTATGTGTCTCAACCTGCCAGTTCATTGGTTCAGCCCATGATTTCCCTTTGCCCCAGCTCCCACTAATTTTTTTGTTCAGAAGTCACTTACTGCTGAACATGCAGCCGAACAAAATATTTCCCAGGATGATGGTGTGGATAAAAACTGATCCACCTGGGTTGTGCCTCACTGTGTATGCAAAATGCTTGGGAGGAAGAATTCTAGTGTTGGGTTAGTATCACTCAGCATCAATAAGACCTCGTTCATCAGGAATGTTACTAATAACAAACACGTCATGCAGCAACATTGCATTAAAATGCAGTGCAAGCCATTTCAGTGATTTCAGCAAAGCCATATCCAGTGGTTTGTGTCCCAAATAGTAATATGTTTCTATAATTTGGGTACTGAACCAAGACATTAGCTTTCTCCAAGGCTCTGCCACTAATGTGGGGCAAGTCACCTCATCTCCATTTTTCTTTGTTTATCTTGTCTGTTAGGACACTGGTTTTTATCAATACAAATGGGGTTCCATTATTCTTAGGGAATGCACCCACAAAATGGATCCCTGACCTCAATTAGGGCGTGAATGTGCTACAGTAGCTGTAAAGTCAGCGAAACACCTGGGGGTTTGTCTAACCAAATTTAGGTGTTCAGGGGACCAACATCTGTGTCTCATCTGCACTCCTACTTTCTCTCCAGTGGCAATGGAAAGAACAGATATTTTAGGAAAGAGATCCTTATCATTTTTACATAGATATATGTGATGGCTGAGATAAATTGTGCCTTGAGAGTGCCTACTTTTCACCATGGAGAGAAAGAGAGATGTAACTATCATACTGGCTGACCACTGAGAAATGGAGGTCTCTGTGACAGAGCCCTGAAGTTGCACAAGACAGGACCAGGCTCAGTTTTCTCTCATTACTGTTCAAACAGAGAGAGTAACTCTTGTCATAGTCATAATGATAAAAAGCTGGTAAAACGGGATGAAAGGATAGTATTCCAAGCGACAACAACGTTCAGTGTGGCAGCAAGCCTTGATTCATGTTTAAAAATACAAAAAAATACACATCTGAAAAAGAAGATGCAGAAAGCAAGCCCTGAGCTTATTTCATGTTTTGCTAAGCAACAACAACAAAAAAAAACCCTTTTTTTTCTTTTTACTTTAATTGAAATTGAATAACACAGTGTTCAGAACCTGGGCACAGAGCAAATTATTCCTTTTTTTTTTTTTCCCTCTCATCCAAGAAGGATCCAAAACAGGAAGCACACTTCATTTTAAGTAAGCAGAGATGGCAATATTCTTTTCAATAACTGCCTATGGATGAAAGTTAATAAAGTCATTGGGCCAAACATATGCATGTGTAATTCCAGTCATGTTTAATATAAAACCATCAACTTTGTATTCAGCCTGGGAACTGAACCTGCTACTTCAGTGTAAGCATGATTTAGAGGAATGGTGCACTTTATGGTATTTCTGTACAGTTAGAACATTCTTGCCCTTTTCTTATTACAGCTGAGATTTAATTAAAATTAAATTAAAATAAAAATTAAATTAGAGAATATTTTTCATGTATTAAATAATATTTGAACTTCCTCTTCATGTTTGCTCTCAAAATAGGGAATAAGTGCAAGATTATTTTTAGGCCAAATGAATTTACTTGAGGATCATTAAATACTATTCCCAAAAGGTGAAAACATCTGTGCTTTTTTTTCTTTAACTTTTGTGAATTAATATTTATAAGGAATTTATTAGCATAAGGTTTCTGTGGATGAAATATTTTGAAAATTTTATTGTTTAACAACCAGGTATCATGATAATTTGGCTTTTTTTTTATTTTCTTTTTTTAATAAACGTTGACATGACATTCCTTTCTTTCTTCAGTTTATTTTAAAAAAAGTTGCTGTTTTAAAACATGTTTACCTAAAGTATGCATACTTATATACATCAACTGAATAATTTTGTTCTTAAAAATGGTTCCTGAGGTGATGGATCAAAAGTAATTATTCAATGGACATCATCCCTTTACCTCTTGCATTAAACATGTGTTAAAGGAACACTCAAAGTACAAAAGTAAACTGCTATTAGCAATAATCACGACAGTAATAAGATTCCAAATAGAGGAATAAGTTTTTTTGAAATAACAAAATTTCCCTCCACAGAACAGATGAATATAGCAGTCAAGTGTACACCTTGTAATTTCTTAAATGTAACTTGAAAATGCCACAACGTTAGCTTTAAATTTACATGGCACTAGCTCTTCCAGAACAAGATCAGAATTCATAATTTATTTATATTGTTTTTTTTTCTTGATTTAGTCTTTATTTTAAAAGGAGGTCTCTTAAAATATTGATTGCCCTTTTCTTTTTTTTTTTTTTTGACAGACATATAACAAAGGTAGACAGTAAGGTAGTAGCCATACAGTGCAGAAACACAAAAAGAGGGAATGACATGTTTTCAGGGGGGAAAATAAGGAAAAACAACTTTAAATAGTACATTTTCCCAAGATCTTTCTAATGCAGTCATTCTTTTCCATTATCTCAAAAATTATTTGCCTTTTATCATCACTTTATAGCTTTACTTTAGCATGTCAACTTGCATTTAGGAGTATAAAATAACATAAAAATAAAAAAATTAGGCTCTACTGCATGCATCTAGGAAAGGTAAATGTTACAGCCCTTTTTTGCCTGTAAGAAAGAAGAGTCATGGCCAGAACCAAACTAAGCATTTAGAGGGCTGGAAGACTGAAATTTCCATAATGAAAAAGTTACATTACACACAAACTCTCCTTTTATAATGTTTGTGAAGACTACAACAAATCAGAAAGGACATTCAGAAACTCTGTTATCTATCAGCAAATTTTCTGTTCTTGTGGGAGTTTCTAGGATCTGAGCCAGGTTTGTAAGGAAAGCTATTTAACCAAAAGTAAGCAGTGGATGTTGTTGTGGATTTTGGGGAAGAGCGTGGTCCTTTCAGTGTGAATTAGCTGCTCTTTGAACCTGGCTGCCCAGGAGGGGAACACCATTCCGGCTGGAAATCCTGGATTCCCCACACTGGCTGTAGAAAGGGACAACTCAAAAGTTCAGAACCACGGAATTGTGGAACAATTTCAGCTGGGTTCGACATCTAGGGAATTCCCAGCTTAGTGCCATGCTCAAAAGCAACCCTTCATTTCTCATGCATGAGGTGTTCATAGCTTTTTCTACATTTTTAACATCTTCAAGGATCGAAATTCTCTAAAGCTCTTGGGATTTTATTCCAGCATTTGGTCACTCTCACAGTTAAGAATTTTTTCCTTGTATCTCACAACTATTTGCCTGGCACACCTTCTGTCCTTTGTCCCCACCCTTTTGCTGTGCAAAGAAATAGGCTTATTTAAAAATATAAAACTATGTTTTAAAACTGATTCTGTGTTGTTTTCTGAAAGTCACACTCAGTCTATAACAAAATCACACTCTCAGTATTTACATACCCAATCATTAACACCAGTTGTTTAATCTCTCTTTATAACTAGCAGTTATTTACAAGAAATAATTGCTCAAAGTTCAGTGCAAGCATCATCTATGCTTTAGTAAAACACATGAAAAAAAAACAAACATTACCACAGATAGACTTTCAGAAGCAGGGTAATTAATTTCATTTAATGGGTGGTCTAAGACAATTGGAACACACAACATACTCCTTAATTATCCCAGTATTACCATGACCACATTTGATCAACTCCTCAGTTTTATGTTACAGCTGGATGATCGCATATCCAGGTGCCCAACTGCCCTTTGCAGTGTGATAGGCATCATTGTAAACAAATCTATATTAAGATTACAGACTATTAAAATATTAATAGCATTGTTTCCAAAAATTATCTATCCCTGTTTTTTTTTTAATCCAAATATTTTAACATCCTTGAAAGCATTTAAGAAATGATAATATCTAGTAAATTCAGTTTTACACCTTTTGACTGTAGGTAATTTTTTAGTTTTAATGATCATTGTTTGACTTATTTAGTGAGTGTAGAAAATCTCAGTGTGAAATGGAATGAAAAGCAGTGACACTCTAGAAGTGTATGGATTGCATTTTCTGATAAAGGGAACATAAATGAGCATCAGTCAGATAAATCATTGTCAGTTTGACAGAATTTCCTGAGTTTGCATTTATTTTCTACAAAGTGGAGTTATTTTGGTTTAGGGACACAAAAGAACTAGTTTAGGTGCATATTTATTAAAATTCTTTTAGGCTGATCAACATTTTCCAAAGTAAGTTTACTTTGCATCTCATTCAGCCTGTCCTCACAGAATACTTTTGACATTGGACTGGTGATTACAGTATTTCTGATCATCTGTCATGTTACACTAAATGCTGCCAGATTGACTTCAAGCAGAGACTTATCCTCTTGCAATATAAGGAATATAACAGTTCAAAACCAGAGAACAGACAAAATCAGATTCAGATACTCTGTCTTTTAGTAAATTTCTGTATTGATAAGATTCTCTCCTTTTAATGGAAAGCCTTGTAAGAAAAAAACAAAAAAAAACCAAAAAACAAAACAAAACCAAACAAAAACCCATAAGCTCTGAATTACTTTCTTTTGTTGTACTAGAAGTTGTACTTTGCCTTGCCTTGCCTTGCCTTCCCTTCTCCCCAGCTTTTCCTCCGTGTAGTATTACTTTTCCTCCCCAGTTCTTTGATTTCCCTGTTCTCTGAGTGAAGACAAAACACAGCCCATCCAGATGAACACGTTAAAGGAGTGTAAAAGCAGCTTGTGCAATTCTTTCCCCTGCCTACAACACTGCCAATAACATGCTCCAGTGCTCCATAAGGCTTTCACTTCCCTCTCTGACAGATGCCCAAAAGCAATACACACCCCAGCTTCATCAAACTTGCACTTTAATAGAAAACTTGAGCAGCAATCTCCCACACTTTTTTATATCAGCACCCTTGCCTCCAACACACTTTGTAACTTCCATTTGGGAAGTTATTCTGCCTTAATGTGGTTAAGAAGGACTCAAACACACAAACCACTCACAGCAGAATAATAATTTTCAAAGTATCAGAAGTTCCCTGTACATAAGAATCCCAAGACACACTTCAGGAGACATGAGTTAACTTACACCAGTCTCTCAGAGGGTGCAAATTAACAGTTATGATGAAGCTGGTACCCAATTTGTTCCCACCCTAGTGACAGTGCCTGATTGTATCATTCAGTTTCTCCTTTGTGCTATATATTATCTTTTATACAGGGACCTAAGTGAGAATGGCGATAAATCATAAAGAAGCATTTCTTTTCTCAATAAGCACGACATTTAGCAGAAGTCTCTGGTCAGCATCATTTAGCAACACCCATTAACTGCAGAGGGAGAGTGAGAAAACCATGCATTGCATAGAGATTAGCTGGCAAGGTGTGCACAAGATGTAAAATCTAGTGCAGTGTGAAATTCTCTCCTGTGAAGAAGGTTAGCACAAGGTTCTGTTTGCAGGGGTAAATGTTACTCACACTGAGCAGTGCCAACGGCAGCAGCCTTAGCTGCCTTGGCAGATAAGCATGGCTTTTCTTTCCTCACAAGAAAGCAGCATTACCATCCCTAAGAGTTCAATATGAGGAGTCTGGTTTTATAAAAATCATGGTGCTGGCATTAAGAAAAAAACAAAAAAACCTTAAAAAAAATCAAAACTCTGGCACTTCAAAACAGCATATTCAGGGTACTGCTGTTATCTGTCAGTCTTCCCAACAACTTTTAACAAGGATGATGCCTAATGGAGGATTTATAGTTATCACTATGCAGTCCTTCATCATCTGTTTCACATCCATTTTGTCATTACTTTGCTCCTAAAATGTCTCTCACTCCCAAGATGGCCATGAACTCAATGCAGCAGCATCTCCTGAGTCCTATGGATATAGGAGGATGGGGACTGACAAGCCTTAATGCTCTCAACTGAATTGAAGGGGATGCAGATGAAATCTGTAGAACAAAATGTCTGATATTTGTTTTAGTTACAGTCCTTTAGAAAGAAAAGAAAATGGATGTTTCATGATAACTTTTCCTTGAAAAATTTGCCTTTTACCTTAAGTCTTATGCCTGGAAACCTGCATGAGGGAGACAAGATGTTTCTCCTGGGTGCCTCTGCTCTTCTTCAGTGATCAGAAAAAGTTGGAAGCAGCCTGTCACGCTGTTAGTACACTCTAGTCAAGCAAGGTCAATACTGCTGTAATGAGTGGCTCTATACTTATTCAGTGTACCTCCCTAGCTCTCTTCCATTAGAAGAAACAAGCTCAGTTTCAACTGAATTCACAGAAGCAAAAGCTTTTGCCAAAGGTGAGGTGCCTGTCTGTAAAAATCAAATCCAACAGACATGATGTGCCTGTCAGGGAAAGCTTCAGCTAGTCAGAGTAATGTGAATTCTCTGACCAGACCTTCCCACAGCAGATGGGACAGAAAAGCACATGTGTTTATAGCCAGGATTGTGACTTCCATTGCAAACATCCTCAGTGCAACTGGTAGAGCCCTGGACAGCCATGAACCAGCTGGGACGCACAGGTCACTGGAGTCTTTGGCTGCAGAATTCCTGACACCGTCTTATGTGAGACTTCTGAGTATAATAACAATTAATTGTGGTTCATAACTAATAATAGACATCTTGTAATTCCTTACTTAATTCTGCTCACTCTAAAGATGGACATAATGCTTCATAAGAACATTTGCCCCAAGACTTTGTTTGGAGGGGGCAAAAATAAGAGCAGACATCCCCAGTTGACTCTTCCTAGTTACTGGCAGAAGCAGACCTGAGAAAGAGAGGCAAGCTCCCATGGACAGAAAGCAGAGCCTGTCTTGAAGCAGACACGATCCCACACTCCATTCTGGGCTATGACACAAGAGAAAAGGAGAAAAGTAATTCAGGCTTCTCTGAGTGACAAACAGTACACTGAAGTTTTTACTTGTCACCATGGAAGAGCATCGGTTTCACTATGGGTATATGCATGAGAAATTTTGTTGTGTGTGTTACAAAATGGATTGAAGCAGAAAGCTACAAGAATAAAATCCTGGATTGTTTTCCCCCAGCACAGTGTGGCACCAGGTGGACTTAAGCACAGTTCTGAGTAGAAAGACTTATTAACTTGAGTTCAGTCCCAGACAGCTCATGGACCCAAAGGGTATGTCCATACTGGTAAATTAAATTTTCCTGGGCTCTGAGGCCAGCTGGCATAGAGCTGTCTGTTTTTATGCTGGTAAACTCTACCACTTTCCAAACCAGTTGGGAGTCTGTAAATTGAAACCCATCCATGCCAGGAAACAGTCCAGTCATTTTGTAATATCATCATGTTTCAGAGCCCAAGCACACTTGAGTTTACCACCATAAACACAGCCAATCTGTCTCACCTGGAGCAGTTGAAGTATCCTTTTCCTCCATTTCCACACCACTGTTTTTTTTCAAATGTTAATGAATGAAAAGCACCCCTGAGTGAGATGCACCCATGGCATTAAAAAACATTTTCCCAACCCATACCCCTGAGTATATCTGGGCTGACTGGGAGTCACTGTGAAAAGAGCTCTCATCCATTGGCACCCGTGTCAGATAATGGCTCCAGAGCAGCAGAGATCCAATTTGGTTATTCTGTGTACCACACTCAAAGATTAGAGGGTTACTGACTGCTGTGGCATTATTTCCAGTGCAGCTGTAAATTCCTCCTGCAGCAGCATAATTCTTCAGACAGCCCAGCTCAAGTTGAAATGTTATGGCGTTATGGATGTCCTACATAGACATGCCTATTATTTAACCTGTCGAGTGTTTAGACTTTAACAGACCAACCAAAAAACAAGTAAATATCTCTAAAACAGGAGGAAATGTGTGTGTAAGGTGTGCTCTTGTGACAATGCTTCTGGGAATCACTCCTCTTCTGCACTGCACAGTGCAGATAATGATACTTTGCCTGAGAGAAAATGATCCTTCTATGAAAATAAGGAGGATATATCCTATTTTCATACTTAAAAAATGATAAGGATTGTTTATTATCCTTCAACATCCCATATTAAGATTATTCACTATACCAAATGAAAGAGGAAATGTTTAACAGAACAAAACTGGATTTCAAGACAGGGATTGAATTTCTCCAGTTAAAGACAGGAGATGGGGTAATTTCCAGGAGCTTGTATTCGCTTAAAAATTGATTCCTACATACCTGCTTCAGACATCCTTTCAGCTCTTCTGGGCAAGTAACCCAAGATACAACTTGTTAGCAATAGGACAGGTTTACAAAGTTGAGCTTGCAGAAAATACTGTGAACTTTTCAAGGTTCAAAATTCTCTCTAGTTTACACGTATGTGTCTACTTACAGACCTGCATTGACAAAAAAAAAAAAAATAAAAAGGAAAACTTTCTTTTCCAATTACCATTTGGAAAGCAAACACCAGGTTATCAAATAAAAGCCAAGAAAATTTTTTTAGATGCCCCCGGTGAAAATATTTGTTGTTATTGTTGTATCTATCCAAAATCAAACGATTCTGATATTAGTACTGCAATTTTTTGTGAAAATATTAAAAATTGAAAATCCTAATATTTTTTTCATGCTGGATTAGCCCTTTGCCAATAACAAGAGTAATAATTAAACCATCTGTAATTCAGATAGCTGCTGACACATGACACAACTCATCTTTTTTTACCGGATTCTCCACAGATTTTAGCCAGTTTAAAAATTATCTTGATCTTCAGCCACAGCTGAAATTCCACTTACTTCAAAAACTCGGTCCTCCATGAAACACATCAATGAATGAGAATGAAATAAATGAGACCTAAATAGGAGATGCGCACGTACTTCTTCTGAGAGTTAGCTTTAAAGCATAATTCTTTCTGGTTTGATCTTTCACAGGGAGTTTATCTGTCTCTGTTTTCTTCCTTTACTTCTGGTAATTAAACATGCGCACCACCATATATGTTCCCATGTCCTTTTCTTTCCTCATCACCAAAAAAATAACTTCTATTCCAGTGAAACTGTGTATGACCACATAAAGATCAAAATTTAATGAATCATCAGGAATTTCACCCGGGATTTTGCCTTCCTATTGTTTTCACCTGAAAAATACACTAAAGTTTTAAGGGAGGGGATGAAGGCATACATCCAGAAAGAAGGTTTTCTGCTAACTTTAGTTATGAGAACTAAGCTGAGGTGATCACAGCTCACACAGAAAATGTTTGGCAACCTTTGCAAAAGGAGAATAAACTGCATAGAATTATATAACATGATGTACAAAGCAAAGGTGGATAGCTAACACCAAGTTCTGAGCTATCATGCCCAGTACATCTAAGATGCCTTGAAAGCTCCACAGATTAGTTACATATACATTGTCTGGGAGGTGGTAACAGAAATGGAATTTAAAAAACAAAGCAAAACAAAACAAAACAAAAAAAGAAAAAAAGAAAACCAGCAAAATCTAACAAACAAACCCCCAAAATTCCCCTTAAAAAGCCCCCAAAATGTAAAAAAGAAATCCCCCTCAAAAAAAAAAAAAAGAAAAAGAAACTGAGAAAAAACTCCAATCCCTAAAACAAAAACCCACCCTCACCTTCAAAACCTGCACTTTGATATTAAAAGAGAGCAAGAGCCAACACTATAAAGGCTCCCCAATCATACAGTATGACCAATGACATTTATGGTCAGTCAGAAGCCCTGTATTCAGCAGTTTTCCTGGTCAACAAGGAACAAATGGAGAAAGCAAATCCATGAAATAAGAAAAGGCCATTCTGTGACTTAACATTAGCAGGTAGATGTTAGAGCCAATACATTACTCATGAATAAAATAGAGTCTTAATTAAATTGAAAATACTCTTAAGAGAATGTGTGGAAGTTATATGTTGAAACAGCCTCCCTCTCTTGCCACTTGAAAAGCACATTTTGGTATTGAAAGCACGTATCTACTCTTCCTTCAGCTTCTGCTCTCACCTGGGGAAAGAGGAGCAGGGAAGAGGAATACTAAGTAATATAATGCAAATAGAACCTACACAGATATCCTTCTAGATATCTGAGTGGAAAAGGGAGCTAAATAAAGTGGATGGTTTACAGAAGAAAGGAATGTGTTTACATGCTCTAGAAATCCTACACAGGACAGGGCTAGAAACCCTTTTTTTTAAAAAAGGTAGAAGACCCCTCAATGTCAAATGGATTCAGATCTGAATCCCAGGCAGACAAAAAGAGTTCATCGCCTTTGAGGAAGTCTGGAGAACTAGACAGTAGAAACCCAAAAGTTTAAGCACAGGTCAGAGGCTAAAAGGATCCACCTAACATCTCCACTTGGACTTGTGTGGACTCAGGCATCCAACCAGGCCTTTAGCTAACACTTTATGACTACTCTCTCTTCTGAGATTTACTTGTTTTCTTTTTTATTCGCTATTTCCTTTAGTAAATATTTTACTGAGATCCCAGTTCTCAAAGGTCAAATAAATTAAACCTATTTAAAAGCTATGTAAAAAGAATAAATAAAAAGAGAATGGCAGAATGGTGGTTAGTCACAGATACTATTTGCACATACTGCAGTAGCTTAAATTTCTTGAGACTTTAAAAGAAATTGTATTCGGTTTGGGGGATTTTTTTCTTGTTTTTTTACCAAAATAGCAAGGTTTTCAAGGTGAAGACTTAACATTTTTTTGCTCTAGCCACATTGAGGTTCAAAACTTGATTACAGAAAATTGATGGGTTTGCAACAATATTTAGAAAAGACTTTTTCCTTGTAAGCAATTACATTCTGCCATACAGACTCAATATAAACATATATATTACACATATATGTGTATGTATAAATACATACATATCATTGTGGTCATAGAAAACATTCTGCTCTGCAACTTGATATTGAAATTATCCATGAAATAACATGCTGTGAGTATGGCATGGGAAATATAGGGTGTTTTCTCAGTAATTTGCAGATCTCTAGCCCTATATCAAGTCACCTGCTTTTCTAGTCAAACACAGCTTGATATACCTGTAATGTTCCAGAGAAATCTACCTCACTGAAGTGTTCCCAGGTTTTATTTTGAGACTCCTACAGAGTGGAAAGGGAGGCTGAGAGCTCATTGTTTTGCTGGCATTTATGTACTGCAGACAAGATCAATAAAGCTCACAGTCTTGTATTTTACTACAAAATATACAATAATTAAATATAAAAAAATCCTGTATGTACTATACATAGGATCTATAGTTTGAAGTGAAGCAGAATCCTACATTTGGAACAGGGAGTTAATCACAAGAACAAGAATATGGAATATCATGACAGGTAACAATACTAAGTATATGTCTCAAATTTTAAAAGACAGAAAGAAGGACTGCAATCACACATCTAATTTTGGCCCTAGCTACTGTCCCTGGGTATGAGCCTGGACAGTAATATTTTATTCTCTTCACATCTCTGCTAGGAATAGAGAAGGAAAAGAACTATGCACATCTAGATAAAGCCCAGTGGGGCCACAGAAGACATTTTGCGTCTCCCTGGCATCAGAATGTACGATCCTAAACCATGGGTGAAATTCATAGAAATTTCTTAAATCAATTAACATGTTAAGTTCTGAAGAGATATTGTAAACTGTCCACAGTAATAAAATCAGCAATGCATGGCATTACTTTCCTCTATGAAGAGCTTGAATAAATAAGACATTTATAAAAATGAGCAGAAAATATGAAATGAATATCCCAAGAACCATGAAAAAATATAAGCTAAAAGGGAAATTTAATTTTCCTCTGACTTTCTGAGAGAGAATGCAGTTGTGGATTTTATACATAATTTATAAGGGAAATTGGCCAGTTCACTCAGGTATACACCATATCAACTTTTAGGAAAGATGAAGTAAGCTGTCTTCTTTTAATTGAAATCAAATACAGTCACAGAAGAAAATTACTTCTGCCCATCGAAGAATATGGTGCTGTCACATGGCCAACAGCATTTACAGTGTACATGGGGCTTTCTTCTACAAAGTAAACTTCTGTCTCAGTTCTTGAGCAGCCACAAAATGGTGTGAGGATCAGCAGTTTCCCCCAGCCCCAAGCCACTACTCTCAGTATAAACTCTTATATTTGAGAGTAAGGTAAATCTATGTCCTATATACCATTTGCATCTCTAAAAATATAAGAATTGACATAATAGATCAAATTAGTGATCCATTTAGTTTAATATCATACCTCTAAATTAAGTGTAGGATGCTTCAGAGAAAGTTGTGAGGAAACTTTTAGTGGGCAGTAAAGGAATGACCTGTCACAGGGAAAATTTGGTGGGGACCTCCAAAACAACTGAATGCAATTTCCTGCTGCAACAGGCACCACATCCTGAAATGCTCTTCCTAAATATATGAAGCTCAGTCCTGACTTGTTAAATAAAATAAAATATTTCACCTCTCCTGGACTGTTTGTAACTATTAAGAAATGTGACCACCACTCCAAGGTTCTCTTATTGGCTCCCTCTCTGTCTTTTTATCTACATTCCTAACATATTTTCTTTAGTGGGCTGCTGAAACTCTCAGTGATTAATTTTCCCTCTCTGTAATTAGGCTTCCTTATTTCACTGAAAGAGGTTTCTGATGATTACAGAGATCCTCAACAAAAAAGCTTGTACAGATTTAAATGCTTATTCTGACAATAAAAATAAAGACACAAACACAGTCAACTTTAAATTAACCTGCACAGCACAGGGTGACAATACTCTGGTGATGGAAAAACAGTGGTCTTGCAAGTGTCACTGCTGGTGGACACGGGAAGATTCGGCTGCTTCTCCAAGGGGGTTGCCTGAATTTTCACCTGCAGGCTAGCAGAGGGTGTTCTTTGGCCAAATGGGAAGGGTTGTGCTTCTTGAGAGCCCTCCTGGGCAGCTTGGTGCTGACCCTGGTTCTCTTGACCCATATCTGGGTGTTCAAGGATGGTTTGAATGGAGCTCTGAGAAACCTGGTCTAGAAAAAAGTGTCCCTGTCTGTGGCAGGGGAAGGGAAGCAGATGAGCTTTGAGGTCCCTTTCAAGCCAGGCCATTCTGTGTCCCTGTGATTCTGAGAAGGACCCAGCAGACCAAGCAATCCCCACACCTGGGCACTGTCCAGTGGGAAGTGCAGACAGCAGAATACACTGACCCAAGCCTGGAGGGAGCCCGTGGCTGTCTCCAGCCAGCCATATGAACACAGGAATTGCCACCGACCTTCCAAGTCTTGCCATGAACCTCTGCAGCTTTTCAGGTGCAACCTGAAAAGTAAAATAGCAGGTAAATAAACACTTTACTAAATTCTGAACTTCACAGCAACCTAGGGAAAAAAAACAGATAACACATTTCTTCACAAGCTAAGCAGGAGCTATTCAGTAGTCTTTTTGATGCTTTTATTAAAAGGTTTAGGATTTGGCTGTTCCTTAGCTTAAGTAAAATGAGTTTTTAATATTTACACAGTAAGATCTATGCTGAATACCTACTACGTCCTAATAGAATCAAATGGAAAGGCATACAAGGTTCAAGGGAAATATATATTGTTGAATGTTGATAAGCAAAATGAACTTATTCCTTGATCAAGAAAAAAAAATGTCATGAAGTCCGTTTTTGCATTTGTTCTTGCAGATGTAATCTGGATGGACATAGCAGTAGCACAACCACAGGTTTGTGTAAACCAAAAGACGCCGGAAGTCTTTTATTCTATTCCTAGAAACCTTCACAAAATCAGAGTTACATCCTATGTTATATTTCCTAATGCTTTGCCAATTTGACTAGAAATATTTCAGTAAAAAGCTGCTCCATTAAAATATCTAAATTTTCTCTACCACCTTGAAATATCCACTAAGGATGCAGACTTTATGCATTTTTGTAAGGATTGATGTACATATATTTTTTAATATATACATAGGAGGCGAAAAACAGATATATGGAAAAATACACAGGTTTATCTTTTGAAAAAAAAACTACAGTAGTTTTGCAGTGTTTGGAGGAGTGAGAAAAACAACAGTGCTTGAGTCATGTCCTAATATGGAAAATATTAAAGTGTAAATATCTGGGACACAGCTGATGAGTGTGGGTCGAAGTGGTGAGAAAATTTTGTAGAAGAGAAATAAGAACTCATGCAGAAAGACTGGGAAATAATTAAAATGAACAGGCAAGGATAAGTGCTAGCACAGAAGCAGAAAGGAAGATAAGTTCTTTAGCTAAAAGGGGGAAATATATCAGCATAGACAGAAAATAATTTTCAGTCAGTAAGGTAAAAGAGAGAAGCAGCAGAGTTTCAAGATGGGTTTAATACTTATAGGGGAGTGCAGTTAGAGTAGAAACATTCTGAGAGAAAGTTGCTGGCTGGACAGAGATTTTGTTGGTTTGAGATAAGAATTAGATTAAGTGGGAGGCATCAGCATCTAGAAACAGCAGACAGATTGCAGCAGAAACCAGGGACTCTTTCTACCCTTTCCCAATGTTTCAGTCACATCTAAAATCAATTATCAATATTAATAGGACTCTTTCCACTGACTTCAGTGTGCTTTTGAGCAGATCTTGACAGAGGAGTACAGATCTGCAGTGCCATTAAAGAGACATGACAGAAGGATCAAATTTTCCTGCCCTAGTCCTAGCTCTCAGACCTCATTTGTAATCTGATCAATACCCTTTCTAAGTTCTTTTGTTTAAGAATCAATTTCTATTCTTGTTTCTGAGGATGGATAACTCTAACTGGTATTTTGTACTACCTCACGAGCATCCAGGAAAGGGTAGCTCTGGAGAAGTGACATGGTCTGGAGAACATTGGTCTTTATCAGTTCTGTTGTTTGATTAACAATTTTACTAATGAGATCCAGATGACTCTTTCAGAGAATAAAATAATGCTCCACATTATTAGGAGAGGGTAGGGAAAAGGGAAAAGGGAAAAGGGAAAAGGGAAAAGGGAAAAGGGAAAAGGGAAAAGGGAAAAGGGAAAAGGGAAAAGAAAGGAGTTCCAGGGGATAACTATTTGTTGTTGTTGTTTTGTTTGTTTGTTCTTTAATAAAAGCTTTACATAGCTGTATAAATCAGACAGCTGTAGACCTTAGTGAAAGAGCTAACATAATCAGTTAAAGCTTTCCTCTGGAGAATTGCATTTACCAATGCATTTAACTGTTACATAAAAGTCAGCAAAGTATGGGGTGAATCCATTGACCAATTTTTTGTGTCTAAAAGGGGTTGAAATGGTCCTATATGATTTCTGGGTCACATCTCAAGATTGTCAAAGATGTATGTTCCACCCCAGACTTCTGTGTTTCCATTGCAACACTTCCAAATATTCATTTTAAGCATTGCACAAACCCTTTAATGACTACAGGAGACAATTTGCTTTTGACAACAACCTTATTGTCAGAGAAGCCTCTCCTCATTTCAGTTTAGAGATCACCAAAAGGCAGACTTTCACCCAACACATAAACCACAGTGGTGGTTAAGTTCACGTCTCCACATTTTTATTTTACATGTTCTTTAACTCTTTGAAAAACTCCAACAGAAAAGTGAGAAAAAGGAGGAATCTGGGTGATTACAGAAGGAAAGCTTAAGAAACATAACAATGACTCTGGGGTGCTGGACAGATTCTGAGAAAATAAAGACAGAAAAAGGGCTAGGGACATGGGAGAAGAGAAAACATTCCCTTTTAGGACAAGACACAGAGACACAGAAAAGCTCCTTACAGAAGTGCTCCTCTAACTTTGTTTTCTTTTCTCTTTTCTTTTCTTTTCTTTTCTTTTCTTTTCTTTTCTTTTCTTTTCTTTTCTTTTCTTTTCTTTTC
>JAWWMU010000121.1:69180989-69198116 GCA_035048155.1 Cinnycerthia olivascens
TGGTTAGTTGCTTGTTCTCTGGGTTTTTGGGTTTGGTTTTAGTTTGGTTTTTTTCTCTTGTTTTGCTTTTTTTGCTGTAGTTTTTGTTTAGGTTGGTTTATTTTTTTGTTTTTATTTAACTTGACATTATTTTTTCTTAAATAAAAACTCAACTCTTATTGTGAATTCCAGACTTCCAGAAACCCTCCTGCATTCCTCCCTTTCAGCTTTCTCAAGACTTATCAAAAGACACCATATATGTAACACAGGGGAAATCATGCTTGAACAGCCTTTGTAGGAACAAGTTTGGGCTCCACCACCTTTTGTTACTTTAAACTCTCTGCTTTACAAATTCTGAGACAAGATTATTTGGTGCTCCACAGCTCTTTCCTACTGCATTGCTAAAATGAAATGTTTCAATATTCTTGCAATGAAATATTCTGACATTTTCAAAATGCAAGGCGAAGATTGAAATGATTCATTTGGACTTACTCCCATAAAAAATGTCACTGAAATCAGCACATTTTCACAACAAGTTTTGATTTGGGCAAAGCTGCGTGTACTATATTTTTTGCCTTGGAAAATGATTCCATTAAAAACAAATGGCTAGTTTTAATTACAACTCACTGAGCTTTTGCTCCAAAAGTCAAAGCTATTAAAACAGCACTTAGTCTGTATGTACAGGGAAATAGAATCTGTCTTACAAGTGGCTGTGCAAAACACCTTACTTCCCCTCAAAAGGGCTGGTATTTGGTGTCCCCTGGACTGCAAACCAAATTTGTGTCTTGCCTTTAAGTGGCATCCACAATTTGCAAGAAAAAAATTCAAGAATTTAATAAACAATTCAAAGGCAAAAGGTGAAGAGCGCATCCCAACCCTTTGAAGAAAATTACCATTGACTTTTGGTTTAGTTCTGGAAATGGAAAGCAGGAACTACAAAGCTGTGTCTGCATGGCATTGGAGCCTGAGCAGAGATCTGAGACAGGACCAATTGAGCCATCTTCGAAACCAGAGTCAATAAAGCCACGCCAGAGCAGCCCTCTGTCCAAACTGATTAGGCTGCTGAAAAGCTGGATTTTGTGACTTTGTCCATGCTATTAAATTAAATGTGCCTTAGCCCACAGCAGGACATCTAAGCCAGCTGGCATGCAACATCTCATCTCAATATTGAGCCCTCCATCACTGTGCACTGGGTGGGTGCATCATGATTGCCCCCTGGGAGGGACCCCTGGCCCAAAACTAGCACCTAAAAAGGTTCAGACATGGTTTCTGGGAGTATCTGCTTCCCTGAGACAAAAATGCACCAGCAATTTATCACTGAAATTAATCTATAAAGCTGTGTTGCCCAATACTGCTTAATTTAGTAATAGAAATACGGCAAATTGATCTGCCCATGTGACTGACTTGTACCTTTTAATGAATATCCCAACCTTTCCAGGGTCGTGAGACTCAAGGCCTCACTGCTGAGCCTGTGGCCTGAGAGAGACCTGTCTAGTGCTCATCTGAGCCCTCATCTTGTCACAGGGCTCCAACACCAGACCTTGCTCACGTCCATCCTGCTGCAGCTCCAGGGGCAAATGCTGATGCACATCTCTCACACTGGGCTGTGAGGGGTTTATATTGTTTATGAAATTGTTTTTCACTACTTCATAGGCTACTTAGTGTTTGGCCCTTCAGAGAACTTCCTTTCCCTGGCTAGATATGATGGTGATCTTGGCTGACCAGGAGCGTGAGTCACAGTCTTAGAATCTTTAAAGATAGAAAAGTGTTCTAAGAGCATGGATTCCAAACATTAACTCCCATATTCACCACTAAACCGCATCTCTAAGCACCACAAATATACATTTTTTGAACACTACTGTGAATGTGTGAAAGTGGTAGTTTCACCACTTTCCTGGGCTGCCTGTTCCATTAAGAATTTTTTTCCTAATATCCAATTTAAACCTCCCCTGGACCAACTTGAGGCCATTTCCTCTTCTTCTTTGTTACCTGGGAAAAAAGACCAACCCACATTCCCCCCAACACCCCAGCTCATCTCACGAAACTGTAGAGAGATATGATGAACTGAAATCTGGAAAAGAATTCTTTAGAATAATAAATGAAAAATAGGATCCATTTTACTTTCCCTTCACAGTGCTGCCTGTTGCTGCCAGGGCAAAAACAACTTAAAACTCCAAAGCTTTGGGGCAACCTCTGTCTGTGAGTCAGAGATAGGGAGGATTTCAGGCCTAATTTCTTGGCCTCTGCTTGGCTCATGCTCTTCTTCCTTCCCTGCGTCCTTCCCAGCATGGCAGGTGCAGCCAGGGAGAGCAGGCACCAGTCACCTCACAAGCTCCAGGGATGCACACTCATAAATCAGTAATATTGTGTCACCGAGCAGAGCTTTGAATAAGGCTCTAATTGTAGCATTTCTATGGAAGAACCACTAAATGAGTAGCTGAGATGTCAAATAAAGAGGAGGCGATGAACATCAGGAAGTGCCTCTGGAGAGGTGGGTTGAGGAGCATGGCTGGGTGGGTGAAAGGGAAAGAGCTGGGAAAGCAGTTGATAAAAGGAAACTTTGTACGACACTAAGGAAAATTCTGTGAGAAATTAAAGCCCACAAAAGAACAAAGATGCGTAAAGAGCTTCAGACACTCAGCAGTGCTTCAGTTGGGAGTCTGGAGTCTTTGACAGACGATGTGATTCATCAGCTCCCACACACACCTTTTTTTAAATATGCATGCTCATTTCAACAAATGTGAAATTTCCAGGAAAAGCAAGAGCACAGCACATCCACGCAGCCCTGAACAGCCCAGCGTGGGCACACCTGATGCCATGATGGGGATTCCAGCCAAGAGCGGCACAACCACTGTGCCATTGTCTGTCCTCCTCCCAAGGGCTGGGCAAGAGGGAATACCTCCCTCTTCTTCCCTCCCTTCCACTGCTTCCCCTCGGAAAGATCTGGCTTCTCTCTTTGCTGGGTTGGGTGGTTCATTTCTTCCACATATTTGAGGGAAAAGAATTAAAAGATATATATCTATCTCCTGCGGGACAGCTAAGATACGAGGTTTGGTAGATAGATCAACATGCCTGGAGATTCAGAAGGCTTTTGAATCCAGGAGTCTGCTGAGAGCCTGCCACATGCTGCAAAGTTTTCCCCTGCTACCAACAGTTTGTTTCTATGAAAAAAAAATCCACAGAAAATGTTTCAGAGCTCATAAAAATCAGTGAAGAAACAGTCACACAAAAACCTGATATGGAAAACATGTGGGATCAGATGTAGTAACACCTGCCTGAATCTTCAACAATCTCATACATCACCTTCAGCAGGTGAGAACTGGGCACAGCCATGATGACAGACTAGCTCAAAATGCTAGTAACATCAGAAATACAAGTGTTAAAGTTTTTCTCTTTCAGAATATTTAACCAGCATTGATATGAGCACTGAACCCTGTCACACCATTCAAAGTGTCACAATCCCTTAGAAAATGCCAAGTTCTCTATCATGTCCCTTATAATCCAGATATAGGACCAATAATTTAAATAAAACAAACAGACTAATCTTCTTATACTCAATAAGATAAGTAAATACAGCTAAATGCTCAGCCACTTTTATACTTCCTCATTCATGTTTGTATAAATAATGTAATAAAAACAGCTATCAAAAATAACTGAAGCTTCTCCAGAGTTTTCATCTTCTTGAATCTCATGCTGCAAAATTTAGGGATCTTTGACTCAGAATTTATGTCTGACTTGCCACCGAGTACCATCACCTCTGCTGGTGAGAACAGCCTGAGTTATCACTCTGGCTATGAACTGGACTAGATGACCTCATAGGTCTTTTCCATCCTTGCTTCCTGAAACTCTATTAAAGGCCGCTGTCAAAACTCCACCTCAGAGTACACTGCCAGGAGGAGAGGGAGCATTTCAGTTTGCAGTCAAAGCAAAAAACTAGAATATGTAAAATTAAACTTCTATCCCTCCTCCTATCCCAGCTGATAGATGTATGGATCAGCAAGAGAAAAAGTAATATTCCTCAAAATGCTCAAAATAACTCAGTGACTTAGACTCATTTTCCAAAGAAAAGGAGATATAGATAAAAGTCAGAGGTTTTTTCTTTCTGTTGCCAACCCGATTTACACCAAGAGAGTGACAGCTAGACTATTATGTGGGACAAATACTTTCTTTCAATAAGAAAAATAGATAAATTAGAAGAGATAATTTGTTTAAGCATCTGTGTTGTAAACTCGATATATTCACTGTGTACAAGTTGTGTTAAGTGTGGCTGAGAGTTTCAAAGCGATGGACATGAGCACGGTCATCCTAATTGCCGCCTCCTGGGATGGGGCACAAAGTAAATACTGCCTTTTTATAAATCTGAGAGGATTAAATATCCTAAACACATACCTACAGTCAGACCAATACAGAGTAATATTGTTGATATAGTATAGTATAATATAGGCAGTTAATTTTTCAAAGAATCTCAGAATGGCTTGGATTTGAAGGGACCTTGAGAGGAAGGGACAGAGGAAGGCAGGAAGGCAGGCAGGAAGGAAGGCAGGAAGTATGCCCCTGTGCTTTTTAGAATCATGTTAAAAAATTGGGCAGGTATTCCCTCATGCCTTATAGACACCTGATGACTTACATCTGGAAACCTCCAACAAGGCAGCAGACAATGTACACTCATATTTCTGGGGATTTTACCAGTCAAAGCTATACAAGAGTTAAACATTGCTGTGTATTATTTTTAGTTGCCTTGAGAAATGTACAGGAAAAAATACCAAAATATAGGACAATGTGTTGCAAAAATAAACACTTAAAAAAGAACTAAAGGAAAGTGAAAAACAACTCCATGTATATAATTACCATTTCAAACAGGGGAAGACTGACCCATTGGATACTCCTGAGAATGCTCCCCCATGGAAAGGTATTCATATTCATATATATCAGCATTTGTAAGATCCTGCACAACATTGGGGTCATTTTGTTTAAAATATACTGTGAACTCAGCAGGATACATCTGCTTTATATTAGTCTTGTGGAAATACTATAAAGGGCTTTGGGGGGCATTTTGGTTTTTTTCTGTTTTTATTTGGTGGATAATTGGGATAAAACTGAACTTGGGTAAAAAAGAAAGCAACTCATAGTAGAAGTACCTTAGTATCCTAAGGTGCCAAAAAGGAAACAGAAGTCTGAAAATTAATTAGGTAGTTTTAAGGAAATATTTACTAAAGTATCTCATGATTTTCAATATTCCCCGTATAATTCTTTTGCATTACAGTGTTTCTGTTTCTACTCTGGCAACATGAAAATTTATATTTTGATATTTAATACAACCACAACTCAGGTTCCAGATCAACTGATCGCCTTTTGGAATGAGTCAAGTCTGTTCACCTTGTACTGTCATTAAAACACATGCAGAGCTAGGAACTGGTTTAAACTCATCTGATTTGTGGCATCTTTCCTGCAATTTGTCATTCTCCTTGCACAGATGCAAATGACAAAGGAAGGGAGAATCAGGCCCTCTATGCTGACAAAGGGCTCTTATCTTCACAATGTTTTGCTAGCTGATCATACTGTTTCCTTGTCCTTTCATTAAAGGGTCATCAAGATAAAAGTGTTTGTTTGAATTCTTTTTTTCTCTTTCTTGCTCCCAAGCCCTGTTATACATAATGTTCCTACTAAGGTCGTGCTGTTGTTCCCTAAATATGCTTCTGCACAGTTTCATGGGCTGCTCTGCTTTTATGGTTTTGCTTAATAAAGAACTAATGTTAGGTCTTCAAATCAGAAATACAGGGAGTATGACAGGGATCTTGAACACCGTTCTCTTTTAATTCCTCTTCACAATCTTCCAAACCAACATAATTTGGGGGCGTGCCCCCTTCTTCTCTGCCCAGACCGCAGGTCCCCAGCCCCAGCTCTGCTTTGAGACAGAGCAGAAAGAATTTATCCAAACAGGGTCTTACAGCCTCACCATCAAGCATCCCATGCAAACTCAGATCAGGAGCTGCTACAGTCATCTGTTTACTTTCTTTCTCAACTTAAATAAAACAAGAGGGGAAAAATGTTCGAACGAGATAGCTCCTGCTTATGTGAGCAATTCATGGTGAATAAAAATAAAAACCTATTTATCTTCAACCACTTGCAATGAATTATGAATTCAGAGGTGTTGCCAATTTGCATAGAGCACGTACACACAGCTCATTCTTGTTTAATCCTTTTGCTTGAGATTTTATTGTTTCCTATTATTATGAATTCAAGCACAGAAGGCAATTTCAGCACCTGAACCATTTAGAGAGGAGACTGATTATGTTATTATGGAGAAAACTGTTTTCTATCAATTGATTTGGCAAATTCAGGCTCAGACACTCTCCAGTTCCCTAGTCTCCCATCTTGATTACTGTGACATCCCACTCAACTTAGTTTGATTCATATTTCTGTGGTATCAGCCATTCAAAGAACAAGCAGCAAAGCACAGAAATAAGCAAGCATTAGTTTACCAGCAACATTTCAGTTTCTGGTCCTTGCTTCTTTTATTCCCTGTCTACCACAACTTTTCTAAGGACTCCGTTTCATCTCCTTTAAAACTGCTTCTGTTGGTACCCCTGACAACATTGATGCTGAGGAAAAGCTGGGTTCAATAGAATGAAGTGCAAAATATAATTCTCCTTCTGAGGGCAGAAATTATTTCAAGAGGCTCTCAAGCTAAGAAGGTTGGCAAAAAGGCATTATTGAGGTTCCAATGCTTCTTTGTAGAGAAATTGAAGGTTGCATCTTTGTATGTTTAGAGATGAGTAGGCTGGGAGTGACCTCTCTGTTTGATCACCCCTGGTTCACAGCATTCATGACCTGAACCTCAGCTGGATGCTGTTGCCTTTGACTGAAGTGATAGCATATGCATGTAACACAAGGATACAGAAGAGAGAAGAGTTTAAAAATAAACCCCAAAAGCAACAACAACAAAACCGCCAAAAACACTGTATATGAAAAATGAGGGAAAAAAATGGGAGCAGAAGAAATACAGATGGAGAGTGGCGTGGAAATTAGAAGGGAACAGCAAAAGGGAGGGATGGTGGGAGTTGTTACTTAAATGAGGCCAAGAGAAGACATGAGGATGTGAAAAGAGCCTGTAAGATGCCAATCTATAAGCAGAAGAATTAGGTGCAAGAGCCATAAAAAGGTACCCATTGATCTACAATGAGAGTCATCCACATCAGTAAAGTGAAAGCAGAGAAGGACTGTGTAGATGAAGAGTAAGATAGATAGAGAGAATTGAGACCAGAAAAATCACTTTTTGGTTTAGCTGAGGCCAGGAGGTCACTAATGGCTTTGGCCAGGTGGCTTTCAGCAGAGGGGAGGAGTTGTGAGCCAGCATAGATGTGTTCAAAGGGGAAAGCAGGAAGAGCAGAACTTAAGGCAAAATGAGGCATGCTCTGGCATTTTGGAGAATAAGGAGGGAGAGGCAGGAAGGTGGAGGCAATGAGGCTTAAGAGGCAAATGGAAGGTGCAGGGCATCAGGGCAGCACTGAGTGATGCTGGTGCAGAGCCATGCTGAGGCATCACTATCTAGAAACAGCTTTCTGTTCCTTTGTTTCTTTTCAAATCCCCAAGACTCGCTCTCACCAGAAAAAAAACAACAAAAAACAACCAAACAAACAAACAAACAAAAAGTCAAATAAACATAAAAAAGAGAAATTATTACTGGCAAAGCAGGAAAATTAATGGCATGAAGCACAGCAAAGCACTGTCACAGCCCAGAGCACCGTCCTGTAATAAGTGAGAGGCCCAGATGTCAAAAGGGTTAGGGCATTCCCTGCTGACACAGACAGGCTCCTGAGAGGGAAAAACATTTTGCCCTCATTTACAGGATGCTGGAGTGGGAGAGAGGGAGAAGGAAATGAGGTAGAAGATAACTGAGAAGTAAATTGATTTACATTTAAATATTATGTTTTTATTACTATTTTTTTCTCACTCCATGTGAAATCTTATCCTTTAAACTAGACAAACCAGGGTAAACTATTTTTTATAGTGTGAAAAAAAAATGATTGACATTCTGAGGTAATACTTTTTAAATTCCTCCAATTAAACAAAGCGAATTTAATTTTAAGTTTAATTAAAAGGAAATTTAATTAGAAAGAAGATTAAATTTTAATTAAATTTCTCCAAAATCCTTATCCTTGCCTTTACTGCTAATATTTCTCTTGGAACCAAATCCCTTTTTAATATTCTTAAATTCTATTCTAGTAAACTTCCCCTTTATATTAAAATTATATCTGCCTGGATGTACTCGCTACCAGGGAAAAAAAAAATCATTGCCCCTTTTAAAATACTTGAAGAGTACACCTGAGACATAGAGTAACTCAAGAGCGACCAGTGGAACATTTGGATATGCTCTGAGCGCGGCACCACTAAATTAACCCGCCTGCTGCTGAACACTCTGCAGGCAGGGAAGCATTTGTGTGTCACCAGACACTCCTTTCCTGCTTGCAGCTCTCTGCTGCTCAGCACACCCATGATGTCTGTACTGCTCAGCATTTTCTGTGCTCTGCTTGTGCATCCAGTTCTCTTCTTCTGAGAGTTCTTTTGGGTGGGTTTTATGCTTGTTTGTTTGATTTGTTGTGTTATATTTGGGTTTTGTTTTTTTTCCATAGAATGGTTCGTGTTGGAAGGGATCTTAATGATCATCCAGTTCCAATAATCCTCTCTGCCATGGGCAGGGACACCTTCTACTATCCCAGATTGCTCTAAGCCCCATCCAACCTGATCTTGGACACTTTCAGGGACAAGGCAGCCTGTGCCAGGGCCTCATCACCTTCACAGGCAAGAATTTCTTCCTAATATCCCATCTGTCCCTGCCTTCTTTCAGTTTGAAGCTGTTCCACTGTGTTCTATCACTGAGGATCCTTGTCAAAACTCCCTCTCCAGGCATCTTGGAGCCTCCTTTAGCACTGGAAGGGGCTCTAAGGTCTCTCTGGAGTCCTCCCTTCTCCAGGCTGAACAGCCCCAGCTCTCTCATCTTCTCTCTTTTCCATCTGCTCTAGTCTGCTTAAGAGGTTTGCCTCAGTCACAGCAGCCCTTATGAATTGAGTCTGAACTGCCTTTTGCTTACCACACATTCGTGTGGTACCAACTCCAGTCTCCATAGCAGACAAAACTGTCTGGTGCCATAATGCTCCAGTAAAAGTTTGAAAAACTCTGCTTGCAGGAGGCAGCTAAAGCACTGACACACCCACTTTGCCACCAGACTGTCCCCCTGAATCTGTAAGGATGCATCTCCTGTGCACAACCCCACTGCTGTGGAACAGCAGGGACTGGACAGCACCCAGATGCAGATTGGAGGAAGCCATAGCAGGGCAATGCTTGTCCTAAGCCATGTTTTCTCACTTTTAATTTTATTCTTTTTCCATCAAAGGCAACCACGTCCCATTGCAACAACCAGGTGAAAGGTGAGCTGGATGTGCTGGCAGGATGGCACTTAGTGTGACTGTCCAGAGCATCCCTGTCAATCATCCCCTGACACCTAAGTGAGGTAAGCTGTCACAGCCTCTGTCCATCCCCAAGACCCCAGCACAGTCTGGTGGGTCCAGCACAGGGTCACAGCATGGCAAAGCTGCTGTGAAACTGCGTCAGCCCGAGGTTTGTGCTGGGGCCAAGGGGTGGGAGGATGAGGACAATGCCAGCCAGCACTGGCCCTTGAGCTGTGGTCAGGGTTTCTGTCCCAAGGACCTTCCAAATTCAATGAGTATGTGACCCATTGTCCCTGAGAACAATTTATGTTTATTTTAGCATGTTGTCATGGTGACCACTAGTCTTGCTGATAGATACTTGACATCATTATTTGTGTAGTTACTCTTACAGGTAAAATCTCATCTCCTGGACTCATGCTTTCTCTCTGACCCAGAATCCCTTCTTTAACATGAGTCAGGACCAGGTACTTCAGAAACTCCGTAACAGGCCATTTACAGAATCCTGACTATAGATGAGGCTTTGTCTACACACCTATCAACTAGAAAAGTCACATGCACACTCTAAAAAACAATACTGCAAATGGCTATGCCCATGAAACTCAACTTTTCTTTTGTTTTTGCTTTGGTTTTTGTTTTGCTGTTTTGTTTTTTTGTTTTACTTTTTTCTCAGAACAGCCTGCATGAGATGCCAAGTGGTGCTGCAGAGTATTTACCAAACTTTTGAAAGACCAGTTACAGAAAACATTTTGCAGGATTCACAGACTTTTCAAGGGAATCCAAATAAAACGCAACATTGCAAGGGCATCCAAATAAGATTTAATATTCCTCCTGATATTAAAGAGCAGTTCCCTGGAGATGCTGCGTGTGCAAGGCCAGTCCCATCTGTCTCACTTGAATCAGAGCTGTCACAGTCCCACATACCACACTCTGCATCTTTAGAAATTACTCTAATGACTGACTACCTGCCCACTTTGGCCACTTCTAGTAGTAAACATTTCTGAGGTCAATCATGTTGTTCCTGAAGTCTTGGGGTTTTTTGGGGGTATTTTTTTTTAATTAAATAATCTTTCTATGCTACTTTACCTTAAAGTCATCTGTTTTATCTTGTGAGGGCATTGTGCTCACCTTCTGATCTTCATGCTCTCCATGTCTCTCTCCCACACACTGCAAGAGTCAACAGGAGCTGACCTTTCTCCTCACCAGCTGTCAGACCTGGCTGAGGTTTCTGAACAGAGGAATTACTGCCTTGTGGGGCTTTTCTTTTTGTCTTCCCCATCTATCTTAAAAATAAACATGGACCAAATGACAAAAATTCATACACTACCAATCTGTGTGCTGCAGGCAGTTACACAGTTACAGTGACTGGAAAACACGTGGAGCAGGGATTGATTAAAATATGGTGGGCCAATGGCATTATGCACTTTATTTCTTTCACAGATGTAGTCCTAAAAAGTATTCTAGAACAGGCTTGAGAACAGGGTGATAATCTTTTATTTATAGTGATTAAATTGTTCACATGATGAACATTTATATTCTTGTTTCTGTGTGCCACTGCTTATTTCCAAAGTCTCTCTTTCGGGCGGGAGATATTTTTATTACTAGCTTCCCTCACAGTAGGATCAACACAGATGAGCTCTAATAGGCAGTGCTAAGATGTAAATAGAAATGGAAACAGGCAAAGAAAATAATGTTACCACATTTTTAAAGTGAGAAACTGAGGTATAGAGAAATCAGCTGTGGGTACCGACTACCTGAAAGTACCCTCTCCAGTTAATTTAAAGAGTACCACAAAATTCACCTGGAAAATATACTGCAAAACAGTGTATTCAGCCTTGATTTCAGAGTCCTAGATTGTTACCTCAAGCAAAAATAGTTCAATTTTTTAAATGCAAAACAAAATTAAGAGATAAGACAGAACATTTTTACTGCCAATGGAAATATTTGTATAAATATGATATCATATAGATGATGAAATATGACACTGCCCAGATGTGTTGGATAAAGTCATGACACTGTGATCCAAAAATGAAGCAGAAGAAGATAGCAGATGCTTATGCTTATCACCTTACTGGATGTTCTTTCTGACAGCAAGCCCTGGGCTACTTTTTCAGCCAGTGAGTTTTGTGTCTCTGAGCTTGAAACTCTTCACACGTTGGTGGTGTTGCCATGATGGCTTGCTGTTTGCAAAGGCAAGACTTTAGAAAAATTCACAAAAACAGACATGAAACTGATGTAGTACTGTCTCCATTTAGTGGAGCTGGACTTTTCCAGATGATGTACCTAACCCATAGATCAGAATTTGTCTGCAGAGTAGAAGGGATACAGGTAGTGCTAGACTGCATAAAGTCGGTGGTCAATCTGATTCAGTATGTCACCTAGCAAGGACCAAGGAGGCATCAGAAGAAGGTTCAAGAAATCTCTCTCATGAGAGAACTTTCCTGCTTTCTCACAGAAGGTTAAGGGCTTCTCAGTCCTGGATGTATGAGGATTTATTTCCTTTCTCTCGTCCCTGTTGAAAGAAAACTGTTTACCGTTTAGAGTATTCTGCAGACTATCTGGTGAGTAAGGAGCTTTCATCACATAGACACAAAAATAGAGAGAGTTTTATGGGGTGTGTTTCATTCCCGTTGGGTGCCCACCAGCCATGACTACTGCCCTTTGGGCCACACAATCAACCTCCTCACTCATGAAGATAAATGTCGTATCAGCCCTGCAGTAAGCCATCAGCTATTCTTGAGAAACAAAGAGAGTATATAGCATTACCTTCCTTGAAATATCGGATCTATTTACACGGGTTTGCGTGGACCACATTACTTATGAGTCACCAAGGGGAAACTGAGCTCCTTGTAGATAAAGCGATCAGTGCAAACCACTGTAAATAAATCTGAAATTTCTATGAAGGTCGCACTGTGTCTGATTTATACTTCAGCATCCTATGAAATAATGTTGACCAGGTAAGTGTTTTTCAATTATTTTTTTTTATTCACATAAGAAAAGGAAAAAAAGAAAAAAACAAAACAAAACAAAACCTTTTTTGTAGGATAAAGGACTGTTCTATTTTAAAGTGCATCTGGTTAGAGAGATGACACATGCCCAGGAAGTAAGTTATTGTCTGGCATAAGGTTAAATGTTCCTGGACCTGATTCTCCCACCCTAACTAACCAGGATGACTTGAATGGGCATACAGAGAAGAGAAGCCCAGCAGCATCCACAGATGATCCTTAAATAGTTTGAAGCTCCATTTTCCTAATTAATCTATACTTTTGTTTTCATAATTAACCCCAATATAGGTCAAGCCTGAGTGAAACTTTTGTATCACGAAAATCAGAGCTATCATAAGCACAGGCTTTTGGCCTTGCAGAGTGAGAAATGCTCCAGCAGCCATATTACTGAGTGGAAGTCAGGAATGTTGCTTCTATCATTAATCTGCTTTGTGACCAGTTTCACTTTTCCTTCCAGCTTTCATCTAACCTGTCTGTTAAAGCAGGCAAGCCCTTGGTATTGGAGAAGACTAATTGATGAAATTAGGAACAATAATATGAGGACTCCATTTTAGGTCCAGGGGTATTGATAGGTTTTCAACTTGCAGTCCATAATGTCACTGGAAGGTAAAAATGGTACCTAGCAAGCGAACTTGATCACCTTGTATGTCCTTCTGAGCGCCAAAATGCATGTTTTAGTGTTCTAAAGAGGGTGAAATAAAACTATTTTAGAGCACCTAAGCTTAGCATGGGAGGAAAAATATTTTGAGAATTACAGCAAGGTTGAACTTGCCTGGACAAGTATTTCTGACTCATTGTCACAGAAATAAGTTTTACTTAACACAGTAGAAAGTCCAGAATCACTAAGCAGCCTCCATGATCACAGCAGATAAACTTCAAATCTGGCAAGGACAATGATGATCTCAGGAAAAAGAGAAAGGTTTGAGTTACTTCATGACTTCCGCAATCTCAGGGGAACATACCTTCTTTAAAATTTCTTGGAAAATATGCTCAAACTTCACCCCAGTTTTTAAAGTTCTTAATAAAATGGTCTGAATAAGAAGTTGATCTGAAGAACAGCTTTCCAGAGAGTCTGGCTACAATAAGGTTTTTCTAAACCAGGCTGAGATTTTAAAAACAAATTGGTTAATTTAAACCTGACTGGGATCAGCCTTTTGCTAGCCTCAGCAGTTCTGCCACACCTCAGGACCTTTTATCAAATCTATGCCTCAGCAAATTTAAATGCTAGTTTAACTGCTGTTGTTAGTTAAATGACAGTTAATTACACCCTTGTAGCTCAGATTAATCGCTTTAACATATGAGTAGCTTACACATTGGACAGGATGTATCTGAAATGTCTCTGGGAAAGCTGAGTCAGAGCAACAGCTTTCCCTTCACTATGAAACCATCATTCTGCCCCACCAAGGGCAAACCTGAGCATCCATCAGCCCTCCAGTGCCATCCTCAGGCACAGGAGGTGTCACCTGGGCTGGTCTCTGCCTTCTCAGGGAAAGTCTTGAGAACAGCCTCATGGCACACTGGACTGGAAAAAGGACTGGAACAGGTTTGCTGAAGAGACAGTGGATGCCACATCCCTTGGAATGCTCACGGTTAGGTTGGATGGGGCTCTGAGTAGCCTGGTCTAGATGAAGATGTCCCTGATCATTGCAGAGGTGTTGCACTAGATGACCTCTAAAGGTTGCTTCTGACTCAAATTGTGCTGTGATTCTATAGGATTGGAGACTAAAAAACTGTTAAAGAAGAATGATCACATTAAACAGGTGAGGTTTTTTTGCTGCTGTTATTAACACCATTATGATTGTGTCAGTCCTTCTCACAATTACCAGACAGGAAGAAACCCATAGTTATCTCAGTTCCTGTGTAAACTCCAATCCACATCCTAGAAAAATGCCACTTAAACTTTACAGTTAAGTTACATCAAGTGATTGCTATTTAATTTGAGTGTAATACCTTTAGAGTAATTGCATTGTGAAACCATCTATGCAAAATATTAATTAATATTTTTATTTATTTAATGTGGCAGTTGGTTTTGCTGCCTTCTCTTCATCCAGTTTTATCAGTGGTCTGGCGACCCTCAAATACCATTTGAGAAGAGGTACAGCCTTGGCAAGGGCTAAATCCTAGCAGAAGACTCTCTGAAACTCACTGTAAAGCTTTCCCATTCTGTTGCTCCACAGACTCTGCTCCACCATCTGCCTCGCGAAATACATTTTTTTGTTGCTGTATTTCACAGATTTAAAAATATGGTTATTATGATCCATAAACCAGCTTTCACAGAGATTATTAATTAAGTCCCAAATATTGTACTGACATGCTTTGTGAAATATATCTCCAACGTCAGAGCACTGCTGCTGTTGTGACCCATCCGCATAATATTATCTCAGAGTGTTTAAAGGCCCCAAGTTTTGTGTTTGCTGCACGGATGAGGGAGTGGGGGTGGTGGGGTGAGTTTTGTTTTGTTATCCCTCGTAGCAGTTCAAGAAGTAAAACCTGGAGCCTTAAAGTCAGGTGGGTGAGATAAATTGAAACGGATCTTATTGCTCCCAAACACTCTCCTGGAAACAATGGCATCTTGACATTTTATCAGTCACTCATGCGGTCATTCTCAGCGGTATCAGCCAGAGCTTGAAGGATAGAGCCGTAAAGAAAGGATTGTCAGCCATAAACATTCCTCAAAACCATGAAAGCCACAAATGAAAGCTTAAGTAATGGAGGACGGAATACCCTTGATATTTCAACAATTACCTGCAACAACAGGCTTTGTTGAGAGCCCAGGCCATTTTTTTTAAAAGCCTTTAGTTGTCATGGCCAGAATAGGATGGGGGGAAAAAAAAAAATAAAAGAGAGAAGAAAAAAAAAAAAAAAAGAAAAATGGAAAAAAGAAAAAGAAAGAATGTGAAGGAGAAAAAGAGAAGGATCAAAAGCTCTGCTGTGAAAAAATAAACTTGAGTGGCTGCATATATGAGGAAGTTTATAGAATTTTTTCATTTTTTTGAAAAATCAAGATTTAGTGCCAGATATTAGAATTATTAGGCTAGCAGTGAGATACTTCTTTTTGTTTTCTTCCTTTTTTCTCTGAGACATCATTAGAAATTCATTCGTGCCGCTGAGCTGTTACCTCTCTGGTCATTTCTGATGTCAAATTACAGAAGAAAAAAATTACACTTGCAAGCACATGGCAATTTGAAAGAACTTCAGTTATAGGCAGAAGCAAGCAAGTGGAAAAACAAAAGTGAATTCAACTTCATTACACATCAGGAAAAATACCATATTTATGTGCAGGATTAAAAAAAAAAAAAAAAGATAATCTAGTTTTAAATAGTCTTTGTACCAATATTTTAGCAATTTAGAGCTCATAGAAACAAAGTAAAATGTAGTGCTTGGTATCCAAGTCAACCCAAACTCTGGAGGCAGCAAACAGGAAAGGTTAAATGCTCTAGAAATTGCATTTGCAGAGTTTCTCAACTAAAGAGATTAATAGTTACTCAAAGCAATGGATAAATATTAGTAAAGGACCATTAGCAGGGAAAAGCACATCAGTGAATCAGAGCTCCCCAGCTTATCAGATCAATTTTAAACACGTTTATCTTGGACTTTTCCAGCACCTTAATGAGGAACAAATTGGTTTTTTACCCCTTTTTGTTTCCTGAGATTTTGTTGATTTTTTGTTGTTTGGTATATCCAACCATTAATACAAATGGGTCAGTGGCAGGAGAGTGTTAATTCCCTCTTCTTGCAGGTTCCTTAATACCACAATTTTATGAAAGTTGCTTTTTATTACTCTGGTCATGGTCACCAAAAATTTAAGAACAAGTGAATTACTATTTAATGTTTTCTACAAAGGAAGAAGAGATCAAATAATGAATGTGAACAAATCCAGAAATAAGAGACTATTATTTTTTTGCCTTTTATATATATACATATATATACCTAGACAATAGGAACAGCTAAGCTGGAGCTTGTACACTAGCATGAGTAAGCCTGTGGCCAGAAAAGAAAAGAATCATACCCTGTGTTTGCAAGCAAGTATTAAACCAGGAAATTGAATAGGAAAGCTCTGTTTTAACTTTTAGATTTCTATGAGGTTTTAAAAAAACTAAATTAAACCAAACAAAAAAAACCCCCACAAATACAATAAAAAAAATTTTAAAAAAAGAGAGTGATGGAGAGAGATATTTAAAATACAGTCCTTGCTAAAGCAACAGAACACACTCATTATACTTTATTAATGGTAGAGCAGAAAGCACAGCAGGCACTCTCTGTTTTAACTGCTCGCTTGCTCATGTAGAAACCTGAGTTCATTCAAAATGCTCTAGGACATGCCCATGGCCTCACTGTCATTCCAAAAAAACTGCAGGTCTCCATAAATCCTAGACCATTTCTGACATGGTGATGTGGATCTCTTAAACATCCAAGACTGTCTCAGATGATTCAAAACACCCAGGGGAAAGAAACTGGAATTAACTTGGAGAGCTAAACCATCTAAGACACGCAGACATCTGCCTCTGGGCCAGGCATCTCGTTGACTATTGACTTCTGTGGGCTTCAAATGACATTTGGCACCTAAATGCTTCTGCAGAGCTGACTACAGGATCGTTTTCCCTGGGGTACCTCTGTCTGAAGTTCATAACATTGCTCTGCAACCTGGGGGCAGGGTTTTGCTCCTGACCAGTTGAGTAAATCTTGATGATCCCTTA
>JAWWMU010000121.1:69310997-69321788 GCA_035048155.1 Cinnycerthia olivascens
TATAAAGGGGGAAGAGAATTTGTCACTTTTTTTTTTTTTTTTTTTTTTTTTGTGTGTGTCTTCTTTCACTGGGCATGAGACTATAATAATATATATTTCTATCTCATGTCTAATTTAACACCTCTCACTGATTAGAGACTGAAAAACTCACTTTTTTTTTTTTAAAGTAAGTTTATCTTCTTGTACAGACGAATATGGACAGTTTTCTAGCTGAGAAGATAGGAAATAATTAGGTGGAATCTCTGCTTTTAACAAGCCATCCACAAATTTCTTCCCTTTGAACTTCAGGTGAGGTAACCTAAGTTCCATATCTGGATGCATGTATAGAGAGATGGCTCTGCATTTTGCCTGCATGATGGTGTAACATCTTGTCCTGTATCCTCAGAGCAGGGACAGAGCTTTTTTCCTTTCCAGTAAATACTGGATTGTTGTTTTTTTCCCCTTATCTGGTGATGTCAGTTGTACTTTTTCAGTGCATTCAGCCGTCCTGGCATTTTTCTAATGCTGTATTTTCATTAACTGACACACAAGTGAGAGATTTCTGATGAAAGCACAGCTGGTCTAGAAGCAGTGTCTCTTCCCTGAAGTAGGCAGCTTCCATTTCAGCTTAAACTTGGGATTTTTCTCTCTGTCTGTCCCTGCTGGGAGCCATTCTTATGTAGATAACTTCCCTGGTCCTGCAGTGACAGACTCAGATGCTGAGTTTTCTGACCCCAGGGCAGTGAAGGGGTGCCGTGATGGTTGTCTCAGTCATTCACCAACCTCAGGGATGAGGACATCGCTGGCATGGCAGGAAGCTCTTTCTTTAAAGGAATGATTCAGCTGAGGTCTCTGGTCAGGTTCTGCTTTTCCAAGGGAAAGGACAGCTGCAAACCTTGGGACAGTGAAGGAGGTTGTCTTAAGAGCAAACTGCATGGCAGAGACCTAGCTATGGAGACCTTTAAGACCTGTACTTGTTGAAATCCTGATGTGGGAAAAAATGTGGTTATATAGTTCAGCGGTGTTTTGCATAGTTTATCCACAAAATTTACTAAAACCTGGGATATTTTTTCGAGGACACTGGGCCATATTGCATTTAGCTTTTCCAAGTTGCAGCGTGCCTGTAACAAGGTGCTATGTGGCATCTTAACTCTGCAAATGAGGAGATGACAGGTCTCAGTTCCTGTTCTGCTTCTAACTCGACAAATACTAATTTTGAAATAAGAACTGAGAGGCTCTCTGCTAAAATCGTGGCATGCTGTCCATTGGCTCTGAAGATTTTTCACTTCTTGAACTTCCATTTCCCTCCCAGCTCTGTAAACTCAGTGGTGCAGAACCCGATTTTAACTTGGCTCACACAAAAAGCACCACAGCTTGGGGCTTTAATTTGAGATGGATCTGGGAAGTGCCATTATAACTTGCCAAATAGCAGTGTGTTTTGATTGCTCTTTGTGTTCAGACTTGTTTCATTGGCTTTTGTTTGTTCCATAACTAAAGCTCAAAGGTGCCTGAAGAAATGCATTTGTTATAACTTCTGTTCCTGTCAAACAGTGTTCTGGCAGTTCTCTCCACCCTTCGTCGTAGAAAGCTCTAGTAAAAATAGGGAAAATTAATATGTTTCTGTGCTTTCATTAATTAATTAATCCTATAGTTCTGTACATGCACAAGTAAAGCTGAACTGAAACACTGCAGTTTTTCAGCTTAAGCAAGCAATAGCCACAAGAAAAATTGTCAGGCCCTTATATCAGGGTCCATGTTTCCTGCATCCATGTCATCCAGCTTAGTGTGTACCTGATCCTGATTTAATATGTCGTAACAGATAAATTATTTTATTCAGTGAAGAGATACAGCTAAAAGCTGTACAATTTTTTTCTAGTTTATCACCACATGGAATGCAAATGGGGCTGTACAAGAACAACTGAGAATTATGAGTACCAAGGATTATTTTCTTGTTTACAGTTTCAGTTGTATAAATGAGCAAGAGGAACTCATTTAAAACTTGGAAATCAGCATAAATCAGGACGCCTACAGCTCAGTCTTACATCTCTATTATGTCTGTGTACAAAAGGCTTGCTTAGCATATGCTTTTCCACTATTTCATTATTTGGTTATCCATGTATATATCCCTGGTCATGTACCTACTGATGTTCCTCAATAGTTTTAGTGTTGAGCCTTCTGTTCAGCCATAAAGGTTGGTTTTGTTGCTCATACTGAGTTCTGCTGTAGCCATTGCCATTTTTCAGCCCTGGTGTTGGTACTGGAGTAGAGGTAGGCACAGCTGTGGTGGTCAGGTTACCCAGCTGTCCTGAGTTTTGGGACTGCAGTGTCAGGATAGAATTAGAATCTCTCTGAAGATGCAGTCACTGGTTAATGCTTGAATTCAGTTTGCACAAAATGCTGTAATGCAGGAGCATGATGGAAGAATCTGGAGACACGGCAGCTGCTGCCACATTGACACAGATTTGGGGCAGTTATTCCTATTTTAATTATACTAGATTAAAGCTGCCAGCTGTATGCATGTTCCTATCCTGTATGTTTCTGTATCTACAGGATCCTGTTCAGTTCCTCATTACCCCTGGATAGCTGCTCAAGAATTTCTTCTTCACATTTGCCTTGCCAGACAAGCAGATAAGGATCACCAACTTAGCTTTTTATTTGTATCACAGATTAAGATTTCTAAAGGAGATTTGTTCAAGGTAGGTCCTCAATTTAGCCACTATCCCTCCTGGACTCTGAGAATGACTCTACAGGAGCATGGATTACCGATGTTTTCCATGTTGTCTTTGTCACCCTGCCATGGCAGTCTTGGCTACCTCAGGCCAGCCATTTCAAATGGTACTGTGTGCTTCATTTTAGCCAAATTGGATCAAGGCCCCTGTGCCTGCTTTAGTATGAGCTGATTCTAAAATTACTAAATTCCACTGACAATGCTGAGAAGATTTCCATGGACCATGCTGGTAACTTGATGCAGGTATTTCTTTAAAGCCCAAATACACATGACAGTTCTGCTTTCCAGTACTGGCATGTTCCTTGCAAGGAACAGAGGGTATTGTTAACTGTATGCCCCAGCAATGAGAGGTTTGAATAATTTTAAGAGAGTCAGGTCCTCCTAGTTGTCAGCAGAGAGGTTCAAGGCACTAGGCCATCTCTATCTCTAGGAGGAGGTCATAGCCATGGGCATGCAGACTCTGAGCACTGGAATTCACTGTGAGGTCAGGATTAGGTTTGCATCCGGCTCATGTCTAGACTTTAATATTTTGTCTCTGTAGTCACAAACTTGTTTTCCAAGAGGAGTCACAGGTACAGGAATGTTCAGGAAAAGGGTTAATCCTATCACATTTTCATCCAGCTCATTACCTTTGTTTCTGTGACCCTGGAAGATCTTTGTTTCCATGGGCACATCTTCATCCGAAATGGAGACCTTTACATACAATAAAGTATAAGGAGTACAAGCCCCATCACTGAGCACTGTGATATTTTTCCCTTACTCAAATGCCTATGGATGGGGCTTGGAGTGAAAAATGTCTCTACCAATGGCAGGAAGTTGAGAAGAGATGGTCTGTAAGGCTCCTTCCAACCCAATCCATTCTGTGATTCTGTGATAGCTATAATGAGCAGTCCCCCCCCAGAACCATGGAAGATGGTGGTGTCCCAAGAAGACAGACTGCTTTTCCCTATATTTATTAGTAGATGATGTTGCAGCAGAGAGCATCATATTGTAGAAATGCCAACTTCTCAGAAGCTGGAGCAGAGTCAAGTGTATTTCACACAACCGGGCACATCAACCAAGCTTAAGTAACAGAGGAGATAATTACATGGCCCCAGGAAATCAAGTAGCTGTTCTCTTCTGCCCAGTTTGGACTTTGAATCATCCCATCCAGTTGCCACAATAGCTAGGCTTCAGATGTGCTTTCTCTGATCTCTCTTATTTACCTGCTTTCAGGTGTTTTGTGAAGCTTAAAATAGGAAGTGTGTCCACTTCCTGGTAGTGGAAAGATGCCAGACAAGGTATAAATTATTAAGTTTTCTAAGGTAGAGATTTGCATGAATTATGTGAAATTAAACATGAATTTCTATTCATAATGCAGTTTTCAAATGTCTCTTGAGGATTTTATTGGTTATTCCCTTCATATTTTGTTCCAGTTCTATAAAATCTAGAATGACTGAGGATGAGAAGGAGGATTTTTTTCTTATTATTATTTATTTGAATAATTGAAGAAATTAGGTTTACTTGAATTTGAAATAATTACAGTGAATTCCTGCTGGCACAAGAAAGGACAGACTTCATCCAGTGCTCCATGGATATCATGCCAGCTGTTTTCCATTTCACATGTATGAAGAGTTTTGCCAGTCTCCTTTAAATCCTATATATTTGACATCAGGTATCAGGTATCCAAGTGGTTCTTATTTCATCTGTTGCATCCATCTGTGTTATCTTCTGACATTTTAAATCTGTAAGCTCTTCTGAACAAAGATCATACCATTACATTTGCATAGTGATTATTACCAAAGGTCTGGAATCAATGAGCATTCCAATAATATAAATAGTTATGGAACAAACTAGTAATCCAAGGCCAAATGACAAGGCATTTGTAAATAACATAGCTAGATCTTGATAGTCAAATTAACTGCAAAATCAGAACGGACACTGGATAGCTGCATAAAAGCTTGTGAAGAAAATGTGTACTTGCACATTTTCATTTTGATCATCCTGAAAATACCAGAAAACAGAAATTAAGATTTTTTTTTTTGTTTGTTTTCTAATTCACAGCAAGAAAAGCTGTCAAGTATTGGTTTTAAACCAAACTGTGTAAGCACACAGTAAAATATTTTTAGTTAGATTTCTACACTGTGCCGAATGATTTCTGGTAGAGAACAGACCAGTTAATGTATTCAGAGGCCTTAGCATTACACAAAATACAGGTGGAGAGAGACATCCAAAAGTTAAGCCTGAAAAACGTTATTAAGTGGGCAGTAATGCCTTCCTGTGACTGACTCCACACCATGAAGCCAGGTGCTGGATTGGAGAAACAGTCATCCAAGGTTTATGTGTAACAAAATGATGGCATGAATAGAATAATTCGGGTTTAAATGGACGTTTACAGACCATCCAGTTCCACACCCCCTTCCATGGGCAGGAACACTTTTCACCAGATCAGGTTGCTCAGAGGCCCATCCAGCCTGGCCTGAGACACTCCCAGGGATGGGGCAGCCTCAGCTGCTCTGACTGGTGCCAGAGCCTCACCACTTGTGTTGTAAAAAAATTATTCCTAATATCTAGTCTAAATTGACCTTCTTATAGCTTAAAGCACTATCCCTTTTCCTATTGCTAGAAGTCTAATAAAACGTCTGCCCCTATCTTTGTTATAAGCACTCTGTAATTTTTGAAAGTCTGCTCAGTGCAGCACCACCATCACCATAAGGAAAAATTGGCATTATGTAGCTCCAACTGTTGAAATGTTTATTCAGGTTCAGAAAATTCAGAGTTCTAATACCCAGAATATTTTAAGGAAAAATCTTCTTATACTCAGTAGCAGTCAAAGAACAGTTGAACATTAGGATTTGTTAGAATTAGAGAATGTACAGAAAACATCCTTATGCTGCTGCATGTGTGCATGTGCATCCACATACTGAATGCATGAAAAGTGATGGCTGTCCCATTCCAAAATGGATTCCAAAATGGATTGAGCCTAGAGAATAGGAAGATGAGTAAAAAGCATAAGCAAAGGAAGAAAATGCCTCCTAACACAAGACCAATAGCTGTACCAGGAAACTTCAGTCTAGAAAGGAGATTGTTGCAGTGTGCATTTCCTTTCATAATTAATATTTTCAATTTTTAATGGTTCATCCCTATGTTCTCCCACATTTTCCCCAAATTGGTATGTCCCCAAGTTGTACCATCCCCTTGTTGGAGAATGTTCCTTGTTCCTCCTGCCCCTGGTGTCTATCTCCCCCAGAATACCAGCCCCAGTTGTTACTCTTTATGGTATTTCCCCACCTTTTGTTCTAGTTCTTTCCCTGTCAATCATTGTCACCCTGACCCTTATTCTTGAACATTCCCTGTCACTCTTAGTTTGAAGACAAGTGTGCCTGCTAGGTAAAGCAGGAGTCTCTCTTGCAATGGAGAATGCAAACTCCCTCTCTCCAAACTGCTATAATTTTGGAATTAAAGGGGCTCCCAGGCAAAAAAAATTTGGTATAGGAATAACAGTTCTTTACTAGTGAGTCTAACAAGATAAACAGAGTGACAATAACTATAGCATTAACAACAAATAAGGAAACAGTCACAGTTTTCTCAGATGCTGGCACCTTTCCAGGGGGGTGAGCTGGAGTCCCCAGGGATGAGATGGATCCAAAGCTCAGCAGTAGGGGTTGAAGCTGTAAGAAAAGTCCTGGCAGGCAAGAGAAACTGCATGGAGAAAACCCAGAGTAAAACCGAAGCAGCCGTGGGTGCAAAGCGATGGGGCAGCAGCTCCTGGCAGGGCAGGGAGAGACCAGGGTCTGAATTCCCGGGGGACTCACGAAATTCACTCCGAGCTCAGCTCCAGGTGAGGTCTGGTGAGATCTCCCGTGAGATCTCAAAGACTGAACTCCTTGTTTCTCCAAGCCCCTGAGAGAGAGGTGTAGTCGGTGCTGTCCTCTCTGTGACAGTTACCTTCTTTATCTCTTCCAAGTACCTTTAAGTGCCCACAAGCACCCAGCAATCAACTTCCTAGCAACTTTTTGGGAAAAAATTCTATAAGAAAGCAACCCAACCCCCAACACACTCCAACCCTAGACCAATCAATCCTTCAGGGGTACCACCCCTTGGGTATATTGGAGTGGTACCAAAAAGGTGCTACCCAAACCTCCATGCCCCATTGGGGCATGTGACCTGTTCTCTCCTCCCACTTTCTGTGATTGCTCCCAGGCAAGTGGCCTGATCCCCCCTCACTCCAGCCCTGTTGATCCCTCATTGGTTTATGCATAGTATCTACCCCTTCTTCTGTTACCGTATGAAAATCCCTAAAAAGCCCTGCAGGGCAGTTCTCTGTGGTCTTCTGTCTCTGTCCCCTCCTGGAATAAATGTCTCTGGGAACTCATACAGGAGGCTCCTCCCTGATTCTTTCTCCACTCCTGGACATTGCATCAGTCCTAGGACAACACCTGTGCATGTTACAGCTGTGCCCTGGGTTGTGCTGCTTCCTAGGGGCAGTCCCTCCATGACCACTGGGTCTGGAGCTCGCCAGGGCTGACAAAGATCAGACTCAGCCTGTCAGAGATAAACGAAGAAGGATATGAAAGAGTTCTTTAAAATCTGCACTGCTACATCCAGTTCTGGCCTACCCAAGTAAAAGAATGTTAAAAACTTGCTAAGGAAGGGACTTTACTGTAGGAAGAGGCTGAGAGAGCTGGGGCTGCTCAGCCTGTTATAAGTAAACTAATAAATGCTGGGGAATTGATTGTTGGCTAATGTTTATCACTGATGAGTTCACAGTTTTATGGGGAGGAGTAATACGAGGAATATGAATTGTTATAATTGACATAATGTTAAAAGGTTGTATAGTGCTATAAAGTTAAGGGACTTCCAAATTGTTGTGTGGGATTAGTACAGTGATGTAATAGTGTCAATGTATGACCACTGAGGGGCGGGGGTGTTGGGGAGGCTTCAATGAAGTTAAATGGAAAGAACCTTCCAGAAAGGTACTTCATGAGGATGAACTGTAACTGGAGAAGGAGCACACCAATAGCATCGAAGTTTTCCAAAATGATTGGTCAAGATTACACCCTGGACAAACCAGGAGCCAGAAAAAAGGACCAATCAGCTGGAGGATTGAAAAACGCCCCAATCCAGCCCAGTCAGAGACTTTAAAACTCATGAGCATCCAGGAAAGGGGTCCTCTTGCAGAACATTGTGTCCAAGGGAGCACCGTTGATGTTCTGTTACCCTGACTTGTCGAGCGGGGCTTGGGCTTATCCTGGGTCTCCGTCTTCAGCAGTTCTGTTTTAGTAATAAACGAGTAGACTTTTTAAAAAACTCTGCCTCTTTTACAACAAGCCTGGAGAAGGCACAGGGGTGCCTTATCTACATGTATAAACAGACAGAAAGAAGGAATGAAGAAGAGCGTCAGACTGCTCTCCATAGTGCCCAGTGGCACAACAAGGGTGTGAAGGTGGTCAAATTTGGGGACAGGTTGTCCAGAGAAGCGTTGAAATCTCCATCAGTGGATTTGCACAAAACTCAATTGGACATCTGCTCCAAGTGGCACTGTTTGAGCAAAAGAGTTGGACCAGGTGGTCTCGAGACGGTCCTTCTATCATAAGCTATTCTGAAAATCTTGAGTTTTAAGGAAAAAAAAGCAGTAAAGAAGATACCCCTGCATTTTTCCTTAGGGAACAGATGGTATCAAACGGAAAGTAAGTAACAAGACAAAGGTTGGAAACAATTAAAAGAGCTTTTAACACAGTGCATAATTGAACTATGGAGCTCTTTATCTTATAGTTTGTGGATGCTAAATAGAAATCAGATAAATGCATGGAAGAAACATTCATCAAGGTCAGTTAATACAGTATTACCCACAATTCATGGATTTCCTGAATCTACAAGATACTGGAAACTGAGAGAATAAACAGAAAAATATTTATATATACTTACCAACGTAGTCTCACTCTTCTTTTGACTTTTGTTACTTGTCACAGTTGAGGACATGACACGGTACAGCTGACCTTTCAAGTACTTCAATGTTTAGAAGTACAATGCATGTGCATTTTGTATTCTATTTCACTGCAAATACAAACAAAAAAACAGAGTCCTTGCCTAAGATGAAGAAAATATGCCCTAAGAAGAGAAAGAAAACATAGATGTCAGGTTTGTTCAGTAAGAAACTTCCATTCTCATATCTGCTTTTTATGAGAGCCAAGGTTTTTTAAAAAAAATTAAATTTAATATATAATACCAGAAGTTCCCTTCTGAAAACTATTTAAGCATAAGTGAATATTTAATATGCTTTTCAGAGGCTTGGTCTACTTCTAAAGTATAGAAGTTTAAATAAAATTACTTAAGTGACTTAATGTCAAATGGGAATTAGGCAAAGCACAAGAGCATATTAGGAGACTTGAAGATTTTCCTGCGTAAAAAAGCAAGTCTTACAAGTTTTAAGAAAATCTGAAGCATATGCTGAACAAATGTTTTATCATAATTAAATTTTAGGCAAAATAAGGAAGAATTTGATTTATATAAGCCAAAAGACTGGCTATCTCTGAAATGGACTAAAATTGAGGGGACTGAATCCTTTAGCTTTGATTATGTCAAATAAACAAGTCAATAAGCAGCTACACCACTGGCTAGCAGTGCAGGGAAAAACAAAGTCTGGGTAAGAGTTTTCATACTTTCTTTTTGGCTGAAGACCTGTGTGCTCAAAGAGAGAAGAGTAAGTGGATGTGACAGGATTTTGCACAAAGATTCTGAACAAGGTTGAAAATTTTGAGAAACTGGACAGTGTGAGGATTAATTGAAGTCTGGGCAGGCAAGTTTTCTCTTGAAGATGAGAGCAGCTGAAGCTGCCTTTGAACTGATGTCAGTGGGACACTGTGATTAAATAAATCTTTTTTTGAAAGCGCTGCTGGTCCCTGTGGAGCAGTGATTATGAACCAGACCAATTATGCTTTGTTAAGGCTGCGTTTTTTTCCTGCTTTTGCCTTCACTCCAAGTCTTCGGAATGAGATGGTAGAAAAGGAGGAACCCCAGGTTACTAACCCAGGAAAGCTGATAGATTTGTTTGGGTGGGAAGACTCTCGTGGCATATCTTATCTCCTTCTTCCTCAATATTAATTTAGAATATTCCAGTTTTAGGTTTTGGGGTTTGTTTTCCTTCTTTACTCTTTTTTTTCTGTCCTCCTTATCTGACCTAGGTGAGTCCTCACTTCTGTGGCCAGCACCTGAGCCTGGTACATGCTGTGTCTTGAAGCTGTTGTGAGCTTCATCTGAAGAGCTGAACACAGCTGTAACTGTTTTAAGTCCCTTTGTCTGCAGTTTGATTGCTTTGACAATATTCTTCAATTATGTGTGATGATAATTAAAGAACATTTAAAGCATCATACTCAAACATGTAGCTGTGCGGGAAGCAGGATAAAAATTGCCTTTATTTAAATGCTAAGATTGTAGGGAAAGGAAAAGGAGGAACCTGAGTGCTTACAACATCTTTTAAGCAGAATTTAAGTGTCTGTGGTGCTGACTCCACCAAGTCAGATCACTTTGACAAATCTCTCAGTCACTTTCTTTGACCTTTAAGTTTGTGCCTCAGGTTGAGCATGATATTGTGTCTATTTGGTTGAGTTTAAAGACCCCCAGCACTTAAATCAGGGCTCTGAGAGCAGGTGACCCTCTCAGTTTTTGGCAGCCTCAAAATGATGGGCTTACTCTGAAGAAATATGAAAGAAAGTGCTCCTCAGGAGAATCAGGCATCATGCAGAGTTTCACCAGCCTTGTTACAACAGTTGTCAGTTGCTGATGGAAGTTTTCCAGAAGGAGAGCCAAAGCCTGCATCGTTCCTGGGCTCCAGGCTGATATAATTTCCCTGAGTACTGATTCTTTCCATGGGCTGTGATTTCCCTCAGAAATCTCTGTACTGAGTGAAAGTCCCACCATACTCCAGGGGCTAGAGCAAGGACATGGCCAGAACTTCTCTGTGTGGCATAATTCCCCAAGCTGCTGGACTCCTCCTTAATTAGAGCTCATAAAAGCAGCTAGATTTTATGACCGATTGATATTAATTACCTCTAGGATATAATCCCTCCTGTCTCTGACTATTTAAATACACTTCTGAAAATTCA
>JAWWMU010000121.1:69500455-69513830 GCA_035048155.1 Cinnycerthia olivascens
CCTTGCTCTGCCTTGTTGTTTCATTGGTTCCCCTGGTTAGGTGCCCCGACTCTGAACCATTTTTGTCTACTCCTACTGTCCCTTGACCCTCAGATCCACCCCGTCCATCCCATATTTAACCCCATGTTCTCTACTCCATTTTGTCTTTTTACCTGAATTCCCTCGAGCCTAAATAAAGTGTTCATGGACTTCAAGACAAAGACCCATCCTTTTCCCTTGTTGTCAGCCAGATCAGTAAGTGTGCTTTTGGCCCTGCAATCACCAGTCGCGCGCAGAAAACTGCTTCAAAATCTTATTATATATAATTGTTCTGGAAAAGTGGCTGTTATGTACCAGTTGTCTATAATTTATTAGTATGTTGTTAATTGAAGACTGCTTAGTTGATGGTTGATGCCTAATATAGTTCAGTTGATATTGGACTGTTGTGGGTTGGTGAGATGAAATATGTGGGTGTGGCCGTGAGATAGGGTTGAGGTAATAGCTGAGTGGACTGAGCCAAGGAACATTCTAGAGTCATTACCTAACCAGAGAGATCATCATCCCAAACAGAGATTGGAGAATGGACCAAGCAGTGAAATGAAGCCATTGCAAAATGATTAGTCAGGAGCGCATGAAGTTATAGACCACTGGAGACCCTAGGAATGAGCCAATCAATGGACGGTTCAAAAACACACTGATCTGCAAAGTGCCAGACACTATAAAACTGCTCAGGTGCTTTGCACCAGGTCCTCAGGTGGAAAGGAGCACCCAGTGTGTTACACAGTTTACACTATTCTGTGTTACGCTGTTCACACTGTTCTGTTTAAGGTTTTGCTCTGGCTTGTTGCGTGGGGCCTGGGCTTATCCTCTGGTCCCTGTTCTCAGTTGTTAAAATAAACGAGTTAACCTGGTTAAAGGTTGCCAGCCTTGTTTATAATATAATCTTATACAAAAAGTCTCCCAGCTGCCTTAGCCATGTACAGAACACCACCTTATGTGGTCATTCCTGCACCTGCAGAAGCAGCTTCTACTGCTGACTTAAAAATAGCTTATTTAAGTACACTTTGGTCACTTCTGCATCAGGAAAAGATTGCATAGGCTTGTTCCTCCTTCTTTGGAGGATTCCCAGTTCCAGAGTCTGTAATGTAATTTAACAACCATTGCACCATGGAACACCTACAAAATCCAGTGATACTGAGACTGAAACACACAAATAAAATGCAGTTACTTAATCTCTCTTACCAGATTGAACTGTTCTTTGCTCCATCTCTCGTTTATCACATTCTGTTTTGCCATTTACCTCATTCCTTCTGCTGAAATCTTCCTCCATGTGAACCTCCAAGAAGACCTTTCAAATATAGCTGTTGTACATAAAATGATAATCATGTTCCAGAGAGCTTCACTTACTCTTTTAGTGGTCTGTTAGTTAAAGAAATGCAGTCCCTATAGTCTAGACAGACAATTAACCCCAGTAACCCCAGAACACATGGTTAGTATTCCCCTGCACGAACCAAGAATAACTTAATTAGAAGTTCAGCCCAGGAAGTGGCTGCCTATTGGTAACAATGTTAGTTCTTCTCCATCATACTTCATAAAAAGTCTCTCTCAAAGTAGTTTATGGAGTAAAAATATATCTATATATCCCAGAGGAAAAGGGAAATTAATCGGTTTAAGCAATGATGAAAAGACATACTGAAATGAGATTTGAAATAGATGAGAAAGCTGATGAGGAGAGAAATGTGTGAAGAATATTTTCATATGACATAGACTGAAAAAAGAAACTTATGAAAATATTATTTATTTATTTATTTATTACTATAAGAGCCCAAACTTATGAAATTGTTCAAATATATCTGCAAATATTTAATTCCCAATCAATTAATTTAGTTTTATCTGTCTCCTTCAGCATGAATTTTCCTTAAATATGGATGTCCTCCACATGTATTTGTGCATCAAATATTATACTTCTGTCCTGAAAGCCAAATATTCACATCCCACTTAAATTTAGCGTTATAAACTGAGACTTTATTGCTCCTATATTTGATAAACTGAAACAGTAAGATATATTTAGAGGCTTATTCAAGTCTTCATTAAGTTCATATCCCTGGTTTGGGTTTGTGTGGCCAGATTTAGGCAGCAAGAGGGGTACAGGGATAGCTTTTGTGAGAAGTTTTGCCAGATGTTTCCTCCGCGTCCAGGAGATCCAAGGCCAGATGGAGCCAAGATGGATTCTGCACTGGTCAAGCCCAAGCCTGTCAGAGTTGGTGGTAACACCTCCGTGGTAACAGATTTAAGAAGGAAAAAAAGTTATTGTGTGGATTTGGCTGTGCTCAGAGAAAAGCAGGGTGAGGAAATGTGAGGAGCAGCCCTGCAGATCCAGGGCAGTGCAGAAGGAGGGGCATGAGCTGCTCCAGGCTCTGGAGCTCAGATTCCCCTGCAGCCCCTGGAGCAGCCCATGGGGAGGCAGCTGTGCCCCTGCAGCACAGGGAGGGCACGGGGGAGCAGAGATCCAACTCAGCCCCTGGAAAAGATCCGTGCCAGTGCAAGGGAATGCCCAAAAGAGCACTCTGAAAAGAGGGAAGTGGAAGCAGCATCCTGACAGGAACCTGCAGACCCACAGAGAGAGGAGCCCAGGCTGGAGCAGGTTTTCTGGCAGGACTTGTGACTCCCTGGGGGACACTGGAGCAGGCTGTTCCTGAAGGACTGATCCTGTGGAGGAATCCCACATTGGAGCAGTTCATGAAGAGTTGCAGATTGTGGGGAGAACTTTGGCTGAAATCTGTGGAGGACTGTCTTCTCTGTAACAGACTCCACACTGGAGCAGCAGGACCTCCTTCCTTGAGCAGAAGCAGGAACGATGTGTGTAATGAGCAAACCATAACTCCCATTCCCATCACCCTACACTTCTGAGGGGGAAGACCTAGAGTCCAGGAATGAGGGAGGGGTGGGGGAAGGTGTTTATATGATTTGTTTTACTTCTCATTATCCTGTTCTGATTTTTACTGGTAATAAATTCATTAATATCCCCAAGTTGTGCCTGGTTTGCCCACAATGGTAATGATTTTATGATCTTTCCTCATTCCTACCTCAACTCATGAACCTTTTGTTACACTTTCTCCTGTTCACTTGCAAAGGAGGTTGAGAGTGGCTTTGGTAGGCACCTGGCCACCACAATCCTTTAAAAGTGATAAAAATCCTTAACTGTATTGAGAAGCAGAAAGTTTGCTATCTAGGTATTTGAAGTTAAGTAGGTGATTCTGCATAAAAATGTTCAGATGTTTTTCCCCAACAAATAAACTCCATACATTTTATGACTTAAATAACCTCCATAGCTTAGACATAACACATCCTAGAAATAACCACTGAAAACTGAAGCAGAGCTTCAAAATGCCATGCAAATTATCTATAGAAAACATGGAAAACAAAAGGAACCTCCAAATCCATGGTTAGCCAAAGACTACTCTGGTTCTCACTGGACATATTGGGATGCTATGTATCAATACTTTGTACTGAATAGTATACCAATTAAAATCATTATTATAATGCTTATTAATAAACATTTTAAAGTATATTCGATGTACTGAGTGTAAATTGAACCATACTTTCCATGAATACACCTAAGGTGTCTAACTATCCATATGCATATACCCTGGCAACAGGAAAGGAGAATAAACACATGGAACACATCAAGAGAAGGATGATGAGATGTGACAAAAACCCTGAGCCTTAGAAAACATCCTTTTCTCCCTTCATTCAAGTCTGCCCAGATTCTGCACAATGCATAAGAAGATGAGTAGCTGGCAAGATAAGCCTAAAGTACCAAACTTAGTGTTGGTTTGTAAGATTTTAAAATAATGCACTTTGTCAAAATAATTCAGAAATGTGGGTACCCTTTACTCCACACACGTCATAAATCAGCAAATTATTTAGTAAAAACCTAATCAGCAATGGTGCATGATACTTCAATCTTTTGAATTTTGAATTGAAGTCTGTTTTACTCAGTCAACTTTTATAAAAAGTACTTAGGACACTGACATGTATCTGCACAAAAAGGTGCAGAACATCCTAATCCATGTTACAGATCTGCATTTATCTAATTTTCTAGAGAGATTATTACCAGCTAGTACCACCAGCAAGTACAAGCCAAGCACTGAGTAGCTGTGATTTTGACTTACAAGTCTGATTTTTAACATAAAAGACCCCTTTGTTTTGACATATTTAAATGTCAGTATGGTAGAGGTCCAAGCTCTTCTCCATGCAACACCGAAAAAATTCTATCTAAACCTGAGATCTCAGCATTTGATGTGAGGAATTTCATGGTATAGAGAGCATGATTAAGAGATTTAAAGTTCATCAGCTGCAATTTGAGATGCAGTATTAAATGTTACTATAATTCACTATGACTTGGTTTTCAGGTTTAGGGTGAAAACATCCTAAGATCTACATCCTTAGCGTTAATTATTCAAATTATTTAGTATCATTACAAGATACATAATGGGAAAGCCTGGGACCAAGTGACTTTTCTCATGACAGCTTCATGTTTTGTTGTTACTTAGGAATTTTTCCCATCACAAGATGAATTCGGCCACTGCAGTTTAGCACTCACCTAGGACGCCTTCAGTGAAAGCTCCAAATGCCTCCCAGAAAAAGGGATTAGTGATTCATTGTGAAATTGTTTTCATTATTATCTTGTTGCAAACACTTAGAACCAGATCAGAAATACTTACCTTAAAATTTAACCTAAAAAAACCTTCACTTGACAGTAGCCAGGAATAAACATATAGGAAAAGATGGTAAAAATGAGGCAACCTATATCTTCTTGCAGTTTCCAGAAATCTGTTTTTTTAATAATAGAACTTTTCTCTATTAATTTACCTAATGCAGTAGAAGCTATGCAGTCTCCCAAATGAACAGAAGAAAAATGAAATTTTCAACTTGTCTCAACAGGCTAAGCAACAGCTTCAATTCCAAAAAAACACAATAATCAAAAAGAATTACAAAATAACTGGAACAAGGGATAAATTTTTGGAAGGAAAGTGCTTCCAGAAATGGCAAAAGATGCAGCTGTCATTATGTGTTTTCTCCCCCTTTTTTTGTATAGGTGCTGACATCATGCATCACTATACCAGTTATTTAATAGACATCACTTCCCTTTACATAGTAAGGGAAATATTATGCACTGTGCAGGATATAATTGAACATCTGATTTTGGACAAAAAAAGTGGGAGCAACAGAAACATAACAAGAATTCCTAGATCAGACTAATATTTTTGTTCTATTATGCTTGTACAGATAAATATTTAATATAAAATATAATTTTAATTTTAATTAATTTGTTTTTTCCTCAGGTTAAAAATATTTAAACCAGAAATATTTTTAGGTTATTTACTTTTCACAGTAGAAATCTTCCTTATGCATGAATTATGTTATCTTACAGCTATGATGGAGTTTAAGTACAGCAAAAGAGATCGGACACTTCTACAAACATCTGGGAGAGCCTAAATGAGAAAGAAGTCTTACTTAAAAGGGAAAACCTGGCCAATGTTACAGCTAAAAAGTAAAAAGAAAAACGTAAATCATATTGTCTCACTAAGCTAACAATCATAAGAAACAGCCTTTCCTACTCTTTTTTTATTTGTTTGGGGCTTTTTTGTTTTTAATGTTTTATTTTAGGGGTGTGTGGTAGCTTGTCTGTTTGTTTCTGTTTTTGTTGGAGATTCACTGTTATTTCCTGGAATATTTAACTGTGGTAGTTTAAACTCATCAAAAAAACCCCAGAAACAACAAAACCAACAAACATTTTGCTGTCCTTATGTACATATCTAAATGTAATTTGGATGTCTAGGATGCCATAGCAGTCAGAGACCTGTTACAGTATAATTCCTGCTGATGCTAGACCTATGGACAGAAATACATTCCTGCTTTAAGATGGTTTCAGCTCCCTTCCTTGGCTCTAATGCATGCAGTAACTGGGTCTCCATCAACCCCAGTGGAACTGTATCAGGCACTAATTAAAGTGTCTTAATCTGCAGCTGAATCCCACTATTGCAGCTCAATTTGTTTGTCAGTGTCTTAGAATCATAGAATTGTTATGTAAACAAATTGTTACGTAAGGCTGGTAAAGACCTCTAAGATCATTGTTTTATAATGGAAGAGGGTAGGTTTATATTGGCTATTTGGAAGAAATTTTTGGCTGTGAGGCCCTGGTATTGGCTGTTTAGAAAAGTTGTGGGCATCTCATCTCTGGGAGTGTCCAAGGATGGACAGGGCTTGGAACAAGCTGGGATAGTGGAAGGTGTCCCTGCCTGCAGCAGGGGCATAGAATTGGATGAGCTGTAAGGGCTCTTCCAATCAAATATGATTGCATTCTATGATTCTACGATATTGGTTCTATGATCAAGTCCAGCCATCAACCCGGCATCCTCACCAAATACCAAGTCCTTTAAGATGGCTCAGCTTTGCCTCCTGACCAGCAGAGGAGCTGAAGAGGAATAACTCCTTTATCAAACCTGCAGGTCCTCCTGTGGCCATCTCAAACACCCTGTATATCTCAAAAAACACTGGGTGTTTAACCAGCTATGCTGAGCATTAAATAGCCTTATATCAAGATAGAGAGCATCCTGGAAAAGCTCCATGCCAGGATGTCATTGAAAATCAGAGTAGTGGGAAGTGCAGGGGTTGTAATGTCAGAACAGATCCATCTCAGAAGAATTATTCATGGCATCACAATCTGAGGTCATCAAGACCTTTATCATTAAAAGAATACAACAGAAAAAGGTGTTGAAAAAACCTAGGAGCAGATCATAAGGTACCTGCAGCTTACTTGGAAGAGTGTCCACCACACAGATCTTCCAAAGACTGGAACATAAGAAGGTCCTATAATTTACATGACAACTCCATTTGTGTTATCTCTAGGGTGTCAGGCCAGATTGTAAATAAAATAAACAATAAAACTTTCCAGGTTTTGCAAAAAAAAAAACAACAAACACCCTCCTCCATATCTACTTTTAGGGTTTCTATTCCATTGTTATCCTCCTGTGCTCCTTACCAGGGATTATTCTACCTAATAAATTTCATGTAGTCATAGCAATGTTTGCAATTTAAAAATTTAACAGATCTGAGCCACAGCTGCACTATCCTGGCAAGCCAGACCAGCTTTGGGTAACAAGATTTATTTTCCTCGTGTGCTGCCAAGTCAACCTGAAGACAATGTTAATAGAAAAGGTCACGGACTGATAAGTTGTCATGTCTCTAATTCTTCAGGACAAATCCATGGATGGTGAATTGAAATGCTACTCTGCAGTTCCTCAGGGGAAGAGGCATTAAAGTTAAATGTTACAGATGTGACGGAATGGCAGCAAGCATGTTTGGTTTGCAGAAGAGCTTATGGCTGTGGTGGTAGGAATGCAGGAGACATCAGCAGAATTTATTTTCTAGACTAAAGGATATTTTAAGGACACACTGCAACCACCTCAATGTAGTGTAGATCCATCTGTCAGGGTGCAATTTGTGGTGGTTAAGAATGACAGAGTTCCCAGGTAGAACAGATACTTTAAAAGGAAGATCTATTTTCTCTATTTCTGCTAACATAGGCTTTGCAACTTGCAGAGTAGAAGGGATGAAAGAAAATGGAAAGATAACTCTCTATTTCAGGATAGTGCTTAAAGCCTTCAGACATTCTATCTGGAGATCAATTGCTTGCCTAATGTTCCAATATTCACCAATTTGAATGCAAAGTCTCCTTTTGCCCACAGTGGTGACACTTAAACTATTGAACTGGGACAGGGAAGTGCCAAGGTCCAGAACAGAGACGTCTCAGTTGTTTTATGGTTGGAAGAGCCCTTGGTGCAACCTACACTCTACTATACACAAATTGTGGATACAGTTTGTAATTTAGGACAAGCCAGTGTCTGTTTTTAACAAGTATTTTTGAAAGGAAAAGGGGGAATGTTTTTAAGCTGAAAGAGAGCAGATTTAGATCGGCTATTATGAAGAAATTCTCTCCTGGCACAGGTTACACAGGGAAGTTGTGGCTGCCCCACCCTGAAAGGTTCAAGACTTGGTTGAACAGGGATATCAGTAACCTGGTCTAATAGAAGATGTCCTGACCCCTGGCAGGGGGTTTCAAAAAGAGGGTCTTCAAGGATTCTTCCAAACCAAATCATTCTGTGATTCTCTGATTTTAGACTTGTTTGGCGAGTAATGGAGGTTACAGGATGGAAGCAGATGGTCTTATTCCAGCTGGTCTTAGCAAAAGAACAGTCTTGGATTGTTTTCTCTTACTAGTCCAGACACAGAAAGTGGCAAAAAGGGCCATCATTCTTTCTCCAGATTGTTCATCTGTAAAGAGTTTTCAGATGAAGGCTCCAGAAACAGCTGAGGAAGAAACCTATATTAGGTCTTTCTCAAGACTGATGGAAAATGAAGGAAAATTAGGCTTTGCGTCTTTTCCCATGGAGATGAACCAGAAACTGCTATGCTTACCCTTTTGGTTTTGTCTTCTGTTTCAATTGAACACTTCATGGGTCAAAAGTATGTAAATCCTTAGATAATGTCAAAATTCAGCACAAGAAAGAATAGCCGTTTTTTACCACAGATTGACACAGTAAGGGAACTTGAGCTATTACTACCAGAACCACATAATTAATTCAAATGAATATGCTGGCTGCTAAGGATACTTTTTCTACTGTAACTCAGAGAAGACTACCAAGATAAATTGTTCTCTAGTTTTTTTCCCCTTTTTCTCCTGCTCTCAGTCTGAAAGACACTATAAGCAAAGGATAATGAAGAAATTCTGCATTAATGATTTCTGTTGATTCATGCTAGGGTGTCCTAGCAAAGATCAAGGTCCCACTGTGCTCCATGCTGTATGAACACATTGTAATGAACAGACACAGCTATGAAATTTTGCAGTAATATAATGCCTGTGTGAAAAAAGAAGTGCATACTGTTGTGGATAAAATGAGGCTCAGACTTTTCTTTTTGGTAGAAAGTCAACTTGTCTTATTAAAAACAAAAACTGCCAGAGGCGGAGACCTGGGATAAGCCCAGATCTCACCCAGCAAGCCAGAGCAATACCCAATGCAACAGCGTAAAGACTAACCCAGGCCAGACCCTCCCTTGGCTATAACATTCTGCAGGACAAACCAGGAGCCAACTGCTCAAGGATTTTAAAATCTCTGCAGGAGCCCGATTGGTGCACTTCTCAATCCTTCTGTTGATTGCCTCCTTTTCAGGGTTCTGGTTGGTCCATCGTGGGATGCATTCTTGGCCAATCATTCTGGAAAGTGTTGATGTTATTGGTGCGCCTTCACTCCAATCATGGTTCTTTTCCATGATGTAATTTCTCTAGAAAGTTCTTTCAATTCACTTTACTGAAACCCCAGCAATGCCCCACCTCTCAATGTTATTACATCATATTTCATTACATCACTGAATTGGTTTTATGTAACAACTCTAAACTTTCTTAATGTCATAACATATACAACTTTCAACACCATTTTAATTATAACCATTCCATATTTATAACTTGGTACCTATAACACATGCTAATCTTATTTCCAGTATGAGCTTTAAGGGGGATAATATATCACAGGAAACAGCTACAGGATGAATGCTGGTCACCTTTGAAGAGCCATCTCCTGAGTACACAGGCATAGGCAATGTCAAGTGGGGTAGAAGACTTACTTAGCTGAGTAGCAATTTTCTTTTAGAACTTATGCACCAAAGAAAAATGTGTGGCTACTGGAGGCAAGAACAGATGACACAGCAGAACTCAATGTTCACCACAGTGGGGAGAGGATTTGTGAGCCCAAAACTCTTGCAGAGTTCCAGCTGGCCAGCACTGGGAAAGACAACAAAAAGGACTTTTTGAAACAAGTCAACAGCAAAAGGAGGATCAGGGAGAACATTGGTCTGTTACTTGATGAGGTCAGATACCTTCCACAATGGGACACAGACAAAGCATAGCCATTTAAGTATTTAATTTTTAATTTTCCCCTTGTCTTTAACAACAGTGATGGGTCCTGGGAACTCTGGATCCTTGTCTTCGAATACTGTGATTGCAGGGATGATAAATTCTCAGCTGAGCTTGAGGCTTGTTGCTCTACCTTGATGCACACAAGTCTATGAGGCCCATGGAATTCATCCCAGAATACTCAAACACTAGCCAGTGTTATTGTGGGACTGCTTTCCGGGGCAATGTTTACAACACCAAGCCTATCAGAGTTGGAGGAGCAGCTGGATGATGCTCTTAGGAACAGGGTTTAGTGAAATTATCCTCTTAGAAGTAAGCAGTTTAACTCAGTGACCCTTAGGGGTCCCTTCCAACTTGATATATTCTGTGATTTTATGATTCTAATACAAGTAGCCTCAAGTTATGCCAATTCAATTGATCTGTTTTCACATATAATCACTGGGGAGACCTGAGGGAACAGTAGTGCCCCTCACTCCCTAGCAAGTAATAGAGGATGTGGGTGACTCCACCACTTCCCCGGCCAGCCTGTTCCAATGCTTGACAACCCTTTTCCTGAAGAAAAATTCCCTAATATTCAACCTATATCTTCCCTAGTGGCACTTGTGGCCATTTCTTCTTGTCCTCTCACTTGCTGCCTGGGAGAAGGGGCTAAGCCTCACCTCCCTATCACCCTTTGAGGAGCTGTAGAGAGGAACAAGGGGGCCCCGGAGCTGCCTTTTCCCCAGGCTGAGCTGCCCCATCCCCCTCAGTGCTCCAGAGCTGTTCCTGGTTGGAGTTCCCTCGGCTGCTCCCACCCTGCCTCTATCCCCTCCTGTTGCTGCCCACGCCCGGCCCCTGCTCGTGTCTCAGAGCCTCGTACACCCCTGCAGCTGCTGAGGGGCTCTGTGCCCTGGTGTGGGTGAAGGGACAGTGGTTCCAGCTGAACCCTCCAGCTCCACCGCCCTCACCTGCCCCAGGAGAAGGCATTGCACTATTCCCAGGCCTGAGGGAGCTGGTTGGGCACTGAGCGTGGCAGCGGCTCCACTCTACAGACCTTGGGCCTCGCCCCTGTGGGAACACAAGGTTTGTCTGTGGCTGCACAAGGTGCCCGTAGGCAGGTGCCTCAGAGACCTTGGCATAGAGCCCAAAATACCTGTGGTTTGAATTTTAGCCCATGGGAACTATTGCCAACTTTGAAAGAAGAATTACAGGTCACAAGATTTTAAATAGAGTAATAATAAGTTTGTCAAAGGGTGTAAAAGTAGATTTTGGGTTTTAGGACAGAGGGTATGTGATGGCAAGATGGAGGAACCTCGTGGCTTTTTAGGTTTCTTCCTTCTTCTTCACCTTCTCCATTTCTGCTGTAATGGTGACACAGGTGATTGGTTTAGAGTAGAGACCGACTGTCTAACACAGGTGATAGGTATTGGAAAGTAATTGTAAATAATGTAAACGTAGTTTTTAGTATAAAAGATAAACACTACCTCTCAGGGAGAGAGTTTGCCTTCAGCTGTCCTGACAGAAAGACCTTGGCAGGTCAGAGAAAGAATGTTTGAGCTAGGATAAAATAAACAACCTTGGAAGCAAGATCTGAAGAGTTTCAGCTTCTTCTTTCATCTTGGGTGTGAAAAAAAGGACCTTATTCGCTAGGGAAAATTTCTACAAAAGCAGAAAACCCAGCATGCCCCCTCCACGAGGCACCATGTGTGTGTTTGGGAACGGCCCGGCAGCCCCCGAAGAAGAGGCACTTGGGCTGAGATGGGCGGGTGAGGCTGTGGCTTCCCCAGCTGCCATGTGCCTCACACGGGCTGTGCACAGGCAGCCTTGGGCACTCCTGCGCCAGCTGCCCTGGGACGCTGATCCAGCAGAACCAGACTCCCCTCCTGTTAGGGCTCCTGCGGCCCAAGATTCCACCCAAGATCACAAAATCGTGGAATGCTCAGAGATGGAAGGGACCTTCAGGTTCCTCTAGCTCTAGCCTCATAGGCCATAGCAGCCACAGCTGCTCTGGGGAATCTGTTCCAAGGGTGCAGGACCCTGCTTTGCAAATTTTTTTATTGTTCTCAGTAAAACTTTGTGTAATTAATTCTCACTCATTCGGAATCTTTTATAACAAAGGTTATTAGGTAAAAGAATGACAGTAGTTGGTTTTGTTCTCTATGTGTAGTTATCTCTAGTTCGGATTTGTTATGGTTAATCTCTTGGGTGTTGTTGAGAGCTGAGATAGGGGCGGGGCTGAAGACCTGACTAAAAAAGGAAGAAGTATGCAACGGGAGGGGACAGAAGAGAAGGCAGTCGGACAGAATGTAAGTTTCTGAGTACCCATCCAATGGGAAAGGGTGCACAAACCACCCCCGGCTGCAGTAGGATATAAAAAGCAGCCATTTTCTTGTCTGGAGTATGTGTTCAGCTGTCGGTGGAAAGGGTTGTGCAGGGACTTCAGCTTGAATCATTACGAATAACCAGTTTTCTTTTGCTTCAATGACTTTGTCCCCCTTTTATAATTGCATATAAAAGTTAGTTTATTTCTGACAACATAACACACCCAGGAGTCACAAAGGCTCCAGGACTACCCCGTAAGCACAGAGCAGAGCTCTAAGGGAACTGATCCCATGTCACTGCAGGGGATTGATCTCAAGGGGTGACACATGCCTGGGCAATCCAGTTTGCTGTTTGACACAGTTTCAAGGGATCTTCATCCTGCTTTGAAAAGGGAGGCCCTGGGGCCTATTCCAGAGCAGTGGGTCTGCATTTTGTGGGTGAGGAGCTGAGTGTGGGTGGGGACAAAGGGCAGGACTGGCTTGGCTGTGAATGTCTCTTGTTCCTGTGGCATCCCAAGACTATGTTACAAGAGGGACAGATCTCCACAGCAGCAGCAGGTAGCACTGCCCCAGTGCAGACTGGGTGGGCAGTAAGTGCACACAGGGGCTGGAGGCTGTGCTGGACGAAAGGCAGAGCACAATCATGGGTACCCTAGGAAGTGGCTCCCACACTGCATCCTGCACCCAGAGCCTCACATTAGCTCCTTGGGCATGGCACACAGCTGCTGCTGCTGCTGGGGCACTGGTGTCATAAACAAACGAGGCTGAGTTCGAGGGAGTTGATTGCCGTCTTTGTGACCACTTGAATGAGGCACTGTACCATGTGAGGAAGAAGAATGACACTTATTAGTGCACCTCCCGCAATTATTAATACCTTTCTCCACCAATCACCCTTTAAGATGTTGTTCCACCAGTTTCTCCATTCAGTTTGTAATAATAGGGTTCACCTTTGAACGGGGACATGGGCTAATTTCCTGATATTTGTAGTTACGTTTGTGATTACTTCACTATGATCATAAATTCCTACACAGCATTTGGAAGAGTTACATTTGCCACATACCCCTCTTCCTTTGGCTAAAATGCCAGTCGATTTTGATAAATCATGGTTCTCATTTGTCAG
>JAWWMU010000121.1:69890066-69902325 GCA_035048155.1 Cinnycerthia olivascens
ACAATAATATTCCTGTGACATGTAACAGGATATGGGTGTGCTGCACTAGTCAGAGATATTGCTACTACACTGAGAGAATCGATGGCCCAAAGATGCACACACACACTGTTAAAGGAGAATAATAGAACCAATTAGGTAGGAAAAGACTTCCAAGATCATCAAGTCCAAACTTCTACAGGTAATCACCACCTTATCAACTAAACCATAGCACTGGAATGCCACATTCAGTCAGTCCTCTCTTAAACCCTTCCAGGATGGTGATTCCATCACCTCCCTGGGTAGCCTGTTCCAATGCCTGATGGCCCTCCAGTAAAGAAATTCTCCCTGGTGTCCAACATGAATCTCCCCTGGCCCAGCCTCTCCCCCTGTCCCTGTTCCCTGTTCCCAGAGCCCTTTCCCCCGGCTGTCCCCTCCTGGCAGGAGCTGTGCAGAGCCACAAGGGCCCCCCTGGGCCTCCTTTGCTCCAGCCTCTGCCCTTTCCCAGCTCCCTCAGCATCTCCTCATCAGACTTGTGCCTCAGCATCTTCACCTGCTGACTGTGTGGTCTGGCTGAGCATGGCTATTTTTATGTTTGTACAGAAAATGACCAGCAGCACCTGTCCTGGGCACTCATTGTAATGGGCCAAATTGAACTTCCCCATTCACAGTCTAACATCTACATGGTTGCTTTAGAGGGAATTACCTTTCCCCAGGTTTTCTTGGGCTCTGAGCAATTCCTGTACCCTGAAGCCAACAGGATTTAGGAATACAGGGTGATTAATGTGGTTCCAATAGAGGTTGTGAAAGATAATATTTGTAGATGTTTTCAATCAGAAGTGTGGGAAAAAAAATTACAAGTGTGAAGCACAATTGGGGTAATATAACATGAAGATTGCCAGAGAACGTCTGTTTCAGCTCATATAGCAAATACCACTTCAGATAATGTGTATTTCATTTAATTTATTGCACAGAATAAAAGTGACATGATTGCTGTAAACCATATCATAACTCTCTCATTCATTCACCATAACAGGCCAGTTTTGGCATTTAACACAAAAGTATGAGGAAAAAAAAAAGAAATTCATATTATAGGCCTAAATAACTTACTGTAAGTATTCCAGTTGCATTAACTTTGTTCCTGTTTTGTATCAGTTTTATGCACCATATTTCGGAGAGGATTCATATCAAATATTTCCTACTTCATATAGGTACTTTATATTGTAGATTTATGCAAAGGGCAAATTCAGTTAAGTGTCTGTCTGAATGTTATTTTGCAGTGCCATGTATATATAACAAAGTTATTGTCAAGGGGATTCTAGGACAGGCATTATTATTGCATCAGATTTTAATCATAATAATTGGTGTTGGCTGACAGTATAATCTTTTTGCAGATATTTCTTAGCTCTGGGTATCATAACTCTCTTACATTTTGAGTTGCAAATTATCATTGAGAGGGCAAAAAACGCCAGGTAAGCTCAAGCTCTGACGTGATCACTTTCACAACAATTCTCAGCAATACTCATCTACATAGGGTTTGCAAATGTGCTTTCACAGAGGTTTAAAATCACCCTGAGAAGTATAAAGACTTAACGCCTCCTTCCTATTAAGAGCAGATTGACCCCTCATCCTACAGGAGACAGCCAGTTATGGTCAGAATAAAATAGAAATCATGGGATGCATGCACTCTACCCACACGTTAGTGGTGTGGATAAATCCACACAATTTACTTGTGCTCTTTTCCCCAAGGATTAAGCATACTCCCAAATGTAGTCAAGCGTAAAATAGAGGATATTTTGGGTCCATAGGACTTTTGATACTGGAGATGTGTCATCTGTTAATTTACACATTATATAACACATTTATAACAGACCCTTTATGCCACCTCTACCTTCAAAAGATGAGATATTCAATTTTCTGAACAAGAAACTCCAAAGCCATAGTGATGCTTTTGTTGCTCTGATTTCCAAAGAGTGTAGTGATAATCTTGAACATAATCTGATTTTACTCTTCATTCTGAACTAAGAAAGTTGTTTGAGGGTTTTAGGTGGTGGAGCTATTCTTTTTGGTGTGTTTTTTTTTCCCATTTTGTTTGGGATTTTTTGTTTGGTTCTTTTTTTTCTTTGGATTTGAGGGACTTACTGGCTTTGGTTGTTTTTTCTTTGGATTTGTGGGACTTACTGGCTCTGATTTTTTGTTGTTGTTGCTGTTTGTTTATTTTTATGGCAGTTGTTTGGTTGGGTTTGGCTTGGTGGTTTTCTTGGTTTTTTGGGGTTTTTTTTAACTTGCTGTGAATTAACTATTTTCTTAGCTCACAGCAACCATTTCTTTTCTTCACTAGAATATTCATTTCAGAATCATGGAACCATTTAGCTTGGAAAAGGCCTTTAAGATCATCAGGTCCAACTATTACCCCAGGACTTCCCAGTCCACAATTAAATATTCTCCGTAAAAGTATTACCTATGCCTGCTTCTAATTCTTATTAATTATTTTTAGGCTTAAAAAGAGGATGATGGAAAGAGAGTACTGTCTAAGTGGTCTCAGAGGTAGAATACTTACCTGAAACTGAAGCAGAGTAACAATTTGAACCAGCATTCTTCAAGTCATAAATGCATTAATTATTTAATTAATGCAATAGACATTAAAATACTAACTTTCCAGCATCAATTTACTTCTCAATAACTATTTGTTATAGACCATGCAAGGTCTCTGTAAAATGTTTCCTTTCCAAAATTTATACTGATCTTCTAATCAGGAAGAAACCAGTCACAACAGGATATATTTTCTGAGCTCCATGTAGTTTTAGTAGCAATTTCCACTGAGAAGATTGCCTCCAGCAGAATGCCATGTGAAGCTTGCCTCCATGGGCATAGACCACAACCACTTGCTAGAAAGGCATGTCCAGCAAGGAGGCAACATGTGTGACAAAATCCTTGCATCCTGCATAAATGTGAATAATTAAAAAATATCAGTTGAAACATTAGGTCCATAACAAAACTTGTGGGCAAGGTATTGCCTCTCCATAAAGTATAGTCGTATATTATCACTGAGGGATCACTCCAAGTTGCCTTACTCTCTGATTAGGCACAAATTTACTTTCACCTTAATTGCATTTTTTTTAGTTTTTATTGGAAATGAAAAAACTTCGGTTTGTGAAACCTCAGAGCTGCCCCAGCTCTATGCATCAGGATTTTTCATTGAATATCGAAGGATCGTTTCTATCTCAATCTCTGGTTTTGTAGTGTTGGCTGTAGGGAGAGAGGGAGGAAACAGAAGTTTTCTGTTGACTGTATTACAGTACAGAATGTATTTTTTTCAGAATCTGAACATAAACTATGAGACAACAGAGTTCATTCAAATTAGCAATAAAGGAACACACATGATTCAACAAGAAAACGTTTAAGGCCCAGTCTGACCCACCTAAATGAAGTGTAAAAATGTATCCAGACCTTAATGATTTAGGTCAGAGCTAAAATATCATCCAAACAAAAGCAAAACAAATTAACTATTTTTTTGACACTGATATATTGGACACCAACAATTCAAGCCTAATACTTGGATCTTAGTTTCTATCCCACAAAAGCATAGGAACACATGAGAAGCATGGCAGTTAATGTTTGACCACAGACAAATAACCAGTGACTAGGCATTGGCTGGAGGTTTAGCCAACTTAACAAGAAAACTACAGAACCTGACGTAAGAAATTGCCCAGTGTAACCTACTGTAATATAAGAAGATGCCAAAAAATCTCAGAAAACACTATGGGGAGGGCTGTGTATCATAAATGATTAAGGGACAATCACAGCCAGAAAAGGCATACTTTCACAGAGAAGCACTGGAGACTTTTGTGGGAGTGAAGTTTGGCAGTGCCAGCCATGTCCAAGAAAAGGCCCCAGTGAAAGCCTGTGAGGATGTGGTTACTTAGGTAACTGTACTAGAAATTCAAAATTTGGCTATGGCTGTAGCAGAGCCATGTCAGAAATGGGTGCAGGGGGAGTAGCAAACGTAGGTTGTTTGGGTGAATAACAGAATGTGTGAGATTGAAGGGACTTTAAAGATCATCTCATTCCAACTCCACTGACTTGGGCAGCAACAACTTCCCCTATACCAGATTCCTCAGAGCTTCATCCAACCTGGACTTGATCACTTCCAAGGACAGGGAAGACAGCTTTTCTGGCATGCTGTGTCAGGGCCTCACCACCCTCAGAGCAAAGAATTTTTTCCTAATATCTAGTCTAAACGTGTTTTATTTCAGTTTAAAGCCATTCCCTCTTGTTCACTCTGTAGTCTGTCTCCATCTTTCTTTTAGGCTCTCTACAGGCACTAAAAGGCTGCAATTAAGTCACCCCAAAATCTTTTTTCCACCAGCCTGAACAATCCCATTTTTCTCAGCCTTTCCTCATAGTAAAGGTGCTCTGTCTCTCTGATCATCCTGACTGGACTTATTTCTCTGGACTCAATCCAACAAGTCGATGTCTTTTTTGTGCTGAGAACCCCAGGGGTGGATGCAGCATTCAAGGTGGGGTCTCATGAAAGCAGAGAGACAGAATCACCTCACTCAACCTGCTGCCCACAGCGCTCTGGATGAAGCATGGGATATGAATTTTTGGGCTGTGAGTGCACATGGCCAGAACAGGTCCAGCTCCTCATCCACCAGCACCCCAAGTCCTTCTTGGCAGGGCTGCTCTTGATCGGTTCACACCTATGAAAAGGATGTATCAGGACAGCAAGACTAAGGTATTTTTGGTAACTACTAAAAAAGTAGGAAGTCATGCAGTGATTCAAAAAGCCTGGAGCAGAGCGGTAAACCAAACCTTTTGTTCTGAACACACCCCTGGTCAAAATTTCCCTCTTTGAGTCTCCTAACGAGGAATGAAAGAAAAAGGCTGTTCCTGCATACTAGAGGAACATCTGAGACAACCAGGTCACTATATCAGTCCAGACCTGACAGCATCAACCTTGACCCAGCACTTCCTAACAGTGAAATCCTGACAGATTCTTAGGCAATTTTTGTACAAATAAAAATACAATATACAACACTTGCAGCTTTTGTTCAAAGAAAAAGCAACACCAATCACACATAGTGAATATAGTGTGTATCAAAGCAGGCTAGAATAAGAGTATGCTGTTTTCACTGAGTGAATAAGGTGACAAACATATCACAGAATCACAGAATTACAGAATCATTTAGGTAGGAAAAGATCTCCAAGACCATGGTGTCCAACCTGTGACTGATTCCCACCTTGTCACCCAGACCAGAACACTGAATGCCACTTCTAGTTATTGAAGACCTCCAAGGGGTGATGACTCCACCATCTCCCTGGGCAGCCCCTTCTAATGCTTAACAACTTTTCCTGTGAAGAAATTCCTTCTGATGTCCAACCTGAGCCTCCCCTAACCCAGCCTGAGGCCGTTCCCTCTACCCCTGTCCCTATTTCCAGAGCCCTTTCCCCCTGGCTGTCCCCTCCTGGCAGGAGCTGTGCAGAGCCACAAGGGCCCCCCTGAGCCTCCTTTGCTCCAGCCTGAGCCCCTTCCCAGCTCCCTCAGCTTCTATTCACAGGAATTATAAGTGTGTATCAGGGACCAAGAGCATCCTGGTTTTGCTTGTTCTGTAAAAGTATCAGACTTCTACCTCCTTTTCTCTGCTGACAACATTTTACTAATTTGCACTTCAAACTGATTTATTTATCTGTACTTTTTATTGCTGTTTAGCATAACTTCCGATTCTAGCCTGGGATAATTCTCTATTGTTACACACCTTTTTGTGATTCACATCAACTTTCTTCTCCATATATATCCATTGCAGCATACAGATCTGAAGGATTTATCTCAAGAAAAGGTAGTCCTCAGATCAGCATTATAACCCTGGAGAACCGCAAAAATAATAATTCATAACAAAGTCTTGAAGTTAGTATCTGCTATTGATATTGCTAAGCTTTATCCCATGAAAGGGATAAAATACTGAAAGGAAAATTGAGGCCAGAATACTGTTTATTTGCCCCACAAATCAATGTACAGAAGCACTTCAGATGCAAGCATGCGGAGGTTTCCCTCTTCAACTAGAAACTTTCATTCACACAATTCTAAAGGCTATTTTATTGAGAGGGTATTATGGAGATGCAATCAATATGGAAAGTGATACTGTGAAATACATCTTACTTGTTTTCATGAAAACAGTTGTGTTTTCTGAACCATGTGAAATATTTACAGCATCTGTCAGAGAAAATTCATGGTTATCCCTGGGGTTGTATTCAAGACTAAATTAAATATCACAGTCACCATACAGCACTCTTATCTGGTTAGAAGAAAGAACAGTAACAATCATGATATTGTTTTACAATGATATTTTTTCACCTGCAATTTCTAAAGAAAATAGTCTTAATGTGTTTCGTTGTGCATTTTGAATTTTATATCTTTGATTTTGTGCCTCTTTTTCTTGGTTTTTGTTTTATCGGGTTTGGGGTTTTTTTCTCTTTTTTAGATGTAGAGTCTTTCATTACACAGTATTTCTTATGTGGAAGAAAGACAGGGACTTTTTGCAACATTAACTTATATTGCAAGCAATCTATTCTAGTTTAAGTCACAATCCAAAATGCTATGACTCAGAACTCCTGCATGTGACTGTTACCTCAGCCTTGTGTGCAAGCACGGCCCCAGTGAAGCTGCTTTCAGTAGCACAGCACTTACCTGTCACCCGGTGGGACACAGCATTCCTGCATGTTTCACTCAAACCCAAATCCCATGCCACAACATCCACAAAAGTACAAAACCTTCTGCCTTCTTACACCTCAGTTTCCTATAAAAAACCTTCTTGAGAGACTGTCCAAAGACAAAGAAAAAGATTCAGTAATGACTGGAATTTCCTTTGTCAGGATGAGAGGAGGCTGAGCATTTTCCAGTCAGACCAACCTGTTCTTTACTGACCTAAGCGCATGTTGCTGTCAGAAAGATTCACAGAAAGAAATCCCACAGGATCTTCAGGGTGAATGACATGCTACTTTTTAAAAGAGAAGCAGCTACACAATTAGAGAAACTTTAAAATATGTGGGAGTAACAAGGCTGGGGCTGCTGCAGCTTCAGGAGGAGTGAATAGTGCAGGTGGACAGTGGCACATGCCAGAAACTGGTGAGATTTTCCATGTCCAGGGATGGGACACAGGAGCAAGCCTCAGTGATGAGCAACAGGCCCTGTATGTTCACAGAGGAAAAGAGGGTGAGAGATACTGGAGACAGCATCCACATGAGGAGGGATGACCAATCTGGCAACCTGCCCTGGTGATATCTGGAGAAGTCTGGTTCTTGCAATGAGACCAGGACCCAGGTTGTTGCCAAAGCTTTCCCAGCCCTTGGAGTACTGCAGCTCTTCTATCTGAGCATGAGCAGTACTGCCAGGGTTTGTTCAGAGCATGTCAAGAGTGATTGCAGAGCACTGGGGGTAGGGGTGATGTGTTGGAGGCTTAAGTGGCGTCTCCTGCTGCTGCTGAGACTGAAGGGCTCAAGCAGAATCAAGACAGAGCTTTCAGGACTCCACCTGGTTTTGTTGCTGGTGGTGCAATCATGCTTGTGACTGCAGGATGTTCTCTGGTTGTGTAAAGAAGCACACAGTGGCAAAATTGGCATAACAATGCAGGCATAGTAAAAACCTAGCAAAGCCTTTAACTTCTTTCATACCCCTTCTTACTGGCTTTGGTCCTTTCATTCTACCTAACTAAAAAGTTCATTCATGCTGCAGCTATAAACAGTATGATAGTGCAGCTTCCAGGCCAAAGTTGTGTTACAAGAGCTGTTCAGTTGTGGAGGGTTAAAAATATGAAAAAAGCCTGTGAGAACTGGGTAGGACTTTTTGAATTTAGGTAATTGTTCAGGAGTCACTATCAGCAAAGCAAATAAGTGTCAATGCCAGTTATAGCAGCCGCAAGAGCTGCTGTCAGTTGTTCAGCACCTCCATGAGGCATCATGAAGGAGAGAGTAGATGAAAAAGTAGCAGCTTTCAAAGACTATATTTGAATCTTGTTTTAGGGGGGAAAAAAAAGTGTTGTGTATGGCCATCTGTGGTTATGTATTTTTACCATGTGTTAAGCATGTTTTTATCCATGACACCATAAAATAAAATGGCCTTATAGAATAGTGTTAGACCTCAGGGATTTGTCCTGTAACAAGGAGGGCATGCAAGGGGTCCCTCTGTGATCTGTTGCTGCAACTTGAGATGGAAATAGCAACCAGAATATTAGCATTGAGACTCCCCCTGAGGGTCACCTGCATTGCATTTGGAAAACCTAAAGACATTCTTGATCTCTATCCTGAAGAAGCAGGTCTGGAATGCGAACCTTGTGAGCCACCATTGTTTGAGGAGAACTGAACAATGCAAGGGAGAGGAAAAAAGTGACTGCATGGGATGGACTAGAGCAGTCTCACACTTGATACCTTTCTCCTGAGGACAGATTTGTCAGAGAGAATATACCAGCTTATAATTGTGGAAGATATTCTATTTTATACATCTGGCTAGTGAATCCTGTAACTGATTTCTGTGACAAGGATCAGGGATCCCTTCCAGGGGCTGGAGCTCAAAATTAGAGTCATTAAATGGCAGTGTGTATCCCAGCTGCAGCTGCCTGCTTCCTTCCCTGGCTCTGTTTCTGTGCTACTAAATACTCCAATAATCTTAGGGAGCACAACAGAAAAGTTTGGTTTTGTGTATAGCACTTGAATTAATGTTTTCTCTACCTCAACTTCCAAACTCACTTGACAAGCTGGAGCTTGACACAACTTCCTTGTCTATGAGGAAGTGGCCCTGCGTGATTGGCCAGGGTAAATATTTTGCTTCTGTAAAGAACTAGAATGACAGTAGAATAATTTGACTTTAATTTTGCTTCTTCTACCTAATATATTAGAATTCATTCTCATTTGCAGCTGTATATTTGTTCCTATAAGACTCGTATCTTCTGTCATGGGCCATGTTCCAAGTTCTAGCCTGAGTGTAGAGTACAATTCAGGACTAATATTCAGCAAGCAGCTGGGAATAAAGAACGCATGATATGCCTGGGTAGTATTTGGCAGAGCAAATCTAATCCAGCTCTGTGAGAAGAGGAAGACTTTGCAAGTCAAATGCATTCTGATAGAAGCATAAAAGAGTAGATTATGAGTACAAACAATAGAAGAAATCTTTGGGGGGGGAAAAAATACATAGATGGGATAATTATTTTGGGATGAGATGAACAAAAGCAGCAGTTTATTCTTGTCTTACACACATGGCACAACATACAGAACCAGCACAAATAACTTACAAAATCTCATACACCATGCTTCCTCTTGAATAGCTTCTATTAAGTTACAACACCATAACGAATCAGGTATTTAGTTACGACAGATCTCCAGACATGGATAGTCTCCCTTTTAAGGAGTTATTATTTTTGTAAGCTACTTAGACAAACATCTTTTTTTTTTTTTACATGTTTAATACAGTACAGTATCCTTAACAGAGTTCAAGATATTCACAATGAGAATTGAATACTTTATAAAACAGCAGAATTTCTCACCTCAGTACAGGCCTACATTCGCTCTCCTGCCTCTTTCTGGTTTAAAATGTGTTACAAGTCGTCTTTACTCAGCTTTCTAAACTAAGAATTTCTTTAAATGAATAAATAATAAAAAAAACCAAACCAACACTTATTTACAAGATTTTTTTAGATTTAATAAAAAATGTCTTTACTTCCCTTTTCCATTCCAACCCCCCTACCCCCAACAAAGACTATCATTTAACTGGTAGAAATATTGACCTTCAAGCTGCTATAAAAACTAAAAAAAAAAAAAAAAGAAAATTGGTGACGACTTGTTGGATGCAAAATGAAAGATGATCATCACAGCCCAGCATTAATTCAAAAAGATGAATTGTTATCCCCTAATGTCATATTTTGTGTTCATTGGAGACAGATGATGCCTGTCATCTGATTTTTAGAGATAATGAACTACTTATGGGCCAGCGTACAAAGACCTCCATCTTTTTTAGTCACAAGATGCCCGACTCCCTTTGATGCAATCACTTCCAGCTCAGTTCTTTCCTTTTCAGAAATTGAAATAACTCTGATTGTGTTATACTGACCCAAACTCTCCCAGTCTCCATTGGACAAAACAACATTTCCCCATATCCATGGTCCCAGTGATATTTCTGGGTTGACTCAGAAGAGTTTGGTCTGTGATTGCACTTCAAACCCCACTGAAGCCTGTGGGCATCTTTCCTTTCCTTTGGTGGCTTTGGATTAGCTCTGCTTGAGTGCAGCTGGCAAACTCTAGCCCTTAAGCAGTTAATCAGCTTTCTAAAGTAATAATAAAAAAAGATTCCTCTCCTTTATACATACAATACGCAATATTTTTACATTTAGCATTATCATAAAAAGCATGTTTATGTTATTTTGAAAATGTATTTTTACAGAAATCTATAAACACTGTTGTATCAAACACATTCTCAAAAACTGGAGAAAATACTGACACAAAACCTGGAAGAGCCTCAATGGAATTCTTCCAGTACTATTTGTCTACTTGCATATTTCATATTTCAGTGTCCTTTCCTGCAAACATAATTTGGCCATATGAGAACAGGTAAAGTAGACAACAAATCCCCAACAGTTTTAAGTAGGACCTAGGTCTGTTGTTTAATGAAAGTAGATTGACATTCAATGTATGTTTGGTTTGTTCTGACCTGGCATGCCCATTTTGCTACCTTTACTCACAATTAGCAGTACCTTAATTCCCAAGTAGTCTCACTTCAGTGGGATTACACATGACAAATGACATATGCAAAAATACTGAAAATGGTTTTCCACCTTTTTAACCCTTCGTATGTCAACAACTAACATTGCTATCTTCTTCTTTATATATATTGTATTTGAAAATGAAGTAGGACTAATACTTGAAAACAATTCTGTATCAGAAGTTAGTGCACAAACTTTAGGAAATAATCTGCTAATAGTTGTGCTATAGTTCTGACAGCCTAAAAGCCTATCTGGTGTGACCAAGTCTAAATTCCACAGGTCTAAATGCTTTATTTGTACACTTTATTTGTACACTTGTTATTGTTACACTTGATATTTCCTCAGCCTGACACAATTTAAGTTTAACAAGACGTGTCACACTGGCATGAAATCAAGATGTTATTTTCCCTTTACCACCACCATTTTCAGTACAGTCAGTAACGTACATTAATTCATATAATCAAAGTACTTTCCAAGTACTTTGTCTACACAATATTGGAGAAATTATTATGTGGATTTGGTTTTTTCTCCTGTAAAATTTCAAAAATAAAACGAATTCTGTATATTGGTACTGACTGTAATGGCTTTTGTTACAGTCCAAGAGGTTAAACATAGGAAGATAAACAGCAGAATAAGGTTTTCTTCTTTGTCTCACTATTTTTTTTATTCTTTAATGAAGCTACACAAAAAAGCCCCCAAACCCTCAACTTTTTTTAGTACTAGTGAATAGTTAATATATAATTGGTGAAAAGCAATTGATTGTAATATCCTGTATGTTACCTCATCTCAACAGAAATTCTTTTATATGGCTTGAAATGTTTAAAGTGTAATCCTACCTAGACAAAAAAAATGCAAGCCATATCTAACCCCAAATTCTATCTATACTGTAACATGTACAGTCACCCGTAAAGGAGCCCTTTTAACAAAAAAAAGAGTGTGTAACTTGATCATTAGTTTGAAGTATGTATCTAGCTTGGTCACTGTAATAAAACAAATAATATATATAAACTTACTTAAAAATCCAAGTGTAAATAATTGTATAATATTTCAACACTTAAAAAAATTAAACTTACACAATGTGATATGTAAAGAAAAATGCTGGAAATGTTCATTCTTTGGGATGATCGAAGTTTAAGTAACTAAAACTTATAAATAGTGATTAAATTTTCATAGAAGAAGGTTTTTGGTGGAGGGGCAGAGAGAATTCCCTCCCCCCCACTGAACCTCAATCCCATGGCTTTTATAGATCCATCCCCTTCCATAATAAGCCACAGGCAGGGTTTTGTTTGGATATAATGTAGTATAGTTATCTTCTTCTATATATGAGTCACTAATAAGTGATTTTTTCAAAATATAGTTTGTTCTTGAGGTTTACAGTGCTTCAGAATTTACAGGCCACTTAAACTCTAGAAGAATATAAATCTGAACTAATTATGTTAAAGTTTAATGAAATAGAAATTCTGTTATTTACTGTGAAAATTAAGTTACCTTCTGTTCTGATAATTCAATCCAATTTTATTTCAAATCCCCTGCCC
>JAWWMU010000121.1:69924939-69935782 GCA_035048155.1 Cinnycerthia olivascens
AAAGCAAATACAGAAAGTTATATAAATTCAAAAAGGACTCATTTCTAGATGCAGATTTTAAAAGACAACCTATCTTGGACTTTCAAATTAAGTAAACTCTAGCCAAGAAATTTTGAAGTGGTTTGAAATCTCATGCTGAGCAGTAGTCACAGAAAGAAGCTCTTGGGATTCTGGAATCAGAGAACAATGGTCCCAAAGGCCAGTAAAAAGCAGATAAAAAATGTCTGAATAGGAGTATCAGAGGAACTGCACTTGGAAAACGTGATATTTGTGGTCATACTACAGTGACCTCAGTGGCTGGAGTGGAAAAAGTGAATCACCAGAGATGGCTCATTCATCATCATCATCATCCCTCTGTTTGAGAGTGTGCCAAACTTTTGCTCAGGACAGTAGCATGACTAATAGCAATCATCATCAGAAAGTATGTCATCACCTTGTACAGCCTGCCAAAGGGTAAACAAAGCTTCAAAGAACACGCTTTTTTTTTTTTTTTTTCCCCCCCCTCCGGGCTTCTTGAAGACTGTATTCTATTTGAAGAGAGTGAGAATAATCTTGGGGACACAGTTTTGGAAAAGCTCATGCTTGCCACAGACTGATGAACAAGTATAAGCTTCACTTGCATTCAAACTTGGATTTTCAAGTGGTTTTCACACAAACTTGTGTGTACCCCATTGCTTTCATTTGGTGTTTTCCAAAGAGATGAAAATTATTTTGTGTTTTCTGCAGGTCAGCTAGGAGATACCATCTTTTTGCTTAGTGTGCAACATAATATATCATATATAAATGAATATAAGCTACTATCTGTTAGTCATCTTAAATTAAAATATTCCTTCTATTTTTCTAGGAATCATATTTGTTCCGAGTATCCGTTGATATTTATGGAATCAATATGTAATTTAGTATCAGTGTATTTAACCATAATCAGCCTGAGTGTAGTGTTTAGGTGAACATATAAAATGTACTATAATGACTTTAAAATGTTTAATTTAAGAATCTCTGCTTCTGTGCATATGAATCAGAGACCTGTGTTTAATTATTGATAGCAATTAGAGCACAGAAGCAGACAAACAGCATCTGGTGACAGGAATAATTTCACAGCAGAGCCCGTATCCAGAGTCTCGTTTGGAACCAAAGTAAATGCATCACAGATTGATTCCTTGCAATCTATGAATTCATACTGTGGTTTCTAAACAACCCTTTGGAACCTGTCTCCCGTTTTAGAAGTCCTGATAGGTTTATATATCTATGTGTGAAACAGATGTGGCACAGGGGTATGGTTGGTCAGGTTTCTTAATGTAATCAGAATCAGAAAATTATACCTAACTACTTCTCTGTTTTCACTCATGCTGTCTTGTGAATGCTAAAACTTTAATTATGTATAGGAATTTGAGTCTCAGATTTAGGGAATAAAAGGACCAAACCATTCTGGTAAATGCTAAATGTGAATTTTTAAGAGCAAATTGCCAAATACTGCAAACTAAATTACAAACTGTTTTAAGAGAAAAGATTTTGATTCTGTATTTACTGAAACATAAGGAAATCTCTTAAATAAAAATAAATTTGCATCATAGCTAAATTGCCTATGATTCACAGGGTTACATTGCCTGTCAACCATGAATAACCTGAAAAAATGTCCCACTTCTTAAAAAATGTCATGAAACCAGAAAGTTTCAAATCATTAACTACAGATATAATTCATCTACATAGCTAGAGTCTAACGAATTAAAGAAGTGTGCATCAAATTTTTATGGAGGTTTGTCAATCCTCAAATATTCTCAGGGTGGCACAGACCGCAGACAAAATCTTGTCTGTTCTTTCCATCTTTTGAGCAGCTCTTAGAGAAGTACTTCAAAGATTCATGGACAGCTGGCCAAGAAACTCCATTAGAACTAAGAAAATAAATCACATGTTTGGGCACCAGTGCTAAGAAGTAGCTTTTGGTCAGTCTGAGAGTAAGTTAATTTCCCCCATAGCAGCCTCCCAGTGCTGCGCAGTGCGTTGGTGACTGGGAAGGTGTTGATGACACAACTTTCCTTTGGCTACTCTGAGCGGCACTGGCACAGCCCCAGTGACATCTCTCCAAAATCCCCTCGCTACCCCTAGGCTGGAGGTGGGCAAGGTCCTGGGAGAGGACACAGCCAGGAATGCCAGCCCAACAGACCCTTTGGTGTCAGCTCAGCAATAAAAATTTATTCTCTTAGAATAAATTTCTACTCTTATTGCAGCATTTTTCTTCTGGAGCAGCTGCCATGCACTCTGGACATTCCCTGCTGACAGGAAGCAGAGAATAAATCTTTTGTCTTCCTTTGCTTTCACATGTAGCTTCTGTTTTATTAAACTGCCTTTATCTTGACTCATATATTTTTTTTTTCCAATGTACTTTCTCCTCTCTGTCCAGATGAGGAAGGGAGTGATGGAGTGGTTTGGTTGAGCACCTGGTGTCCATCCAGGGTCAACCCACCAGAGAAATAACCTGATAAAAGTCTTCTGTGTCTTTCAAGGAGAGTCTAGCTCCCCACCATAATGAGTCTGCATCATACAGGAACAGTCATCATGTAAGAATTTTCACCACACAGGAGTTATTTTGAAAGTCTAGGCAAGGTTTTGAAGTGGTTGTTAAAATTCATCAAAACCCAGGATTAGGGCTTATACCAGAGCGTTTCTTCTCCCTCGTACATGCTGAGACATAATGTCACCTGTGCTGGTTTTACTAATCATCTTGCTTAATCTCCCTGAACATCGGTTCAGAGGTCAGGCTTTGAGAAGCTCTTACTCTGTATTACTCTCCTTTGTAAGCAAGCAGGTAGAAAGAAAAAAAACCAGACATTTATAATTATTTTCAGTAAGTATTTTCCCCTTTCCAGAGGGGAAAGTTTCCTTAAAGCCACTTGGAATTTAATACCGTGGGGTGAGGCAGAAAACAGGGAAATTAGACTTCTTCAGAAACAGAAGAATTCCCAAACTCATGTTACATGCAAGAGTTAAAACGACCAAGAAAGCAAGAACAGGACAGAATAATTTTTTTCCAGTAAATAAGATGGAAAGAGGTAAAGGATCATGACTCATGGACTGGCACTGCCTTCCAGTCAGAGCTAAGAAAAATTATTAGTCTGATTCAAAAAATATAAATATTAGTGTGACTTGTAAAAGGTGATCAGAAGGCTGGATCAGCTCTCTTATCAAGAAGGGCTGAGAGGGTTGGGCTTGTTGAGCCAGAAGAAGAGGATACTCCAGGGAAATCTGGTGGTCTTCCAGTACCTAATGGGGCCACAAAAAAGATGTGGAGGGACTTTTCACAGGGATGTGTAGTGACAGAATAAGGAGTAATGACTTTAAACTGACAGAGACTGTGTAGAGATTAAATACTAAGAAGAAATTCTTTCTCATGAGGGAGGTGAGGCTCTGGCACTGGTTCCCCAGAGAAGTTGTGTCAGCCCCTGGACCCCTGGCAGTGTCCAAGGCCGGGTTGGATGGGGCTTGGAGCAGCCTGGGATAGTGGAAGGTGTCCCTGCGCATGGCAGGGGGTGGGACTGGATGATCCATACGTTCCCTTTTAACACCAACAATTTTATGATTCTCTAAAATATGTATTGTTTCTGTTGAAACAAAGGTTGTTCTACTTTACCAGAAGAAATATAAATAAAACTACGCTCTTTCTGAAAGCACTGTATTTCACTGTTATGAGCAGGGGAATGAAGAGAGAAGATGAAGTTACCCTTGCAACGTCATTAGAAGAAAAATCACAGAGTTTAAAGGATCCATTTATGTGGTGGCAACATCAGCAGTGGGGCTCTTCTCCCTGTAGGAGGAAGACAATTCTCAGTATCACTGTGCATTGAGTCACCACCACAAAACCAAGTTGTCCTGAGCCTCTGTACAGGGTATAAACAAAAATAAAATTTTCCAAGTGTTTTAATGACTCACAGGAGAAGGAGAGAAAGGAAAAGAACATTCTTCCATTAAGATAAAGGAGATGCAACTTTCTGATTTGGGTGGTAAGCAGTACTGTGTCAGATAAAGATGTAGTTCAGATAAATGGATAAATGAGTTTCTTTCTAAAGAAATTAAAGAAATTAAAGACAGGTGATTTGAGAAAACACCTTTTTTTTCAATATTTAGTAGCAAAAACCTGTACGCCCTAAACTTATAACAACCAAACAATGCTGCCCTAAAATGTAAGACAATTCTCTCGCTGTGCTTTGCACTGCTTTCTGTCTCTGTGATGGCTGAAGGGGGCAAAGAATGGTTATTTCATGTTAGAATAGCTTAAAGAGAGATGTAGTAAAAAAAATGCTGATGTTTCTGTATTGAGAGGAGAAAAAGAGAAAATTTACAGTGACCACATTTGAAAGTCTGAGAAATGCACTCTGAGAAATCAACATGTAGGACAAGTAATTTCCAGTACTCTTCACATTTTAGAGGTTATGCCACTTTTAAAGAAATGTATCAAAGAATGACAAACACTTTAATAAAAAAAATGAACAAGCAAAATCTAACAGAACATTCTTCATTAACATATTAGTAGAATTTCAAGTTCTTTCTTGCAGTACATCCTTCTCATATTGTGCTATTTTCTGGAATGACATGAATATGCTTTTGGGTCTCATGTCTTTTATGTACATTCCAAGAAAAACACTTCCTTATTTTTTAAGCAATTAAATAAAAGTTCAATTGATACTCATGCTGCTTCCACACACGAAGATTTTCCTTGAATACTCTTTTCTAACACAGACATTTTCTGAATATTACTAAATGCTATGATTTTGAAAATTCACCTTTCAGAAATAACCCACAATAAAATAATCTACATACTTACAACAAGGCACTTTTAAAATTGTTACTTTATTTAATACTCTTTCTGGTTTTGGTTAAATTTTCACTGTGGTAAATTTACATTGCTCTAAGTAATCAAAACCAACTCCTGCTGCTATTAGACTATAAGCAAATAATGTATCTTCATTTAAAAAAATATCCTGGCCAACCAGCATCCATGTCTTCAGGCCTAGATTTTTACCTTGAGCTGTGACACAGAAGATGGTCAACTTGTTCACCAAAACATTTTTGCTTTGCTTCTTGAAGAAGATATTTACTCCGCCTGCCTGCTCTACAGTTGTATTTCATGGGATCTTCAACTCCACTTGAAAGTCAAATTTGGCCCAAGCCCTGGGTCTCTGCTGACAGGAGATATAAAGAGCTGTGAAGCATTTTTGGGCTTTTTGGAACTTCTAGATACTTTCCCCACCAAACTGTACTTCCTCCTTACATTGATGGAGATTGCAAAAATTGAAAGAGAAGCTCTGCTGGGAAGCTTCCCTCACATTCTACGATTCACAACAGGTAATCTATTATCTCTCTTCGCAGACTAACTTGTCCAACCTTTATCCCACTTGGCACCTTTACATCTTCTTTTCCTTTCCATCTGTTTCTGCTTGATGTCATTCCTGTAAACAACAAATACATTCATGTAATCTTGTTTCCTTCTCTTCTACCTTGTCAAATCAACCTTTTCCACAATTTTTCTAGGCAGTTTTTCACATTTTGCTTTCTTTCCTAGATTTCTATATTCTTGCATTTTCCATGAGTAAAATTCAGAAAAGATTTTAGCAATGCACCAACAATTTTTCTCTGATAATGTTTTCTTTCTTTCCTCAAAGATGTGTGAAATGTGCAGAGTTAGCACATTTCCGGCCTGCTTACAGCAAACAACAAACCACATCTTGCTACACTACCTGGAACACAGCAAAATTCAATAATTAGAACTTCATCCCACTCAAAGTAATAATAAGCATATATCTTTGACTTTTGGGGGGACTTTGCTTCAGAAACTTTTACCTAAAATCCTAACTTCTTTGCATCAATACCAAAGAAAACAAGTTTTAAACAATCCTGCTGGTCACCAAGACTGCAAAATACTTCCAAAGTTCCTGGAAGACAGAAATTCTTCAGCCTAACTTTAGGAAGTCTATTACCCACTGTACTACAATATAAAATTAATCACAAAACACTGCTTTTTTCATAGTGACATTGCCAGCATTGAAAAAGAGACTTTTAAAAAGAAGGATGAAAGCAAAGGGCTCTCCACATCCATCTGTAGTTTAGGAGGTTCACAGAAGTGTGAAGTGACCAATTCGTCTCTATGAAGTGTTCCCGGCTGAATGAGGAAACAGCATGGAGATGAATCTAGTCTGAAGCAGCAGTTTTTAAATGTTTGAACTGTTTCAGTCACCAGAGCTGGGACTATTATTGCTGCCTCAGAAGAATCAATGCTCCTGTTCCAAGGATGTGCACCTTGCATTTGCCCTCCTCACTCTGCCCCAGTCTGAATTTGAGAACCTTCATGGCTTAAGTTTCAGTCCAGAGAAGGAAATTTTCTCTTCTGTTTGTGGGAGAGAATATTTCTCCCCCTTTCCAGAGGGGAAAGCTTCCCCAAAGCCACTTGGAATTTAGCACTGTGGAGCGAGGCAGAAAACAGGGAAATTAGACATCTTCAGAAACAGAATTATTCCCAAACTCATGTTTCATGCAAGAGTTAAAACTATCAAGAATTGTACGTACAGTAACAGATTCATATTGATGCCTAATACGTCTAATTTAAACCTTACCATCATTTTGCTTTCTCTTTTTCCTTTTCCTATCCCTTCTCCTTCCTCCAATCTGTGTCTCTAAGTTCTTTATTTTCTCACAAATGCTTTAATCTCTTATGCTCCTGCTTGCCCAGCACATTTCCATAGCAATATGCTGAATTTCTGAAGAACAACCTGCAGTAAACCTAATATATTTCCATCACACACACATGCTATCCAGAATCAGTCACAAATAAGTTTTTTTCTAACATTTATTCTGGAAGTAGACATTGAAATCATCACCCATGACCCTACAGGAATAATACTTGTCTCTTCATTCCAGAAATCTCAAATTTGAAGTGACTATTAGCCAGAAATTCTACTTTGGGGAACTTCTTTCTGTACAGTGTATTGAACATCTGTAACACACATATCAAAAAGCCACCAGTTTTTCTTCTTTCAGGGTTCTCTCCATAAATGAATAATGGTTTCTTCACTTTGGCCTGATTAAAAGTTGAGTATGGAAAATGAACAGATAATTATTTTAAGCTCCAAGGTAATTAGAGTAATATCTTACTGTTTTCTAAAATAAGAAATGTTATATTCATGAAGGAAAACTGGAACGTCTTGCACAAGTAACAGTAAATCTGAAGCAGAAACATCCTTTCCAATGTAAAAGAAAATAAACTTTTAAAGGTATATAGGTAGTTTTTTATATTCTAGAGATCAGAGAAAATATAACCTCTTAAAAACAGCTTTCCAGCTTCACCCCAAACAGGGTTAGTTCACTTCAGCATCATCTCTTTTGTGGAGATAACTAAGACTGGGAACCAACCAGGGAACTTCAGAAGGGAAAGCAAGTACATCCCTTTTGAGCCTGAATTTCTAACAAAATGTTGAACAGCTGAAAGGAGTCAAGCAAAATTTCAGAAAACAGTTGCTAGGACATTGAACAGCTTGCAAATGCTTTGCTGAAGAAGTAGCAGCAGAGTGAGCTGGTAGCAATTTTCAACTACATAGACTCCTGCAAAAATGAAAGAAATTATTTATTCACAGTATCAGAGTTCATATAAGGCAGTATTTTTGAAATCTTGGAAAAGATTAGCTTGGAGTGAGAGATAGCTTTCTCACTAGAGAACTCTGGAAATAGATTTCACAGAAAGAAGCACAACATATAATCTGGCTTGTGTAAAATTGATGAACTCGAAAATTTTGTTCCTTCTCTTCTTTAAGTTCATACAGCAAAGATGGAAAAGCAAACATTATAATAAAATCAAAAGCTTCATGAAAGCAGAAAGGAAATGGATTCGCAAAATGTGTCTGGTTTATATGTTTCACAATTTAAAGCTACAAGGTAGGAGAAAGAATAAGAGTCAAAAATGTGAGAAGGTAAATTTGAGAATTACTGCTGCTAGTACCACTGTTAATGTCCTGGAAAAAGTGAAAAAAGTGTGTACTACAGGCGGCTACCAGAAATATGAAGGAATGATAGCTCCAAAACAATCTTGGTAGATCCACACATCTCCACGTGCTCCCTGTACAGAAGAAAGTCACCAATTACTCAGAAACTTCCATGTGCTCCATGGGACCAACATCCCTCCCCTCCGTGTGAGTTGTGTTGCTAGCCTCAGTTCCTGAATATTAGAATATTAGAATGGCAAAATGAAGGAGACATTGAGCTATCCCAAACCCAGTTTTTTGTCTTCTTGCACTTTGAATTACATTCCTGTACCTCACTGTACCCTAGTGTTGCTGACTTTTACATGTGATACAGGCAGAACCAGAATATCCTCAACAACAGAGGAAAGAAGCGTCTGTGGCCCTCTTTAGCATTTAAACAGACTAGAACATGTTTCAGGAAGACTGACTTCTGGAGAAGAAGCTGAATGTAGGACTGGACTTACCTTGAAAGCAAAGACAATGAGAAGCAGCTACAATAAACAATTAACTGCAGTGATTCTGGTCACCTTGTGATTGGATGGGGGATTCAGTCACCTGAATGGCTTGAGCCAGCCTAACTTTGACTCTGGAAATACAGAGCTAAAATTGTCTCAGTGTATTCAGAGAAGAATTTACTGAATGTCAGGAGCAAAAGGACAATTGAAAAGGATAAAGCAACACCTAAACTAAGAAACAATGTTGTTCCAAAATAAACTCAGAATGCAGGTATACCCTATCCATAGTAAAAAAGTATTCTAGGGTAGATGGCTCTTTCTCTCAGTACAGTAGAAATTTTATTGTTGATTTGAGAACCATTGTTCTTTCCTGTGCCCCATCTGAAAACCTTTTTCTTGGAAATATTTAGTTGTGAGTTCTGACTGCAAGGTCTGTATAGCACCTTATACATACAGAGAACAGGCTCAAAACTTTATTAAATGGATATTGAGATATGCAGCTGACTAGTATGGAAGTGTGGGAAGAACTCTCAGAAGCACTGAAAGGCCAGAGGACGACCTAATAACTAGATATAATGAAAAGCTTCTGACCAAGAAGACTGATATTGAGGCAACTGATTTGGAAAGCAGTTTTTTTATTAGTTATAGATGGTTTTGGATTTTGTTGTTGGTGCATTTTGGTCCAGAAAGGCCCTAGAATAAAAAAAGGCATTGAAGTTAATGGATCATTTCACCTAACTTTAGAATCTAAAATTAGTGTAAGCTTCCTGTCTAATCTGCTAAGAAAATCTTCTGGAAGAATTATATATCATACTGTTGGCCAGAGATCCTTAAAAGGAGCTCTTTGCCCTCTCTAAGAGAATAATTTTATTTGTGTATTGTACCAGGAACTCCAATAATGACAAATTTACACTAAACACTTCCTCCAATAACTAAAATTAAATTAATCACACATAAACATTATCATTATGAGGAAAAAATCTGTGTGAAACCAGCAATCAACATCTGAAGTCCCAACAGCCCCTGAGTTTTATCCCCAAAAAGCTTAAAAAAAGAAATTATTGGTCAAGATATTTCATTATAAACTTGCTTATTTAAGTGACAATCACTCATTATAAAGGATTTTTTTGTATCCCAAATCCCTAAAAAAATATATATTTTTTTTTCTCCCTTTTCCCCTCTTTTTTCTTGTTAATTTTAAAACCACAGTCGATATAAACTCCCTAATAACCATTGCTGTTGGTACATCTGTGTTCAGCAGCTTAAGGGACTGATGGCTGAGGGGCACTGGAAATGTGATTCTCTTTAGGTACTCTGGGATTTCAACCAAATGTGAGCTTAATAAGGTGATTTTTATATTCAAACACTTAAAATGTAATTTAAATATTAACTTCTTTGTAGATATACTTCTGTAGACTAATCAGGCAATAAGCATACATACATTTTTGATATAATATTGTACCTATTGAACAAGAAAATTTTATATATCTTATTTCCAGAAGACTTGTAACTTTGGGTGATTGCACAGACATTCGGTGTCAAAAAGAATTTTAATGAGTGTCACTTATGACATACCTTGAGTTAGAAAACTCTGAGTCCTATACGACAGATATAAATAACAGTGAAATTACTAAAGCCACCTTCTCTGAAAGGAAGGAAACAAAACACCATGCAGCTCCTAAATTATAGAAGACCCCCTCCCTGCTTGCACATCCTGGTCAAGCACACCTTTAGTATATGTACCTCTTAAAATATACAGACATTTAGAAAAACTCAGTCAGTCCAAATCACTGGGTGGTAAATCAGTCAGCTTTGCAAGGAGGCTATGCAGGGGTAGTAGAAATAAATCCAAATAAGGGACACAGACTATCACCTTTTGCAATGCTGGCATTACCATTTAAATGGTCTTTGACAAGGATCTTATTTTGTTCCATTTTACATTCATGCTTTGCAAACAAATGCTGAACATTCATTAGGCAAACCTGGTACAGCAAATGAAAAAGTGACTTCAGAAATGTTATCACATTCTGTGTTCTGAGCGTGATAAATAATTAAAAACCTGTTGGCATGCCGGTGTGTGTTTTTATGTTTTATGTATGTATAAGACTCCATATCTGCAGCAGGCTGGGAAACTGTCTTTTCCTATAAACACCTCTCACTCTTGGATTTGGAAACCAAAGGCTGGAGCCTTTTTAACAGTTTAATCAGAATTGTTATACTAAAGCCATAATCAGAATTGTTATACTAAAACCAGTGGAAACTCATCCTATTTCAATAGAACAACATTGACCTATATATCTAAAATAAATGTTCACAAAAATTTAATTCCAAAATGAATTATGTCTGGTTTTTAATTGAACTAAATATAATTTTTATAATTGAGCA
>JAWWMU010000121.1:70096913-70108182 GCA_035048155.1 Cinnycerthia olivascens
TCTTTAAGTGTTTCTCAAACCATATTGTTTCTCTAAGTCAACATATCAGTTGAAAATACTATTGACAAACTAATTTTGTTTTCAAGCAATTGATGAACTCCTGAAAAAAAATCCTTCAAAAATAATATTTGCTTGAAACAAAGGCTGCACAATAGTTCACTCACAAAAGAGAGGGCAACAATTAAAGAAATAATATTAGAATTTTAATGATTTGAATATTTTAAGCCAGAAGTACATCTTCTCTTCCCTTATAGAATATTATAGCTAAACCTTTGTCTTTGAACTGGTAAAGTCACCTGCAGTGTTGTACTCACAGCTAAAGTAATCAGTCTGGATACAAGAGACCAAGTGGTCATCTCCCCTTTTCTTGACCAAACATGCACATAGCCTCTTAATTAGAATATTTTGCTTGTTTTACACATAAACCATCAAAAATTCCTTGAGGGCACTTTTTCTGCCAATTTAACTCAGCTTCAAAAAAAAAAAATTCTTTTTTTTTTTTTTTCTGCCAGAAGCTAACTTGGCAACAGAGGCTTTTTAATTTATAGCAAAAGTGTTTTAGCCTGTTTCTGATGGAAGAGTTGGAAAAACCTCTGCTGCTGAAATCCTAGTGGGGTACATGGGACCAGGACAGTGTTAGAGATAAATGTGAATGAAGCATGATGTGCCTTCTAATCCTGCTGTCCCTGAAATGAATACAAAGGTGTTATTGAACCATTTAATCTACCACATGTATATATTTGTGAAGGAAAAAAGTACTAATGGATAAAAAAGGACATGGGTGTTTCTGGAGCAAATGACATGGAATAAGAAGGAATTCCAGAAGTACATGAGGAGTATCCAGCAAATCTGGTAAGATTTACTTCTAGCAAAACCCTGCTTGTTCTAAACAGTATTTAAAAGAAAACAAATCAAGAATAAAAAATTCACAACTTCTGCTTACATTTGATATTTTGATGATATCTAAGACTTGCCTAATGATTGCTGTTACTTACATAAGACATGGAACTGAGTAACAATGATCATCAGAAACACTAGCTTTTTAAACCTTTTTTCAATGGAAAGTGGTCTTGAGAGCAGCAGCAGGAGTTTAAACCTCCTAATCTCAGCAATTTTGCTCTAAAAAGAATTAAGTGTGAGACTGCTTCAAGGACAACAATAGGAAGCAGGTTCCTCCAGCATGGCTTGATGTCCCTGATGTTGAGGCTCCTCAAGACTACAGAACTTTTTCTTAAAAAAAATATAATAATAACAGCAACAACATTAATTACATATATTTACACACACAAAATTAGGAAATATTTAAGTCAATTACTGCAAATTTATGTTTATATGACCTGCATAATTCTACATATTAGAGAGAGGCCAGAATTTATTTTCAGTCTTATGAAATTTGTCCCTAATCAAACTTATGTTCAGAAATATCCTTTTTAATTTGATTTTTAATGACTGACTCAAGGATGGACACAGAAATTCTCTGTTATTATAAACCGAAACAGAGCATCTTATGAAGCTTTTTTCTAGTTTACTCATTATTGCTCTAAGTCTGTTACCATTCCCAGAGCTGAAGTGTGGTAACATATTGTACAAACATTCTTAGTCTGCTTCAGTACAATGCCAGGCTGGTTTAAATTCATAGCATTTCTGATTTAAAGCCTGTTGAGCTGACTGACCACACTAAAATTGATTAGAAGCAATAATTTGATCTATTATTGTGACTCAGCTGGGAAGATAGTAATGAACTAATAGTGGCCAACAGCAGTCTTAAATCTCAACAGCTGTTTTTGCAGGGATCATGTATTTATGCCCCAATATCCTGGTATTGAATACATTTTTAATGTGCATCAAGATAGCTTTATCTCTTTCCTTACTATCTACTATATGTAATTAAAAATATCACATCAATTAATATTTATGTGTGTCTTTATACATAATGTTTTATAAAGTGTCATAATCTGGCCAAAATGACACTCTCCCTTTTATGGTATATGTTTCCTATCTGCATAGATTATAGAAAACAAACTCAAAATATTATTAACTATTCAGTAATTTTTCTATCCTAGGGCAGGACACTTCATTTTAAATTCCCCCACCATGAACCAAATTGGAGTTTATCACTGCAAAACTTGCAATATATCCATTATCTTCAGATTAAAGCTAAAAGCTTTTGATATGACAAGCAGGCAATTCATCCTGTTTATCATCTGACAGCTAATTCCCCTCCTTTTGCTGCAATTGTGGAGTACAAGTGTTCATTTTGTCACACTGGCTTTACCCTGCCTGAATTTCTTCCCTTAATGCATGTTTGTATTAATCTCCAGATTGTCTTCAAAGTGAGAAGGTGGATGTCTCTGCCAAAATCTTAGCTCTTCTAAATAATTGATATAATCTCACTGGAGCTCAGAGAGAATTCTTAACCAATCCATCAATCTATTTTAAAGAGTGAGCACAGACTTGGGGAAGTGGGGGAAACAGAGATGAAAGGTAATTACTTTCAGCAATAAAATGTCTAGCTAGAATTTCCATCCTTTAAATTTACAAATTTTCATTGGGTTCTAACTGCTTTTGTAGATGAATAGACCAGTTTTATGGGTGTTACATTTGCTGTTTGCTCTATTTCTACCTCTTCTCCTTCAAATCTGCCCAGACATCATGCAGAAATTATAAAAGGCAGAGGTACATTGGCCTTTGTAGCTGTAAACTCATTAGCAGAATGATAATTTTCCTTGTGGATTACAGGACTTCTCATTTGAAGTTAAAATGCTTCCATGGGTCCTCAATTAAAAATTGGACTAGATATCGAAAGAACTGAAATTTTGTTAATCATTAGTTTATTTGGTTTGGTTTGGTTTGGTTTTTTCAATTGAAAAATTAAAAAAGGAGTCCCTAAAGACACAGATAGGTTTTTCTTACTGAAACAAATTTCAGGCACTAAAGGAGTCTTGTCACTTTTAATATTTATTTAATTACCTGTGGCTTAGATACAGAACAATGTTATTTCCACCCATTTACCTGCTGCTACCAGATTAAATTCATATATTTTGTACAACACTATTTGGGGAGCTATTATCATCACATCACAGGAAAAGTTTATGATAGGGAGGGACGAATATTTGCTCATTAAGATGGCTCAAACCTGATTGGCATTGCTGCTCCCAGTGCCATATTTGAGTTCAGTCCTGGACTTTCTCTGAAATGCTGCAAGTTTAACATTTACTGAGTAGTGTTACAGAGTCCAGATTTGCATATGCATTAAAAAGAACAAAAACAACAACAACAAACAAAAATAAAGACAAAACAAAACAAACCAAACAAACAAATAAAATAAAACCAACAACACAAAAAAAAAACCCAAAAATATCTACTGTCAGGATGTAGGAGTAAGGTCCTGGTGATGCCTTCCACACTGCTGATGTGGATCACTTCATCCCTAGAGACACCTGATCCAAAGAGAGTTACAACTTTGAAGAGAGAGAAAAAAAGTAGGATGCTTCCCCCAACATATATTATTTGTAGATGACAGTTTGAATGCAGAGACAATGACCACAAATGTGCTAAGCCCCAAAAACATGAGTCATTACCTCTCCAATTTTTCTGTGACAGATAGGGAACAGAATACTTTTAAAAGTCTGGGTGTGGCTCCTCCAAACATCTTTGGGTGGGGCCCAGAGACCAGGCTTTCAAGCAGCATAATTTTTTTGAGGAACATCCAAATTATTCTTATAATGTAGATGACTTGTGAAGGAAAATCTAATTAGGAGAAGAACTAATTAAGCACATGCTGGAGAAGAATATTGGTGAGGAACAGGAGCGGGTTGTCTGGAGAAGCTTGTGGTTTCCCAGTCTCTGGAAATGCTCAAAATTGGATGGAGATTGGAGAAATCTCTGGACATGGAAACAATGATGGGAAGCTGGAGTGCAATGATCTCTAAGGTCCCTTCCAATGTTAACTGTTCTATGATTCTATGATTCTCTGGATTGGACCAGCTGCATCTACTTTATTGATATTTTATGAACTGCATTGAATAAGGGTCAGCTCTTAAATCCAGAGCCTGTGGGACAACAGCCACTACCACAGGAATAAAATGAGTGTAGCATCAGACTTTCTCAACTTCTAAATGTCATTACAGGGGCGATAATCCTGATGCTGAGATACAGCAGAAATCTTTCAAAACAAACAAGCAACCCCATTGTTTTCCAGTAGTGAGAGATGTCAGAAAACATGTACTAGCGAGCTAATAAACCCATACCCTTATTCACAACAGGACTTGCTGCAAGCAATAGTGAAACCAAAACAAGCCCCAGGATCAAATTTACCCTGATCTGATGCCTGAGAAGGCCTTGGAGGGGTTATGGTTGATATCTCTGGTACACTAACCCAGCCCGAGGCTTTACAGGATGAGAGTAAATGGCCTCAAGTTGCACCAGAGAAGGTTTAGATTGGATATTGGGAAAAAATGCTTCACTGAAACAGCTTTCAATCCATGGCACAGGGCTCCTGGGGCAATGGTGGAGCCATCATCCCTGGGTGTCCTCAAAAGGCATGTGCACAGCACTTTGGGATATGGTTCAGGGGTCAGCGCAGTGGTGCTGAGTTACTGGATGGGCTCGAGGACCTTAGAGGTGTTTTTGCAACCTTCATGATTGCACGTTACACTAATTCTGCTGGAATGAGCTGCTCTGGCTTCAGGCATTCCTGAGGTATCTGCAAAAGAGCTCTAGCAATCCAAGGATTTGTATATTTCATATAAAATCCTTTGAGTAATTTCCATCTTAAAGGACATCTTCTCTTTATTTTCCTCTCCTCAGAATCTTACTTATAAGCAAAGATAGTCAGTTCCTCTTTGAAGATTTTATTTTTAATGACTTGTTTTTTCATCTGAGTGTAACAATGGAGGATGATTGAAGAGCCGAGACCCAAAGACTCTTCAATTTTACAAATTGGTTTAATTTGATGAAGAAGGAATGTTACATTTTGTTAAATTATATTATGATAAAGAGGAGCTGGTGGCTTCTCAGCATGAATCTGAAAGCAAATTATTTCCACAAAAAAAGGACGATGTATTTAACCAGACAAGTAATTATGTTGTGGTGCTACTATCTCCCCTGCTTCAGATTAGAAAAAGAATTCAATTATCACTCCATTAGATCAAAAAATAATTTTAGTGATACATTCAAATTGAATTCATTTATTCCTAAGCATGCTCTGGATTAACCTTCATGCATTTGGCTGATTAGAATCTTCAGTCAATACTGTTATTCAAAAAATCTACATTAACTTGCCACAATTTGTATTTTATGTTAACATGTCCTGTTATTGATTTTTCTGATGCATTATGCAATAAATCATATTTAATTTTCCGGGTCAGAAAAGTGGGTTTCTCACACAGTTTAATAAAATTTGTTTCTTCTGTATCTTGCCTCCTTACCCCACTTTCCAGGTAACAATTACATTTCTATGACCGTCTTGGGATGCTGCAAAGGTGTAGGTTCAGAGGCAGAGTCTTCCAAATCGAAAAGGAAATCTTATGTTTGTTTTATAAACCTGCGATATTCTTGACTTTTGCGTTTTACATTTTGGCTCATATTTTATGTGATTCCCTATCTGTTTCCTTCTCTGTCACAACCTGATCCAGCAGACTAAGGTCCTGTGTGAGGACAAAACTGTAGAAAAGCAGAAATAAGAGTGAGGTGATGTTACAAGTTTGGATCCATATATATTATGTGTGGGTGTCAGAGGCTGGCTGTGACAGGTTTCCACACTGCCCAGGAAGATATTTGAGTGCTTTCTTAACAGACCACTCCTGACAATTTTTTTTTTCCATAAAATCATTGTATCTTGCGCTTTAACACACGCAGTATCCCCGATACTCCAAAAGTTTTAAGTAAAACATTGCATCAACAAGCCAAGGAGCTTGTCCAGACCTTTCAGAATACTCAAAGACAAGCTTTATGACATCTTTCTTCCTTTTAAATTAAATATTATAGAAGATCCTTGGAGGTATATGAGATTTGTAGATACAACACCTAAAGGCATTGGTTAGGGACGGGCTTGGCAGTGCTGGGGTAACAGCTGGACACAATGATCTTAAAGCCTTTTTCCAACCTAAATGATTCTGTGATTCTATGATAATATTCTCACCTCAGTAGATGAGTTTAATGTGTTTTATCATCCTTTTATGAGAGAGTATAAAATCTTGTGCATTTTTAATTACAGAATAGATGTGGGCACTAAACACTTCAGAGAGGAGTAAAAATTTTATTTTCTATAATTTTTAAGGGTTACATATGGTTGCTTGTCCCAAAATTACTAAAATCTTTCTGAGTTACTTTACAACTATGCACTGAATTTTTTCCTGCAGTGTTTTAAATTACCTCACCCATTTTCTGTAGTTCAGGAATCAATATAAGTGGGAAGCTATGACTGTTTTCTGTTTTGTTCCTTGTCAACACTTGTTACCTTTTATTTCTATTTATTTCATTCTTTACCACTGAACTTAGGAGTGTGATAGAGAATTAGCAAAATAATCAACATCTTTGATAGCTGAATTTTGCTTCTGACTAGCTCTAACATTGAAAACTCTCAGTTAATTTATGCTAATTTATTTGCTCATCCAGTTAAAGTCCTCATCTATTGTATTCATAATTTCTCTCTGATTTGGACTAATGGCCTACTAGAAAGAAATTTTATGAAGTACTATTCAGCATTTATTTTCCCCGTTTAAAGTCCTCAGAAAAAAACCCCCGCACTTAATGATGATTTCTATCTGAAATAGAAAATAGTCTTTTTTTACAGCAGTGCCTTAGAGCATAAGAGAAACCCTCAGCCTTTGCCTCTTGCACTGAGTACACTCTAACCATAATTTTGTGTGTGATTTAGGAAAAATCTCCTCTTGTTTTCTAGCTCCACTTTATGGCCTGAAAGCTATCTTTACTAAAAGATAAGTAACAAGTTCAATCAGTTCACTGAAGCAGTGGGTTTCTCTGAGGTGTCACTCACAAACCATATACCAGCTTTATCTCTTCTGTTCTTGTTACAGCCCAAATGTAACATCCCACACAGGCAAAGCCTACCAACATATAAAAATGTTAATTTTATCAATTTAGTCTCTTCAGTAAACTTTCTACCTCAGCCGCCTTAAAAAAAAATACCTTTATTTCTGAATTTGAGGATTATGCTCATTTATTCCTATTTTAAAATTCTCCTGAATTTCCCTTTACTAGTACTTTGTTTTCCTACTCTTGCTTTGGCAATTTTCTTGTATCTTTGTATAGGGAGAAGAATTTGCCTGTGTGGAGACGAGCTTTGTTTGCCCCAGTACCTTTCAGGTTCAAAATTTTTGCCATAACTCAACTGCAAAATTTTACACCTTACCCAGACCTCCCAAAAAAACAATAAATGATCCCTAGAAGAGGGCTAGCAGGAATTTTATAGTTTCTTCCTAAGGCCTCTAGGCCTACTCTAATCTGCAACTATTTGCAATAGAATGAGATTAATTACAATGTCTATTTTCATCCATGAATTTGCTAATTTACATATTAAAAAAAAAAAAAAGTAAGAAAAGAAAATATTCTTCAGTTTCGTCTGCCACAGGCTACCCAGAGGAGTTGTGGCTGTCCCATCCCTGGAAGTGTTCAAGGACAGATTGAAAGGGGCTTGGAAGAACCTGGTCTGGTGGGAGGTATCCCTGCCCTAGCAGGGAGGTGAAACAAGAAGAGCTTTACCATCCCTTCCAAAACAAACCATTTTGTGACTCTGATTCTGTAACACTTAAAACCTGCAAGGCACTAGAACTTGTTTCCAAGCCATGTAACTTCTCCCCTGCATCAACACTAGAATTTTGCTCTGCATTTCTCATATTTCTGGCTTGTCACTTTGAAGAAAACATTTTATATATGCAGTACCTCATAGCAATTTTTCCCTTAGTGTTTGTATTGGCTTCCAGCTGCTAAGCATAATGTAAAACACGAGGAAACAGCCTCTTAAACTTCCTCTTTGTGTTTCCTTTTTCACCTATGTCATGTGCTGTCCTCAAATTAAATTTGATTGCTCAATATTACTACCTTATCTACCTCCAGAGTTTGAGCACTTCTATTTGTGTGTTAACAAGTTAAGACTGACTCATGTCAAGATCTCCCAAGAATGGGTGCTGTATGTATGTATAAGCAACTCACAGCTTTATTTGATCTATTTCTATCAGGCTTCAGCCACAGGTGATCTGTACAGCTGTGAGAAAAAAAAAAAAAAAAATCCCAAAAAAGAAGCACAAAATTCATAGGAAAAGCCTTCTGAAGGCCTTAAGGATTCTTGGAGTCCTAGTAAGATTTGGGTTTGAAGTGACCTTGGATACGGTCTCATTCCACCCCCCTGCCATGGGCAGGGGCCCCTTTCACTACCTCAGGTTAATCCAAGCCCATCCAACCTGACCTTGGACACTTCCAGGGATGGGGCAGCCCCAGCTTCTCTGGGCACCCTGTGCCAGTGCCTCACCACCCTCACCGGGAATTTCTTCCTCTAACTTCCTTCATCTTAGGACTGTTCCCCCTTGTCCTATCACCCCAGACTCTTTTGTATACTTCCTCTCCAGCCTCCTTGTAGGCTCTTGTGTTGGAAAGTGCTATAAATTCTCCCTTGGTTGTAGGAAGAAAAGGGCAGCAGGAGCATAAAGAAGTGCAGTGGATGAGAAAGTACAAAGGGAAGGGTAAGAAGCAAGTGGGACAGTGTCTTGGGGACAAGGGAGGAGTTTCTGTCCCTGCTGCCAGGCTGGAGCAGTCACTCCATGAGCTCAAGCTTGGTGGAAGTCCCTTTGGAAAAGCTGCCACTTGGAAGCCACGAGCAGCGTATGTTTCCCGATCGGAGCCTGTGGAGAAACATACTGAAAGCTGATCAGCTTTAATGTACACACAGACTATAGGGAGAGGCAGCACCAGAACTGCCTGTGTGGAGAGAGGTGCTCTGCTGGAACTTGTTACAAACCCAGCAAAGCGCTCTGGCTTGGCCTCCTTCTCACATTTTGGGGTGTTTGACTTCGTGTCCTCAGCAAGTGGAACCATGTGCTACCCAAGCAGACTGGTGGACTCTTTCTGTTCCAAGGAAAAGACAGATTTTCTCCATGGACGGCTGGAACCTTTTCAACAATATTTTTGAAATTTATATAAAAGAGCAGAAGTTAAAAAAAAAAACAAACAAAATGTGAATGACCACCTACATGTAATAGACAGAGAGTCCTTAGTTTTGTGAATTATTCCATGTCTTAAGTATTTTTCCTTATATGACTCAGGTTTTAGCGAGTTCTTTTTCCTAATAATTTATTTCATAATTTCTCCTTTTTATGGGGTGGTGCTCTTTCATTTATTGGGTTCTGGTTTATCCATTTTAAGACAAGCAGTAGGCCTTGGGGATTTTGTTTGTTTAGGTGTTCTTTATTTTGAGTTGAGCTGGTTTTGATTTTTTTTTTTTTTTTTTTTTATTTCATTGGTTTTGTTTTGTTATTTATTTCTTTTAGTTCAAGGGTTGTCATAATGACATTATTTTGGTATTCTTGTAGTGTGTTCACTACACAACACTGGCATCAGTTCACTGTAGGATATGGAGAAAACACAGGCATTGCCACTATCCTTAGTAATTAAGTGTCTTAATATTTGCATTTCAGAATTCTTTTTGGGGTGGGTTTTTTCTTTTCCAAACAGGGAACATCACAGATCTCTTTTTTCAGACAGGTATCCAAATCCAAAATGCTGCAATTTATTTGAAAGAAGGAAGAAAATTGTAACCATTGAGCTCAGCTCACACACAGAAAAGGGAAAAATTTTGCATTCATTGAGCTAACCACCTTTCATTGCACTGTTTCATTTTAATCTAATGCCATTCCACCTCCTCTTTCTTTTGTCCTGGCAGAGTCAATTATAACCACAGATTGCTACATGGAATTGCAGCACTAGGGAAACTGTTAGCACCTAGCTGCTCTGGCACAAGATCACACTAAACAGCTTATTAAGATTCAGCCATCAGCTCTGATGAGTTGCATGCAGTAAAGGGCTGGGATTTACTTCCAACTCATTTAATTACAGAAATCAATGAATTCACAGAGCAAAGCCATGAACAGGAAGATCAACTCGACTTGGCCACCATTTCATTTGAGATCTCAAGATGTTACAAGTGAGACAGCACTGAGAATCTGTTCAGTTTTGGAGGTTTGAACAAACAAAACAATGGTAACACAGTTGCACATATCTTCACCCAGATATTAAAGTATTTTCAGTATTTCAAGAAGTAAAATAAGATTGAACAAATTTTGGTTAGCTTACAAATAATGGATTGTGTTATAAATTGGGGCACAAGGGTGTTTATCTTGTAACACAGGGGATTCTCTCATAAATAAGGGCACTAGGATATCCTGGCAGAAAAGTATTTAAGAATTCTTCACCACTGAAAATCCAATTGGTTGTACTGAAGAGGTTTTTTACATTTAAGTAGCTACCCAAGCACTCTCTTACCTCTCTCCTCTAAAGCAGGTAAAAAGAATAGTCAATAAAAGAACCTCACCCAGCATGGTAGTACCAAGAATCTGATCCAACCTGTTTTGAGGATGGCTAAGGTAGCAGTTAGGATATTTAAATTTCATAAAATGTACAAAGCCGAGGTAACCACAAGATATTTTCCTCAGTGCATGCAAAGTTGAAACAGCATGAAAGGATGAGTAAATGTTTTAAAATAAATTGCAGGAATTTTTAGGATCTTGCAGAATTTCCTGGCTAAATCTTGTGAAAGCATGGCTTTTGTCACATGGTTTCACAAATTATTCATTAAACTTTAATATGTCATATGCCTTGCTTTCCTGGTATGCCATTACTGTGTGATGTTAACTACAAAACCGAATACTAAACAAAGCTTTGGAGAGAACAAGCCCTCAGGAAAACAGAAAAAGAGAGCGAAGGAAAACATGAGTAGGTAGAACAGAACATGAAGGGGGAATAAGGACAAATTAGAGAATGAAAGTAACCACAATTTAAAAATGCAAACAGAAGTCCAAGATATGCTAATCAAAAAATGTCCTATTATGCAAATGTAACAGTAATTGCTGAGCATATGTATTTGAATCTCAAAAGGAGAGAAAAAAATATGTAACAGCTACTGATGCCATATTGTACATTTGAGTAATTTAAGATACTGATTTATATTTCTTTTGGAGGTTTCTTCTTTTTCTTTCTCCCACAAAGGGCATCCTTCCTGCATACAGATGAAAAGCTCCAAAATACATTGTCCAAG
>JAWWMU010000121.1:70121698-70131811 GCA_035048155.1 Cinnycerthia olivascens
AGCATTGCTTTATTTCCACCTCTAACACCAGAGTCTTTTGATATCTATTAACATCTCATCTGCTTAGGAACCATCTGCTTATCAGGGCAGAGCTGTGAACTCTGGTACCAGAGTGACCTTTGCCCACTTTCAGCAGTCTTAGTCTGTTTGATGCAATAAATTATTTACTTTACTCAAAGGAAGAAGCCTGTAATGATCACAGGGCTACTTTTATCCTCATTTCAGCTCTCTATTTATAAGCATTCAGGCTTTCAGCCTGCCAGTAACACTGCTTATAAACTCGTATGTATGGGAAATATTTCAAATTGAGATGAAGTAATTTCACTATACCCTAAAATATCATAAAACTAGCACAGAGGTTTCTAGTCCCAGAAGATGGATAGATGTGATATGTTCTTGGAAAGTTATCACTCCAGTTTTCTCGCCTCATAAGTGTTTTTGAGGCAAAACTGAAATACTGGAAATGTTCATGCTGATAAGCTGGAAGAATGTACATTGAATCAATTAACATATTTTGTTTCAGTAATTTAAGATGTGATTGATTGAGGTCTGGGCCTTTCTAATTTTCAATTATTTAAAGTAATAAACTAAAATGTTGAAATGGAAAAGTCATTCTGTAAAATCAGGAACACTGTAAAGACATATAACTTTTGGTACACTATGTAATATGAGTGTTCTATAGGTCTCTGTAGGTAAATATACAAGACCCTGAAAAGCTATTTTTTACTCTGTGTTTATTCCCTGTGATACATGAAAAGAAAATATTGAAAAAGAAAAAGGCATTAATTCAGTTCCAAAGTAGAGGTATTTAGATTTCCAGGCTGGAAAACTAGCCACTGACAGCAGTGATCCAGAATAGGAAAATAATTTCTAGACATGGTTGACTAAGCTCCCTGCATCATGAATGAATAAAACCCACATATACAAAGAAATTCCCAGCTAACAAGTTCATGAAAGGAAATGACCAAGGCTCTTGCATTTCTTTACCCAGAGTAAGAGAGAGATGGGGGTTGGATCACTAATGTCCCCTTCCAACCCCAACAATTCTATGATTCTGTGATCAACCCCTAGTGATATTGCAGGCATAGGAAAATCCAGCTGGCAAATCCAGCAGGTCTAAAATGAGAAGAAAATAAAATGTCTGGAGAAACACCAGCACAATATCAGCTATGACCTGTGAAAAGATTTTCTGTGACTCTAATGGCTAACTGGGAAATTCAGACAGAGATAACTCTGCGTACTGAGAGTGCATCCTTAAAGAGACATATAAATGCCCATGAGATCAGACATCTGAGCATTCTTGTGGTTTAAGAATTCACTGTGTGTCAAGCAATCTGGAGTAAATGTCTGATTACTTAATCTTAGTTTATGCAAAATATGAAGTAATTTTGCATAGCTTAATGCATCACCAAGATGATTAAGACAAATCGCCTTGCCTTGTACTTGCCAAGTGCATGCAGAGACAGCTACTGGAAAACATTTGCTGTGGGTACCCAATTAAGTCATGATTAGATAGCTCAACCCCAGGAACCATTGAGAATCTCTAAGAAACGTGGTTATGAAGATGTTGGGGAATTTAGAGATGAAGCTCTTTCGAAGCACTTTCTCCAAGGGCAGAGTCGCCTTCCAAATTTCCTTGTCCGAACAGCAGCTAGACAGCTGGTGAGTCAATTCACTGACACATACCAACATTCCTGAGGGCCAGGCAGTGTGACCACATCAGGTTTCTTCTGAGAAGACAATTTGGGCCTACCTAGAGCATAACAATCCAATGATAATTGTCTTTGTTCTTGTGGAACCTGACAGTCTAATTGAGAGAAAAACAGCATGAGATTTGGATAACTATACCTTAATAGGCTCAAACTGTGTACATTTCCATAAAAGAAAATGTTAGTCCTAAATCTCAAACTCTCTGAAAATCCAGAAATGGGAAAAAAAAAAAAAAAAGCATCTCAAGATAATTCAGGGAAAGTACATTGTGTGGATTCTCAAAAAGGTTTTTTTTTGAGAACTGTTCAGAAAAACAACTATGCTAAGTGACAGAGCAGGATTGCAGATTAAAATTCAGTAAATATTAATTAGAATAAATGCAATTATACATACATCTGAGAACAGAGAGGGAAATGAGGGAGACAAAGTCAATTAAATGTAAATTTAAATTTAATTGAAATTCTAGATAGTAGAGATATTTTTGCGAGCTACTGAGGAATCCCTGAGTACTTTCAATTCCTGATTGACATCTCTCGCCCAACTAATGCAAACTAATGGATGTTTTTGTGTGAAAAAAAGGATTTAGTATGCTCTGTACCTTTTGCTGGCAGCAGTGTCCTTTTCTAAAGCTACAAATTTCACACAGAAGAGCAACAGCATATACTTAGGGTGTTAAAAATTAGATTTCTACTAAAAAAATTATATATAAATATTTTTCTGGATATTTTCATATATTATGACTGAAATCCAGTCAAATATTTATTTGAATTGATTTTAAACACAAATAAAATCATTCCAGATAGAAAACTGACATATTCAAGCCTGAAAAAAACTCTATTTATTATTTTTATTATTTTTAATGACAAAAAATATTCTTTTTTATAAAAAAAGATTTCAAGTGGGTGGAAAATGTACTAGATAGAGGGGGGAAAGGCACTTTTCCCATTTAAAAAAAAAAAAATCCAAGGAATCTAATCTATATAAAAACTTGCCTCAAAAAAACATAGCTCTCAAAATAAGCCAAGTGGAATTTTTAAAATGACATTAAAACACTAGAAGATTGAAGATACTCAGTGTTATATGCAGCAGTTACATGTTTTTTTCTACATTTTTATAAAAAAATTAACTTGGTTGGTACTTGCGCTTGAAAATATTTCTTGTTTAGCAAAAGCCTAATATTTATACCATGTTTTTTTCACATATTGTAATATTATTAAGTACTGTGAAGGACAGTGAAACTTTTCAGTGAATTTCAACATATTGTGGAGGTAGGGCTGCCTTATGACAGATGGAATTCAACTGGGATACAAGCAAGGTTATCCTTGTAGACAGAAGTACTCTAAACTTCTCATATGTTTCTCAAGCTGCGGGATTCTCTGAGGATCTAAAACATTTGGAAACTCATGGAATGTTTGACTAAGATATCTGTTCATTATTTGGCAGCCACAGGAAAAGCAAATATGATTGTCGCTTGGATGAAAGAGAAAAAAAAATAAGAAAAAGTTTCTATAAGATACAATGTTTGGAAAGATCACCTCCATCTGGAACAGGTGTGATTACAGGTTTCTTTATTCCCACAGCAGTATCTGGGCGTACCTGCATATCTGTGGTATGAAAGATCATCCAGCAGTGAAGAGTAAGAATTTTTTTTTTCAAGTTATCAAGGAAATTTCATAATGAAAAACCTCAGAAGTAGTCTAAAGGACAATCCAAACCTAACTTCAGACTGCATATCAACAAAAGACTATTTATTCATTGTATTCTTTTAAAGAATAGAAGGCTCCTGCCTTGATCTTAAAAAAGCAAAGTGCTAAGACATGAAATTCACAAAATCACAGGTAGACTTTGATGGGTAAGGACCTTAAATGTCATCCTCTGACATGGGCAGGGGCACCTTCCCCTATCCCAGGCTGCTCCAAACCCCATCTAACCCAATGAGGCAGCCAGAGCTTCTCTGGGCACTCTGTGCCAGGGCATCACCCCCCTTATAGTACAGAATTATTTTCCTAATATCTATTCTAAACATTTTTCAGCTAAGGACGCAGTTGTCCCACCACTACAAGCCCTTGTAAAAAGTCTCTCCAGTAGGACTGAATAAAGTGAAACAACAGAGATCCTCACTCCCCCACTGGGTCTCCCTGCTTCAGGAAACCTTCATATAAAATATGATAAGAGTTTTCAAAAGCAAGATAAAGCAGTCGTTCAGAAACAGCAAGTGGCACTTGCAAGCACAGACAAAATGGCAACAAAAAATGCCTGGCTTCAAAACGTATCTGATAAATCCACAGCAAAATAATGAAAAGATCCCAGTCCCTAGGCTGCCTGTCCAATCTGTGGAGAGTCAGGCAGGTTGTGACTGACAGGACCCCAGCTCAAATATCCCAACAACATCCCCTGGGAATCCTGAGAAAGTGTTCCTCGTGCTTTAAGGACAGAGTTGCAGACGAAACCCAGGCAGTGTGAGGGCGCTTCTCAGGGAGGCTTGAGCTGCAGCAGTGATTCTCACTGTAAAACACTGCATAGCAGGTGTGGTTGAACAGATCCATCAGGTAAAAGACTGCCAGTGTCCTCTGGTAAATGTGAAGGGAATTGTACTCACAGTGGTTTGGATTTTAGTGTTTTTCTCCATACTCTCAAGACAGCATGAAGAACTGGAAGCACTCTTCTGATATTATCACAGAGAGCAAATATTGATGTTCATATGCCTTTTGAATTGGATAAATGCTTCTTTTTATTTTAGTAAGGAGATTTATAGTAATAACTCATAATAAATATGAGAATTTTATCTTCCTTTAACCACACAAACCAATTAGATTACTGTAATATTAAGGAATGCTTTAATATGAAATAAGCTTACTGGAGTATGAACATGAATTACAAGCTTGCTGTTCATGAAGAGCTTGCTTAGAAGAAAGGGACACTGCAATACTCTGTTAAATTTTCTGTTGTCCTTTGCTCTCATCATTCATCCACCTTGACAAAACACAGGTAAAATCATTCTTTCACTATTCAGTGAAACAGTTCCTTAAAAATAAAATAGGGGCATATCATATATTTGATTAAATGAGAAAACAATTTAAATATTGTACTGAGGTCTGTTTTGTCTATCAGTGAAGTATGGGATAAACTTTCATTCAATTCAACAGAAACAGGGCTGGGAAGGACTGTCATGCACCACCATGATAGATCAGTGCTGCTGATCTTTCTAATTAAGCCTGGCTGCAAGGTCACAAGGACATTTTTTCTCTTTCTTCACACTCTTTTCTAAGTATGATTCTGGCATGAAAAATAACTTCCTTAACTTCCATTTGGTATGGAATAGCCTCTGCTTCAAGTTAACTGTGAGAAGCAATAATATTTTTACAAGTGATAGAATGAATACAGTCTGATTTCTCAGTCTTTCCTCTCATCCTTCTTTAGCACTGTGCCCAAGAAAGTGTCAGACATTCAAAGCATCTTTCTCATACATAGCCTCACATAGCTAAAAAAACCCCTCAACAGCACACAAAATTTACTAATATGTTATTCTGTAGCATTGGTACCTATTTGTAAACCAGCTTTAATCAGTCTTTGTATTTATTGAACTGATAGACAATATAGGCAGTGACATCAAAACGTAATTGATCATATCATAGAGGAGGCACAAACATTATTATCTATGCTTTATTACCTATGTTTAAATTCCCTCCCTGGTGTGCTGAGCAATATCCAGAATTTAACTCCTTCATGACACTTCAAGTAAGAGGATTCTTTCTGGAGGCACCTATATCACCATTTTCTGCTGGGAGACTTAAGTAAATTGCTGGAACTTAAGTAAATGATCTACAACTTCAGCACTAGCCCCTACAACCAAGGTAGAGGTCAATTCTTAATGTGCATCTTCTTCTTGTGTTTGCTAACTTAGCCCAGACATGAAAATGTTTGGTAAGAACAAAAAACAAACCAGGAGGTAACCAAAGGAAGTAGGAAAATATCTACTCTAGGACATGTGGACAACACCAGATTCATGTGGCTGCATTCAGATTTCCAACTCTACCACAGAATTCATGTAGAGCATGGGAAATGGGTGAATCATACAAGGACAGGAGAAAAAGGTTTTAAATTGAAAGAGGTTGGTTGGAGGGGGTTACATAAGATATTAAGGAACTGTTCTTCCTTGTGAGGGTGGGCAGGCCCTGGCACAGGGTGCCCAGAGCAGCTGTGGCTGCCCCTGCATCCCTGGCAGTGTCCAGGGCCAGGCTGGGCATTGGGGCTGGGAGCAGCCTGGGATGGTGGAAGGTGTCCCTACCCATGGTAGGGGGTGGAACTGGATGATCTTTGAGGTCCCTCCCAACTCAGACCATCCTGTGATTCTATTATTTGACAAATATGCCAAACATAAACTATGCATTCTTTCTCCCTCACCTTCCATGTATGTTTCTATTAGCATTTTTCATGAGCAGAAACCATTTCTTCTAGGGTTTCTAAACATATAGCTACAAAAGTCAACTGGAAATATCAGACTGCAATATATCAAACTTCAGAATTTTCTCAGGTGGTGGAATTACCAGCTACATCAAGCTTCTCTCCTTTCATGGCACTCATGCTGTCTGTGAGACAGAGAATGTACCCTGCTGTGCAGCTTCTTTCTGGCTTGAGTTTCATTTCTGTGTTCACTCATTTGAAGATAGAGCTGCTTTTTAGTCAGTTGGGAAAGAGGATCCAAACTTCATAGCGGTCTTTTGACTTGATGTGCTGGTGAAATAAGTTAGGTCCTGGTGCTAGAAGAACTACAGGTGGCAAGGGGGGCTCTGCTCTGAAAATACTCTTATCTGGGCTGCCAAATTTCACCCTTTAATTGCACTGTCAGTCTAGTAAAATATAATTAAACAAGGACAAGTTTAGGTCCACCAAGCATTTATTCTATTCCAACATATCAGATTGATTTTTAGATATTATGGAGGTATTTGTAAAGTAGTATACACTTCTGCATGCTGGATTGCTTCCATTTGCACTTTTAAAAGCTACTATATGAACAGATAACAGCTCTTCAAGCTGAAAATGGGTATGAGCTTTTCTATAAGTTCACAGGGGAGGTAATTCTTTTCTTCCTATCCATCAAGTTTGCTAATGTCAATGCTTCACCTTGTTCATCATTAATGTGTAAAATTATATTAAAATAACATGAAGAATTGAAATATAAAGAAGTGCAACACAGGAAATACACACAAATGTTGTGAGTTCTTCTTTAACTCAATGTCATCAGCTGGTGTTGCTTTGGTGTACGAAGTTTTGCCGAGAGGCTTCAAACAGGACAAATCTCTACCTACACTGTGTTTTGTTATATGAAAAAATAAAAAATAACAGAACAAACAACAAAAAAAAGAAGACATTAAGGCTAGACCTGAAAGATACTGAGCACTGTAATATCATCAGCTTTCTTACATGTCAGAGGGTTGGATAAACAAGATCAAATCACAAGGGAAGTGTGGAGTGCAAACCATTTGGTTTGAAAGGGACTTTGAAGATCATCTTATTCCATGGCAAGGACACTTCCCACCACCCCAGGTTGCCCCAAGTCTCATCCAACCTGGCCTTGGACACTGCCAGAGATGGGGCAGCCACAGATTCTCTGTATGGTGATAATGACAAGGACCAAGGGCACCAACGTTCGATTGCTTCATGCTCTACCAGCATTTCTGGTGAACTCATTACTCATAATGAGCAATTAGCTGGAGTTCTGAATGTTGCTGATGATTTTGCCCTCCCAGACACTGCTGTCACTGTTCACTGTATGGTCCTGTCATTTCCACATGAAGGACTATGTATGCCTAGCACTAAAACACTGCTAGATTTCCCTTAATGCAGATTCATTCCAACCATCTTGTAGAATCATCAGGGTTGGAAATGACCTGTAAGATCAAGTTCAAACATGAATCCAGCACTGACAAGTCCATGAACAACATCTCTTGATGTTTTGGGTGAAGAAACATATATTTTTCTTCTCCTTTAACATTAGCATCCCAGAACAATTCGTCCTTCCTGGTGTTACATTTTAGAAGTATCACAGAGCAGCACTGGCAATGCTCTCTTTTTGTCCAGTACTCTACAAGAGGCTACCTTGTTCTTAGGGCAACCTGATTCCTCATACAGAGTCTGCAGGTTTTCTCCATTCTGGAGGGCACTGGATACACAACCAGTGAAGGCTGTGAAGGAAGGAGTAAAGAGGAACATCATGCTGTCCATCTGTGTATTGCTGAGCAAAGACTTCCAGACAGAACCACTTTCAGGTGATGCAAGGTGAAAGGAGCTGCAGGAGAAGCCTTAGCAGAGGCATAAGAGGGTCACATAATCATCACAGAAGCACACCAATCTGGGATTAACACTGATTTCAAGGGCAATATTATAACATAATGTCACATCAGAGTAGTGTCCAATCATTTTGAATTGTAGTCCTGCTGCAGTACAGACCCATCTAACCTGGCTTATCCCTCTCTCTTCCAACCCATCTCTTTTAAGGCAGGAACACTTTCCCTGTTTACATGCTGTTATAAACCTGGGCCCATTGGGCTTTACACTAAATTATGTCTAGGTGACATGAAGGAATTTAGGTTTAATAACATTTTTAAAACTACAACAGTGATATGTATATATACATAGTGAAACTACTGAGCCCTTCACAGAGAACATAGCACTAGTCCCTTGAAACAGGCAGGCATGTTTCCCTCAGGGATAGTGCCTAAACTCTTCAAGATGAAAATAATAATAGTAAAACTATATAGTATAAACTGGATATGGTTAACTTTGGCATACATAGTGAATAAAATTATTATAAAACTCAAGAGGTAAGTCTAAATATCAGAAAAAAGATGTCTGCTACAGAGAGATCTGCCATAAAACTAACAGGAACTGGTGCAGCTGGAAGTTTAGGTTATTCCTGAAACCATTCCAGTAATTTCTGTGCACATGGGAGATCATGGGTTAAATCAACAGAGAGGCAAGAATTTACAGTTCAATTTCTTACTGAGGAGTTAGATCTCCTTATGTGAGGGGCTGAATTTGATCCTTGATTTTGAGGAATTGGCTTGAAGCTAAATAAGTTTCAGAATTAGTCACACATTTTCAGATCCCTGTGGTTTCTACATAAGAACAAGTTCAGTTGCCCCAGAGGTGAGAATGCAGGAAGTAAATTAAAGCAATCTTTTGCCATTAAGCTAGTGTGTACATTGAGATTAATTTTTGGTGCCAGCAGGGCTTTGCTGTGAGGATGCTCTCAGCAGGGCTGCAGTCCTAACCTATGGCTGCTGCTATAGGGGGAAAAAAAAAACCTGTCAGAAAAGGGGTGCCGTGGCACCAAAAGGGGAAACATTCCTTGATACAGCTTAAATTAATGCTAATTAAAATAAGAAATAGGTAGCAGGAGGGAGATGGCAGTGTTAATCAGCATAATCTAAGGCAGGGGGCTGGAAACGCTCCACTAGGATCTGCGCCTGTACAGCTCAGTTTGTTTACAACAAACAAAATCTTCTCAGCTACTGTTACTGTAGCCATGGTAACAGTATTGAGGTTACATCTATCAACAAAGAGAGCAAAACAAAGATAAGGCTGGTGTTTAATAAAGATGAGCCATGATAATTATACACCAGGCAAAAGACGGCTGCAAAGCGAATAGCCTGTGCCCCCAATTTATATGACATTACATCTGCAACAATAGAAATTAGATAAACTTACGACACCACTGTTACCATTTCCCTAGTAGGTGGTCAAAAGGCATTAAGCATACTCCCACTGCCTTCAAATATTAGATAGGGATGCAAACTCCTTGCCCTCTTATTCATTCCATGAGTAAGTCGTGGTGGATTGGGTGGACAGTGACATCTGAGGTTGTGTCAGAGAGCATAAGAGAGAAAAAGATTGCTGAGGCTCACAGGCACAAATTACCCAACTAGAAAAAATAACATATTATAAAGAAGTATCATTTATACCACTCGGGATATACGCTAAATGCTACTGAATTTTGTCTGTGTATTTATCTACTGTCTTCCCTTAACTTCTTTGCAAATTTAGCAATTAACACAGAATGTCCATGTGGTCCTCTGTGGAAAGGTTGTGTGTGATTCAGTTTCCTGGGAATGAAGTCAGCTTGTCTTCAGGATGAAAAGGCTGAACTACAGGAGTCTTCAGATGCCCTCTGCCCCACTCCCAATTCCACAGCTAAGGACATGCAGGAGAAGCTGTGCTCCAGAAGTGGAAATGAGAGCAGCAGATCAAAGGATGGGTGACATAGGAAGTCTTTGCTCCAGCTACTCACATCTGACATACTGATTCCTTTTTCAGTCTGAGAGGACTCACTGGGAATAATTTAAGCTACATTTTTGGAGGACATTTGGTTACAGGACTTCAGTTAACCCACATAATAGGTGG
>JAWWMU010000121.1:70169474-70181947 GCA_035048155.1 Cinnycerthia olivascens
TCACTCACTGGCCACTGCTTGCATGAAAAATGGATAACTGCTGTGTGGCAGCTTAGTTCTTCAGTGAAATTAATCATCTTCTGGGAGTACTTATTTCATAGAATCATGGAATGGTTTGGGTTGAAAGTGGCACTTAAGCTTATCACATTCCAACCCTGTGCCATGGACTGGGACACTTTCTACTTTCTACTCAGGTTGCTCCAAGCCCCCTCCAACCTGTCCTGGAACACTTCCAGGAAGCCACATCCTCTCTGGGCCACCTGTTTCAGGGGCTTACCACCCTCCAGGAGAAGAATTTCTTCCTAATATCTCCCAAAAATCTCTCCTTTTTCACTTTTAAAACATTCCCTTTGTCCCATCACTATATGCTTATGTAAAAAGTCAGTCTCCATATTTTTTATTAGCCATCTTTAGGGACTGGGAGAGGCTTTAAGGTCTCCTTGGAGCCTTTTCTTCAGGCCAAAAAGCCCCTCAGCCTGTCTCCAATAGCTCCATCCCTTGGAACAACTCTGTGGCCTCCTTGGGTCTTGCTTCAACAGGATCATGTCTTTTTTGAGCTGAGAACCCCATACCTAATTTTCCTGCATAACTAAATTCTGCTTTAGCAATAAATAAAGTGGAGTGACTAGAGATTTGTGGTTTGACATTTTTACCTTCCCTTTTCATTAAGCATCTGAATGAGCCACCTTTTATTGTGCTATCATGAACTGTTAGGTAAGTTTGTGTAACCAGCCTCTACCTCTGCACCAGCTAACAGGGACTGCCAAGGACTTTCCATAATGGATTTTCAGTGGAGAAGGGTTTAAATACATCTTCTACCTTATTGGAGCAGTTAGACTTCATGAGTAAAGAAAAAACTCACCTATATTTGACTCCACATACGGACTCATATTAGTCTTGCAATTTCTGGGACCCTACTCAGTGGTATTTTGACATGGAGCCTGTAGACTGCAAGGACAGGTGATGATCCTGCACTTGATAAAAGTGTTGAGTTAGTCTTGGTCCTGTGTAAAGTTTCACCACCTTCAGTGAGACTTGTTTGAGATGCCCAGAGTGTTCTCACCTAAATTCTTCAGGAAAGAAAAAATGCCACATCAAAATTAAACGAGACACGGAGGTTGAAATTGCCAGGGAAACAGACATATTTCAGCATGCTGAAATGCTGCCAGGACATTTACTTCAATGCATCTATTTCTTGAAAGATTTTTCCATAACCCTTTACTGGCCATGAGATTTGAGTCCATGAAGCTCTTGGAGATCACTGCCTTTGTTCATTTTTCTTTCAGGGACAGTGAAATAGTACAAATACCAAAGAAACATAAGAACATTTGAGCAGCAACTCTCTTCCTTCAGTGTTATTTTAATGTATGCAACCAATTGAATGAGAAAACTCAAATGTGTTGAGGTGTTATCAGCTGCTACTTGGTGCAACATCAGGAAGGCTGTGCTGAACATTCATTAGACACTGAGTTTTTCATATTTGTTCTCTGTGGTTTTTAAGATAAGTCCTCTTAAAACTCAGGATATTCATGATTTTGTTCCTGGTCCTTGACCCATTTTTTAATTTTTTTATTATTCTTTGGATATTCATAACCGCAAGTCCTCAAATATTTTAAAGGCTTGGAGTGGGACTGAATCAGGAAGGAAGGTTTTGAAAGAGTTCATTGAAATATACAGAAATCTATTTCAAAACTAAATGCCTCATTTTTATAGTGTTGGTGGGAACACAGAGATAATCTGAGGCAGCATCTGTCTTATAGTCCATCAGGAATTCTGTGGCAAGGATATTGGATCCTGGTTTCACTTGATCAATTTTCTGAATATAAGAAGCCAAGACGTCCTTCAGTGTGTTAGAGGATTGCCCATTTCATAAACATAGTTACACAACACCTATTTTCAAATTGTTCACTCCAAAATCCACAATCACATAAAATTGCATTCATAAGCCCTGAGCTTACAGAGATGTAGCCAGCAGCACAGACTCTTCCTTCCACAGTTTTAATAGAAGGCAGAGTTAAACACAAAGCAGAGAACAAACAAGCCTGAAGAGCCTCAGGTTGAAAGCTTCCTATGTTCCTATTAATGTTTGTCAAGGATATCAGAGAAGTTGGAAAACAAGGACCCTGCAAAAACACTCTTTGCCCAACCCACTCTTCACCAGCTCACCAATGCTTAATCCATCCTCTTGTTTTTGCTTTCAGCTTCATGCTTGTTTTATACTTTATAGCAGCTAAAGCAGAAACATTTCCCTTCTCAATATTAGCCTGTATCAGTAATTTTTTGGGGTTTTTCTGGGATTTTTCTTGGTTCTACAGAGTTAGAATGCTTCAAATCTTTGTTGCTCTCCAGATTATGGTGTCATTTTAAACTTACAGACTGAGTGAGGAAATGTTTTCTAGGAAACCTGAAGCACATGCTCCTCTGAGTGGGGGATGAGTGAAGCTGCTGAGAATCATTTTCCTCCACAGAGCACCTCTGAACATCATGAGAAGTGCTATACTCTGCAAACTCTGTACTTTTGCCTGTCCATGGCCATGTCATGTTTTCTTCATGATATTTTGAGGGAACCAGGCTTCCCTTCCTTCCATTCTGCTGGATACTGACATTGAGTTAAGGCAAAAAATTACCCTGTTTTTTCTAACAGTGATGTTGCCAGCCTTGTGGACTGTTTCAGTCCTGCAAGTTTAGTGACAATAATGTTTCTGAGACAAAAGAGTGTCACTATCTCTATTGCTATATTCCTCCACTCAAAGAGCTCTCAAAGCAGTCTTGATACCTGAATTTTCATATCTCCATTGGGCAGATGCAATTGCTGACTTCATTACATGTCTCTATCTTACTGTGTCTGTAAAGATTTTGTCTGTATATCTTGGATAAGTTTCCCCTTGCTGCCTTCATTTCCTACTCCAACTGTCAAGCCTATATCAAACATCCTTTGAGACCCTTTTTTTGTTTTAAATTTGGTTTTGAGTGTTCCTGTCTTTTAAGTATTTTTATTATGTCTCCTATAAATTGGACTCTCTGCAAAATAAAGAGCAAGGCCATAGTTCTGGCAGAAAGGAACACACATACAGGAACAGATATAACCACTCTGGGAGCACTTTGAACTTTTTCATAAATTGAAATTTGTCCTTTGACAGTTAGATATGGTCACTAAGAGAAAAAAATTTCAAAGGCGAAAGATGACCTGAGAACAAAACATATTTTATGTTTTGGGATAAAGAAGCCGAAGAAAGGACCAAAATTGCCCTGTGGTGACAATGTTAGTCAGGTCTGCAGTCGCATCATATCTCTCTTCAAACAGTACTGATAATGTCAAGCAAGTCACCTCATTAATCCGTACGTGCCTATATTCACAATTTTCACTTTATGAGGGGGGAAGAAAGCATCAGATTTTTCCTCCCAAAAATGTATCCCCTGGTTAATGGCACAATATCTATTCTAGATTAAGTCTTAGCCTTTGAGTTCTTCAAGCATAAACAAGTGATAACAGCACTTCCTTGTTTTCCAGGGGTGTTGTGGAGTTAAAAAACAATAAATAAAGATCATGAGGTGCTCATCTCCCAGATGAATATTTAAGGCAGTGCCTGCAGAATTCTCAAATGTTCTCTTTCTTAGCTCCATGAAATTTCTGCACCTGAAGCTTTCTGCTGTGTGTGGCCTCAACATTTGTGCCCATTCAAATGAAACAGGAGTGAAAAACTCTGTTGGATGGTGCAGTATTTTACACTGTCCCCCTGAGGACACTCCCAGCCTCCATGGCAATGTATGAAACAACAGTGCAGCAAAAATAATGATAAAGAAAGCACATCCATGAGAACAGGCCTTATCACTGTTTCCTGCTTTGACTCTGAGAAATCGCTAACATATTCCTTCAGGGAAGCAGTATAGGATTGAAAAACATTTGTGTTATGTAAGCTTGGAAGGATCAGGGATGACATCTTCATTGCTTCAATTTTCATTAGCTGCAGGTCATTAAACAGGCATTTGTGGGCGTATTTCTGTATCCATAAAACCACTGAAACATTCATTACACATGGAATGAGTGAAAATAGACCCTAGTCATTTCTGCAAGTGACATTTTGTATTTTAACCATGACCAAAGGTTTTTCTCTAGCCCTCTTCTCCTGCAGCAATTCTGATGTACAGCAGTATTTATTTCCAGGCCTAGGTAAGTCTCATGACTTTTTATCTCTTGTAAAGTAAGAGAATTTCCAAAGATTATTTGTAGCTCACCCACAGGAAGCTGGAGAAGGGGAATGATAAGGTATCAACCAATCCAATCAGCCTCTGAGCCATCAAGGAGTATCTTATAATGAATTTAAATCAAATGTAGGTTAAATTAGCTTGCAGCTGCAAATTAAATAGTCTTTTATCAGTGGAGTGAGTTGCCCAGAGAAGCTGTGGCTGCTCCATCCCTGGGAGTGTCCAAGGCCAGATTGGACAGGGCTTGGAGCAACCTGGGATAGTGGGAAGCATCCCTGACCATGGCAGGGGGTGGAATGAGATGAATGTTAAAGTTGCTTACAACCATTCCAAGACTCTATGATGATTTCTTTTCACATGACTCTTGTGTCTGTCAACCCAAAGCTAAACCAAGGAAATGAAGAATTCGTGGTGCTTATATATTCAGTATTAACATGGCAACTTCCAGCATGCAGTAGTGGGACCAAGAATAACTCGAATGGTGGCAGGTCATTGGATAAAATCAAAAAGTCAAAAAACTCTTGCAAACAATGTGTTTATGGTAATCAGTTTTCCCCCAGAGTAGCAAATGGGAAAGACAGAGCTGGTGAAGCCTACTGAGAGCTACAGACCTTGCACTACAAAGTTAGATCCAGCCTGCAGTGCTGTCAGTCTGGCAGCAGTAGCAGAAGTTTGCCATGATGAAGGGAGTGGTGTAAATAATGAGCTTATGGATCTATAGTCTTGGGTAGGCACAAGCTTCTTGGGCCAATTTTGGGGATTTTTAATATGCTGCTAAAGTTGGAAAGTGAAACCTTTATTGAAACAGCTAGATAAAGTGCTAAGCTTTCAAAAAGACAGTACGGAGTGACTTCGATGTGAAATGTCTCTGTGTACGGATACATTAATCAGAGTTTTGTTAAGTGGATGGATGCAGGAATAACCCAAAATTGTCTTCTTAATGGAGAAAGGACATGAAAATTTTTCTAAGCTCCAAGTATGAATGAGAAAATATTTAGTTCTCAGATTGTGCAATCTATTCAAAGAAAGATTTGAAGGTCAAGTATTCAGGCAACTTGTATAGTATTCATTCAAAACTTGGAATTGTATATCCAAGTCCAATAGTATTGTAAGATTTCAATCTAATAGGTCAAAAACTATGATCTTAAAAGTAGTTTAGTTGCAATACATAGGGTTTGTTTTAGGAAAGAAAAGAAAGGAAAAATAGCAAGTTTTAAAAGATGTTATTCTTAAACATTATCGATAAAATAACATGGAAGAAGCCAAACAATTCCTTCTTGAGCCACTGGGAAAAGAACAAACAAAAAAAACCCCATCACCTCGCAATAGCACCCCACATCCAGACCAGACCAAAGTGCATTCTTAATTAGAATGAAAAAAGAAAATTAACAGTAAAAATAATAAGCTCTATTCCCAGAAAATATCATGCTAGGAAAATATCAGGAAGAAAATGACACACATTTCCATAATGCATAGTGCTTGGCTGTGATTTTGCTGAGAGGCATAAAGGACTTGGAACCTACACAAAATGTGTAAGGACATCAAAGCATATTTTAGCATCCAAATCAGGAGTTATTCCTCTCAGTGTCAGCTGGCATTTAGGGAAGCATCAGCCTGCCAAGGAGGTGAAAAAAAAGAGCAGCAGTGGCAGAAAAGAGTTTTCTAATAATTCCTGGAGGAATGGAAGGTGATGTTTTACCTGGGGTACTGGCCAAGCAAAGGCATTTTTCCCTTGAAGGAAATACTTCTTGTCTTTTCCTTCTGCATTAAAAAATAAGACCACATATAAAAGTACTGCCTTAGACAACAGAAGTGCCAAAACTGTAATTGGAAAAAATGCCTTGGCTGCAGTTGGAAATATATAGAAGACCCCAAAGTTTACTCTGATAAAATAACTGTGTGTGGTGATATCAAAACAAAAACAGATGTTAATGTATTTAGTGGTACCTCTACCTGCAGCCTGTCTATGTAGACTCTTTTAGAGAGCAGAAGATGAAACTGTTTATATTCATTTAGGGATAATAAAAACAACAAAGTCTTTTGGCAGGTTGCTGTTAGCTGAAAGGTTCTCTCTTTAATTGGTATAAATTTATATAAATAATTAACCATTACCATACATGGATGACAAGCATAATCATAGAGATGTTTCCTTTTGAGGTTAAGACTTTACTCTTTGTAACACCAAATAAACCAGGAAGCTTGTAGGAGCAGGTTCCTCCTTCCTGAACTGGGCTCAGTTGTTCACAAGTCATATTCTGTTAACCAGCACCCTTGGAGCAAGGGATGGAAAAGAGCTGTGGTTTCCAGGAGAGGAAAAGAAAGGACTGGTCAGTCTGTGTTTTTAGGACTGGTTATCAGAAGAACGTGTAAATATTTTCAAACTAAACTGGATGCCCAATCTCTATTTTTTGTCCTGTAATCCAAAGAGAAACATTGTATGTAATATAATTTATTAAGAAATGGTTAAAATAATATTGATAGACAGAGCCAAAATCTACCCTGCATTATATATAGCTCAGATGGGTAGGATTGCATGATTCTTTTATAAAAGAAACTAATCAGGTTGAGAGGATTTCCTGTAATAATATGTATTAAAAATACACCAGCTCTGATTTATGAAGCACAGGTAGAGCAGGATCTCAAAGCTGGCTCTGTGATTTATTCTGTGCCTCCACCAGCCCAGGTGCACCAGTCCCTGCTTCCCTTGGCTGTATCTCTCAGTGCTACCTGGCACCAACAGCTGCAGACAAACCCTTCATCACACACAAGACTGTTTTCCACAAGGGTGTTTTCTTGATATTTTTTTCTCATTGTAACCTTCTGAACTCACTTTCCAGCTCAGGGTAGGCCACAAGCAGACACAGGAATATGCACACATGCATTGCCATGTGTGATGGCTCTTTTCTTCACCAGAAGAGAAATAATTTAATCGGCAGAATAAAATAGGCTGAGTTTACAGTTCCATGGAATGTCACTAAAGCATGAGATTTTACTTCAGAGAGACCTACATCTTTCCAAAAAAAGGAAAGATGTGAGCCACCTCCCTGATACTTTTCATTACACAAAATTTCATCTTAATTTAACAGATTCTACAGCTGTTGGAAATGGATTTAATGCTCCTCATTCAAGGCAGAATGAGGCAACAAAGCAGATTTAGCATGGCAATTAAATTATCCCAGGTAATGAGAGGTTTTCTAAACCAGGTAGCACTCCTCAAGTCTCTGTGCCCCCTCCACATTGGTTTTGAGACTCCTGCTGGCTGCTTCAGATTTAATTTTGCAGTTTCACTCTCTGTGTGAAGTTCATTGTGTTCTCAATCCCTCATGCTATGCACACAAAAAGGCGAGGGGATGAAGTCTTCTATAAGGCTTATGTGTTTAAGTTTTTTCAGACCATAGGGAGGTGCCTTGTGCCTCTCTGCTGAAAGCTCAGACAATTTTTAGCTATCCAAAAGTTCTTCTCTTCATTTGATGAACAAAACTTTAATGTTTCCTTCACTGGTGCTCTACATTTACAATTCATGAATTACCATGAATTCCCTCTGATCAGCACCTTTGCTCACAGCCTTACTTCACTAATTAAAAGTTGTTTCTACTTTGTTGTTTTCTACTTTGCTTGAGTTTCTCCAGTGCAGCTCATAATGGTAACTTTTCATGCATTACATGGAAAACCATTCTTCATTCTTTTACAGAATTAGAAGGAATATACAGTTTTATCCTCTTTTTCTTCAAAGTCTTCTCCCTTGTAGGCTTACTTCTTTTTCATTCCTATCCTTTGCCTGGGTTATTTGTAAGAGTCACCCAGCATACTCATTATAATCAAGAAAAGTAAGTTATCTCCTCTACTTCTTATTTGTCTCTCTTGACTCCACAATTTTCAGTAATCTTTTGGAATACTTCATTCTGCAATTTACAAATTAAAACCACCAACGTACATGGCCTTACCAACATAATACTTTAACTGTGTAGTGGGAAAAAGTGAGTACATCTTACATGGCTGCTCAACTTTCCTTTTCACCTCTCACATTTCCAGTAAAGCTGGTCCATTAGCCAGACCCAGGATCTGTTGTTTACCCTTGATGTTTTTCCACTGCTCACAGACACAGAAATCCCTGCGTGTTTTCTTCAACCTGTACAAGGGGAGCTGCTAATCTCTTCCTAAAAGTACAAGGTCATAAGAACACAGAGCTTGAAGGGACCAAAACAGAACAATATATTCTGTCCCCAACAAAGCAAAAGGTCAAACATATCTTTCCCAAGAGTTTTCACTTTTTCTTAAAAGTATCCAAAAAACCAGAAAGAACAGTAGCCTGTACTCTGTTCCTATTTAACTTACATAAAATTATGAAATTATGATCATTTTATTCATTAGTCTCAATCTGACTTGCTTCAAAAGGCTACACAGACAAAACAGTGGGATTTCTTCTTGCTATTGAAAAAAATATTAACCTTCTTTTCTTAAAGCTAAACAGTCTTCTCCTACATTTTCTCTCCAGTAATGTTGACTAAATTCAGATAATTTTTATGGGTTCTCAAGATCAACTTGAATTCTAATTTTATCATGTAGAGTACTTGCTTTATATTTTTACAGAGAGCTCCTCTCTTTGTGCCACCTACATGGACATCCATCACTGAAGTAATTCATAATGAAATTAAATCCTCCTTTGGAAGAGACTCCAATTAGACTCCTGGATGCAATGTTTTCACAGTCACTTTTCTACTGATAGATGAACATAAGGATATAACTGTTGAAGAACAGTTATGCAGCTAAACTGCTTGAATTGTTCTTATTTGCTTGTGACAATGTCATAAATACCAAGTATAAAGACATATTAAAACCAATGTGTCTTACATCTATCATCCTCTCTACCTAAGCACTATGAGGATGTAATTTTATATTTTGCCAAATCTGCTGCAATTGTAATCTCCTTACTACTCAGAAATATGAACTCTTTTCTTTATTTTAATTTGCAAATTTTTCTACAAACTTTTTGATATATCAATGTTAATATTCTCCAAAATCCTCTTTTTATTCTTTTCAAGGGTGCTTCTTAGGTTTTACTCTTTTAAGTCATCTAGACCTCCTTTTTTCCAAGATATATAATGGGAATAACTGTTTTGACTGCAGTGGTTGTCCTGACTGGTTTCTAAATTATAAACTAAGATAAGTAGATTATGTCACTCCATGCAGATCTGAATATCAAGCTAACAAAAAAAAAAAAAAATATTTATTGAGCACCGACTGAGTCCTTCCATGAATATTTGGTCTCCCTGCAAAATTGCCCTCATCTCTGCATCATCTCTTTTCCAAACAGATTTTTGCTACTATTAATCCCCCACTCACACAGGTATCCTAAGTTCTCCATGAAATGTTAGACATAAGAGTTCCATCTCTGAACTGACCCACAAGGCTGTTTCTTCCCTTCTTCCTTCTGAGACACATTTTTAGACTGAATATTAGGAATAAATTCTGGACTGTGAAGATATTAAGTCTCTGGAACAGGTTATCCAGAGAAGCTGTGGATGTCCCATCCCTGGAAGTGTTCCAGACCAGGTTAGATGAAGCTTGAAGCAGTCTGGTTTAGTGGAAGGTGTCCCAGCCTATGGCAGGGGGCTGGAATGGGAAAATTTTTAAGGTCCCTTCAAACAAAAACCACTCTACAATCTTAAATTTGTTGCAATGATTCATAAAAGAAACTGACGAGTGAATATTCACTTAAGGAAAAGATGAGCAGAAATGATGCTTTCATTTCAGCATCAACAGAAGATTTTTATCATTTTATCTAACCATGTGAGCTACATTTGTTGTGGATGAAACAAATATGACACTGCTATTCAGAACAAGTTACAATCCTGAAGAGGATAACTAAAGTTGCCAAAGTAACTTTAAAAGCTAAATTTTCTTAATGAGACCTGCATCTTTTATGATGGATTTTTTAGAATGAAGTTATTAAGCAGCCAAACTGACTTTCATCTTAAGGTATAGCACAAGAATTGCAGTTTGTTTACAATATTTCTCATTGCACTTGAAATGATATTTTATCCACTGCTGACAAAAGAACAAAATATTTCTATTTCTGTAGCTCAGCATCCCTTTTGGGGAAAGAAAACCTAAATTCTCTGCTATTTCAGCACTGGCTGCTAAATGATCCTAAGTGGCATGTGCCCAAAGAGGTTTCGGTGCTCAGAAGTGCTCCAGCCAGGGAAATGTCTCTCAGAGTAAAATTTCGAGTTCCAGGTTAGACGTGCAAGTTTCCAATCAATGAATTATATGCTGAATCCAAGAATTCTCTCCTTGTTAATTGTCATCCACATCTTGGCACCTGTCAAGTCCCAATCCTTCCTGCATTCTTGATTGCTTTCTTGTCTGTAAATTGAGCCATTTCCAGCAAACATTCCTTTAGCTTCAAAAAAGTACAAGTCCTCTGAACTGGCTGTTTGGAAGGCTCAGAATTATTATTAGTCATATCCAGAACTACCAAATCTCCAAGGATCAGTTTTCAACAAGGTCTAATTTCCAAAAAAAACCAATGTTAATGTGTTATTGTGGTGTTTTTAATAAATTTGAATACAGTTTTAAAACTTCTTGTTATTTACCTTCCTCTAATTTCTGTCCTGCCATATATCTATGGTTAAATATCAAGAATTTTGGTCTACAGATTTCCCTGCCTTGAGTCTTACAGTGAATCATAGTATGGCTGTAAATAAAGGAACAATAAATATATGCGGCCATTTATATAGACGAAGGAATAATAATCTTCTAGGAGATAGCCTGCAAATGCCTGACAGATGAAATGAATATTCCATGATAATCTTCCTAGTTATTAAAAGAGATTTCATCTAGTTATTTATTTTTCTCCAGAGTAAATGAACCATTATAAGGCCAACTTGTTTTTGTGGTTTAATGTTTTCATCATTGATGTTTCTTACAACCTGAAGCCATTATGATGACTCACATGCTCGCAGACTTCAGAGACAAATGCATGCTACATGTACTAAAACTTGGTACATATCATTCTCATAATCCTAAATTTGACATGTCATTGAAAAGACTCCAAGAAAAACACCCCACAAGAAAAGAAATTAATGGTCTTTTATTACTCCAGCAGTTGAATTCATAAGATTAAAACCTAAAATGCTTTATAGTGATGTAATTGTTCTTTTATAGGCCTGGATAATCTTATTATGGAGAACAAGCACAGGAATATTACTTTACTGTGGAAGGATTTGGATTTCTCTTTATGGATTGAGAAGCATGAAAATCAGTTGTTTTCTGTAAAATTATAGGTTTGTGTTTGTTTGGTCTTTTTAAATGGTCTATCAGCTAAAGCCCAATATTTTGCTTTTTCTGCTTGTTTTTTTTCTTTTTTCAATTTTGTTTTGAAGGGTTTCCAAAGAAATTTTCAGTTCAAGAGATTAAATATGGGATTCCTGACCTTACAGATCAAGAATAAGAAAGCCCCCAGACAATGCAATGGAATTAGAAGCTTCGGGAAGATTTTCACATATATTAATATGGTTGACTTCAAGTGCTTCAGGATCATAATACGCATGAATAATACAATTTACATCAGCCAAGCCAAAAATTCTAAAATAAGTAAAACAGTCGTCTTTACTCACACATACAAATAAACTTATTATGCTCCTTAATTTGGAAAACATTCATTAGAAATCTAGATGGCTCCTGCAACTAGCAGGCAGCAGGCCATTCTTTCCATTTTCTTAAAAAATGTGAATGATTTATCAATGTGTTCATCACAAATTACTCAGTTTCAGATGAAAAAAAAAAAAATCATAGAGTTACTGGAAATCTAATTGCTCATCTGTAATGATATGGTGCAGTGAAAAGGTTTCCTGGACCAATATCTGACTTGTTTCAATGTAGGTATAATTCTGCTTACCCCTATCCTCAATTCAGGGTAAAAGATATTGAATTATGTGATCATTAAGGTTGGAAATTTCTCCCAACACCAAGTCTAATCTTCAATTAATACCACTATGACCACTAAATCACAATGTGTCATGTCCACTCTTATTTTGAACACTTCTGGGGATGGTGATGCTGATGTGAACCTGTTTCGATGCTCAGCTTCTCTTTTAGAGTGGCAGGTTTTCCACAGATCCAATCTAAACCTCCTGGTGCAATTCAAGGGCAATTTCCCCTTCTCCTGAATCTTGTTCCCTGGGACAAAAGACCAGCTCCCAACTGGTTTCAACCACTTTTCTGGCAGTGGTAGAGAGGGAGAAGGCTCCCTTGAACCTCTTTTT
>JAWWMU010000121.1:70216619-70227038 GCA_035048155.1 Cinnycerthia olivascens
CTCTTTCTCTTTCTCTTTCTCTTTCTCTTTCTTCCTCTCTCTTTTTTTTCCCCCTTTATTTCTTTTTCCTTTCTTTTTTACCTCTATTTTACTCTTCTTGCTTTTTCACCTGTCTACTCTTTTTTTCACCACAATTCTCTATAACGTTTATTGCATGGCTATTTTTCTTTAATGGAAGAGGAAGGCCCTTCATAACTTCCTTTGGTCCTTGCTGATTGTAAAGCTACAGATTCATGGGGCTGTTCTGTGACAGAATAACAATGTATGAGTTGCAATTTATGAAATCAAAATCACAGTGGAACAGGTTTCTGCATCTGCTAACACTATGAAAAATTCTTAGGTGTGTTTTATGTGGGGTTTAACAAAAATGGTGCCTTGGAGTCCTTTGGAAATAGACCATCCCCTAAAACTGGGAGTGTCATTTATAAAGTGGATTTATAAACCAGACCAAGTCATTTTCTCTTAATCAGTTATAAAGAGTGTCAAAAATTTAGGTCAAGCAGCAAGTCAGCACATGTTCATCCTTTCCTAATAAAATTTTTATTCTGATAGAACTTTGTTTTGGAATGAGGATGCTCTAATCATAACGACAGCTGCAACAATAGCAATATATGAATGATGATAATGTCAATGATAATGGTGATAACAATGAAGAGAAAATGCAGTGCTACCTATTTATTAATCTTATGCAGTCTGGATCCAATTGTATTAGGTATGGTAGAAACTTTGGGGATTAATCAAACATGCTAACCTAAGCCAGATTTTGAAAAACCAACCACATATACACACAAAAAATGTGAGTTATTTCTTCATGTTTCAGGAAGGAAACAGAAGTGGAGTATATCCTTGCAATTATTTGCTAAATCTCCTGGTCCCATAGAGGTTTGTAATAGCAAAAGTCTTGGTATGTAATCTCAAGGTGAGTAATTCAATCGTCCTCTGTCCATCTCTATAGAGCATCCTTCAAGAGATGTGCTCTGGTGAGCTCGTATTTTCAACTTGTTCCCAGAGGGAGCTGAGAGGCTGGGGTTGTTCAGTATTTACAGTTTCAAAACCTTGGAATATGTAAGGAATGGTTGCCTTATTGATTTTGAAGCTGCAACCATTTGAGAAGTAATGCTGTGCAACAGTTATAGGAAATAGGTTAGATAACAGCTCAATCTTAACTGCTAGAGAGAATAAACCGAACAGAATTCAACCTTTCACACTGAGATCAGTAAAGAAAGGATTGAAAATGTATATTCTGCAATGGCAATTCCCACTTTCAAGCTGCTCTTATGTTTAAAATAGTTTGTGTGGAAGTCCCAAGCTTTTGTGAGTAGTCTGCTAAAAGAACAAACCAGAGAATACTTGAGGAAGAAAATTTCAAGACAAGGAAGAATAAAGTGTGTCTGACTATGAAACATGATCTCAAACCTACCAATATGTGCAAAAGTGCTTCAAGGGACGTATTGTCTTTAAATACAGACTTCTCAATAGGCCTGATTCCCTCGTTGGCTTGATTTCTGGAGAAGTTGGGTGGCTCACCTCTATCTATAAGAAAAGCTTCTAAGAGTAATATCTGGTCAGCACTTTAAAAACCAGGCCCTGAAAACTGACCTAAAAGTTATCATCCCATAAGGTTTAGAAGCTTTTTATTTAAAGAATGTCCCTTCACGTTACAGTCATATTTCTCCTTTATGGTTGGTAAAACAGACAGGATTGTCTCTGCTGATCACATATAGCTCAAGGTGATGAGGAGCTGAGCTCAATCCAAATGTCTGAGAAGGAGTAAATGACTATGGAGACGAGACTTTTCTCTCTTTTATACTTCAGAGATTGCCCTATAGAGTCCTTTTAGATTGCCTTAACAGCTTTGCCACTATACAGCTCATTAGTTCTTGCTATTTCTTAACAGAACAGCTGGGTAAAACATGTTTAATTTATATTCAGCTTAGGACTGAAATATATTCTCCATAAAACTTTAAAAAGGATAAAAATGATATAAAAAATGTTCCTTCCAGCATAACCATCACTAACAAATAATGAGCTTGTTTATCACTGCTTTTTTATGTCTGATACTTCAGGCATTTCAGAGCCCTTTCCAGACTATTATCTACTGCCCTTCAAAACCTTCATGTTGTTATCCTGTCTTTTATATCAGTAATAGGTTTTAAGGCTCATAGTAATGAATGCAAATATATGACTGTTTTAGGGCAATAAAATTGTTCTATAGCAGTTAACTACATTCTTTGCAACAGTGAAAAGCATTTTAAATTAGCAGTTGGAGAAAACTAGGACATTGGAACACAGAGACAATATAAGAGTGCAGCAATCTATTGGCTGTTACCTAATGGAAAAGTTAGTTCATTAATGCTCGTCAGTTGTTGATCACTAAGGGCTATAATGTAAAGTTTGACTCCAGTTTAATGTGTTGCTGTTAGTTGAAACGGTTTTCTAGAGTTTGTGTCTAGAGTTAATCACACAATTTTTAAAAATAGAAGAGAAAATGTGGTAGTTTTGTTGTTGTTTGTTTGTTTGTTTGTTTTGATTTTGGTTTGGTTTGGTTTCATGTCATTGAATTTTCTGTTTCTAGAAGTTCAGTAATTTTTTCTTCACTTTTTCTTCAGTTTCCCAGGAATCCCTACCTGTAGTAACAACATGTGTGATCCATGTGTGTCCTTTCCAACTCAGTATATTCCATGATTCCATGTCTCAGCCTCAGTTACAGCAAGAAGCTGGGAACATGCATCTCTAATCATAGATATGGATAAGCCAATTAAAACCAATGGCACTCTCTATCCTGGTTCTTGGAGACAGGTCATCTATCCATTAGGATAATAGCGTTGAAGTCATAATGATGCCTAAAAATTTTTGCTTTCTATAATTTTTTCATATATTTGCAGCTTTGTAAACTGTTAATACATGGTTATATAGCTCCTGGTATTTTTCCTACCTTTTCTCTTAGATTTTAGAACAGCAAGTTAACCTTCTAACACATTCCTGAAATACTGTTCAGTCTTATTTCCAAGAGGACCCCTGCAAAGGAGAATTTGTTTTCCAAATAGAATCTGAGAAACACAAGAGGTGGGACAAAAAAGCCCCTAGGCAATTCTAATGGGGCTATATCTGGGGGGAAATTACCAAACCTCTTTTAATTGCACAATATTTATTACATGTATTAAGTTGTTAAACTTATAAAAAACTGTAGAAATTCAATGCTGGGTGCGCCTATAACCACCAGACAGTCACCTGGAAGTTACAAATAAAGACCTTCTTTTTATCTTAGTATTTTAACACTGTCAAAAGAGTTTTGTCTTTTGATATTAGGCAGCAATAAAGCTGGATTCATTCTTGCTGCTTTCTGCAGAACTGATGGGTGACTACACTGTGGATGCTGTTTCTCTCCTAGCCCAAATTATCCTGTGGGGTGTCCATGAGAAAAATGACCCCACAGTTCTTCAGGATGCTCTGTTTCAGGGCTGGCAGCATCCCCACAGCATTAGGATGCTGCTGTGCCCACAGTAGCAAGCCCTGCTCATAAGCAAGCTGAGCTGGCTGAACCTGAGTGGTTCAGGTCTCTTTTTACTGCACTGTCCAGATCTATAGCCCCAGACCCTCAAAAGAAAAGAACCAGAAACCTACTCTAAATGTGTTTAAGCTCTCTCCCATAAACCAGGGATAGTAGATGGCACTGTCAACTGCACGGTGGAGAGGATAAATATATTAAAACTTTGGAGAGACTAAGTTACTCTCGCACTGAGGTTATTTAGCTCTGTTCCTCTGATGGATGGATGAACTTTAGCACACGTTTTAATTCTTTCCTTGACCATATTCAGTGCTGTGGGAAACTCTCTTCGTAACTGATCTGTCAGCCAACGATCTGTTTCCTGGGCTGTAATGATCTATAATTTTGTTAGTGGGAAGATGCATATGAAGCAGCTTTTGCTTCATTTCCTTATGAAGACACCACACTGATGGATGACTTAATTCAAAGCCAGTGTATTCTTACACAATTCACATTCAGACTCCTAATCCTGTCACTTATGTCTGTTTAATATCTCCTAAATGTGTCTTTGTTTTTCCCTCTACCTCTATTGCTAGAAATAAAACTTGTTTAGTCATCACTGCCATCAATTACTGTTCTGCTCTCCTAGTTGGTTTTTCCCATCACCTTACACAAGCAATCATTCATCTTACCCTATGCTCAGACTTTGTGTAACAACACATTTATTCTGTGTATATTTTCACTTGAAATGTTGCCTTTAGTTAAAAATGTGTTTAATCTAAGACAGAGTTGTCTGTAAAAATAAAATATTTATTCTCATATTTTTATTGAAAACATAAATTGATTCCTGTTTTGTTCACAAGCTAAATAAATTAGGGGTGGAGAACAGAAGATGTATCTTGACTGACCAATCCCCTCCAAGTTTGCTTAGTAGTAAAATTCCCAAGAAAATTAAACTTTGTAACTTTGGGGTTTTCAATGACTGGCTTATACAAAAATGTCAACAAAAGTGAAACATTATTCATGGGAGTTTTTTTAAATTTCCTGACACATTTATGATACAACTAACATTTTTCAGAACAAAATACAAAAAGAAAATTTTCGTTCTATCACTTATTCAAAATTCAGTGTTCAGTCCTGGGCAAGTTATATGTTTAGGCAGTAACATTGTTCAAAAGTTTGGAGGTAAACAGCCTCCAAAAGGTCCTTCTTAAAAAATGGTATTTCCTGTTGCTGAGAATAAGGGTATGTATTTGCTGTGAATTGAATTTATTTTTTAATGATTGGGGTTGGTTTTATTTTCCTTGTAAATTTCATCTGTGGATTTTTCAATTCTCTCAAAAGCTTGATTAAGATGAGGTATCATGGCAGAGAGAGTTTCAGAAACCAGAAATGGAGGTTCAGAAACCTGGAAATGGAGATAATATTTACTTTTAGACAATTCAGTGATGTTCGGGCATCCCTGAGAGCTCAGCTTGCACACTTTCAGCACTAAATGATGATACAGGTAAGATGGAAAAGTCATTATCTCAGTAACTACACAATTAGGAAAACTAGGCTGTGGTCATTTCCATCATGTTTTGCAAGCCTTTAGTCCAGCTAACAAGTCTGTGGACCCTAAGAGAAGATTATATGTGACTATTTCTCAGTCATGACACATTCTCGTAATTTTATTCCAGACCCAAATGATCTACTTTAAGTTCTCTTGGGCTTCATACAGATAGTAATATGTAGATTGTGACTGGCTGAACTACTCATGGCATTTCTTTCTTTGAAGTGAAATGGTTATAAAACTGGATCATTCAGCCTGTTCAGACAAGTGTTTTATATAAGGCCCATCATATTATAAATAAATAGAGAAAATGGGCACTAAAAGCATTAATGCCTCTAGATTTCAGCATAGTGTCACAAAACCTGCTTCCATAAATTTTCTACGGATTCAAGAAGCAAGTATGACTTTATCAATGACTTGCTGTGGAAATGCATTCAGCATCACTGCTGCTTTAAAACATGTAAAGACATCTACAAGAACCTCTGCATGGAGCAAGCTCAAGCATAGCAAGGTCAGTGCTATGGTTGAGGACAAAAATGATGTTAAACTTGAGTCACTATGCTTTGTCCCTGTACCAAACTCCCCAGAACTACTTAATTCAAGAGAAACATGCAGAGATACCCTGGTTCTGCATGGGGCTGGCTTGTGTCTTCTGTGCTAATTAACTTGGGTTCTGAACACCATGAGAAGAGGGTTATTTGGTCTTGAAATAGCCCTGGAAGCAGGTTTCTTTCACATAGTGCTGTGCCAGAGCCAAAGCTCTGGTGGACCCAGCTGGCTGTCACCATTTCTGTCAGACATGAGCTGGCTCTGAGAGTGGCATTCATCTCATTTAATGTTAGATGTCTGCACTACAGACATCTACATCTCAATTAGTCACCCTTGTCTCCCTTTATAGTCAATGGAGAGAAACAAGCATGATTCACCCCATCCTAAAACAGACATCTCAAATGTGGATGAATCATACCTCAACAGTGTCTGTTTTGTGCAGGCAGTGAGAGGAAATGATGGAAACACTGGGCTGATGTCAGGAAGGAAATTAGAGCTTGCAAGTTACTGACTGGTAGCACTGCAGAGGAAAGGTATTTGTGGGACTACAGGTAAACAGAGACAGAAAAATCCACATAAACTACTTATTTATGGTCACATGGCAATTGACTTAAAAACCCAGGAGCCAGAGCATCATCTCTGAGTCAGGGATCAAGGTGGTCACTTTAGTATTGGTTTCAGCATTAATGATAAAAACTACTGTGTTTAATCAATGACCTGCATGCATCTGCCTAATCGTAAGGCAGATCACTATGTATAATACATCTCTCCAGTATCACAGCATTGTTTATGTTAAGAGAGATACAGAGAACTTCACTGGGTTTAGGGATCAATGTTAACGCCATTTGTTGCTCATTATTTTTTCTTTTCTTTCTGGTGATTTACCAAAAAAAGTGAAGCCAAGCTGAAAGTGTCCCATGGCTCTTATAATCCAGACAGGTTACTTCATCTCTTCACTCACTGCTTTTACAACTTTAAAAAGCAAGATGGCAATTCTTTCATTTCTGCCCAGTAACTGCCCGTTAAAAAAATATTCTAGTATTATATAATATTATATTGCAGCTGGACTTTCTCCCCTCTAATAGTGACAAAATGTAATTTTTTTGCAAAGAAATGAGAAAGATTGCACAGTAAAATTTAGATGTCCACAAAATTCATGATTTTGGGTAGCCTTTGCTTCTGACTTATGTAGCATCGACAAGAAGCTTGGGGAGTCCGGTGGTCTAAAATAACAAAAATCAATGTGAAATACAAAGCCATCTAAATGTGACATTCTTCTACAGCTTGAAATATGAGTAGTTAATCAGGGATACACAATGTGGTGCCCTCATTTTCTCAAAGTGGAGCTCTTAAAACTCGCATCCCATGCCTTTCCTGTTGACATTCAAATTGACTTTCTGCATTTCATAATGGTAGTTCCTGACTCGCTTTTCACTTTATCTGCCAAACCCACTGCTGGGTCTTTCTCAGAGACACAAGAGTCAGGGGTAAAGCTGACGGAAAATGCATCACTTATTGCAGTCATTTCGCTTAAGTACACCCCAATAACAACAAAGTAAGACAGGAAATTATTAGAATTGGACTGCTGTTATCAACTGCTTTTTAGTCAATTGCTCAGTTTTGTGACAAGCCCAAGTTCTTCTTAGCTTTAAGCCATTAAAACAGTAATAATAATAATAATAACAACAACAATCATAATGCATCCAGAGAAAAACAAGGCAGCACTTTAGAGAGAAAAGTACCATGTTCTTGTCAATGAAGGCTATCATCTCCGTGTAACCTACCACAGAAATGTCTCCAGCCCACTGCTCCCAAGCTACTGCACTACCAGGGTGCCTTGCCTGCATGGTCTCTAGGACCCTTATTTCTGCAGGAGTGAAAGGACTTGTCTCAGGATCTGCTCTCTCAATCCCCTCCTGTCTGTCAGAGAAGGAACCAGACACTGAGCAATGTTTTACTTGAAATGCAGGTGATGGGGAAGAAAGGCCGTACCCTTTCAGTCCTGAAAGGGCTAATTTCTGCTTAGCAGCTTCTAGGAAACTTTATTTCTGTGAAGAAATATTTGCTGGCATTCCAGGCTCTGGCTCTGCACATCTACCAGTGAGCCCTACCACATGAGTTCTTTGTGCATGAAATATTCCTCACTGTGTAGCTGGACAATGTCTTGTAGAGCCTGCATGGCACTGCAGCGAAGAATAATCAGGTTGATTTTGGGGCAGAATCCACATATATTCTATTTTTGCAGATGAACCAGGCCAAATTGTCCTGTTAGCACCACCAGCCTGTATCCAAACAATCCCATTGACCTCAGCTGAGTGTAGCTAAGAGGAGAGCTCAGCCCCAGCATGTGTCCCCTACGGCTGTACACAGTGTGCAATTATTGCTGTTTGTTATCTCAATTGCTGCAGAACCCACAGGATCAAATAAAGTTCAGGATCCCAACTGTGCTGGGTGCAGTGCAAACATATAAGCAGTCATTGTGCCTACACTGAAGAGCTTACAGCTGTGTCTCTTAGGAGAACATTTCTACGTCTAACAGACTTCTCTATTAAGAACTGTTAATTGCTTCATTCAGCCTAATTTTTTGTGTGTGTGCTTAGTTTCTTCTATTTCTCCTGCCTGCCCCCCTTAGACTGTCCTTAATAATTCTTTTTTCACAGTATCAACAGCTTTCCACACTGTGCTGACAATTATTATTCCCCCTCTTGCTTCTTGATTGTCTGATCAGACGCTTCTCCCCCAGTCACTTTCTGCTTCTCAATATTTATCTTTTTGTATTGAAACAGCTATTTGTCCTCATTCTTTTTATTGTAACAACGTTTATGGATCATTGCAATTCCAAAATGGCTGAGTGACACTACTTGTGCCTCCTCACTGAGTCATGATGTCATGTTCCCTTGAAGGACTCCCCAAAAGCACATTCACACTCTGCTATTCCCTTTGCCTGTGTTTTACCACCAGAGAAATGGCTCATTGTCACCCCACAGGTTTCCTTCACTGTTGCAACCTAAATATCACGTCTATTATTTGCCTAATGTCTGCTTCAGATTACCTCTTTATACACCTCTCTCCAGAGGCATTATATGGTAGGTTTCATCACTCTTTCGGGCTGAATAGCTTCTCACTGTTTCCTGCTCATATTTCTAAAGTCTCTTGGTCCCATTGTACAAGTTTTTTACTTTAATTCTCACACAGAAATCTCAGCAGATCTTTCCTAGTGGAGCGTCTCTGTGGCTTTGAGAGTCAAAGTGTACCCAGTGCAGCGCAGTTGCATCTTTAAAAGATCACAGGCTTGCAGTAGAAGCTCTGACTCCCATAACTGCAACTGTGATGCTCCGTGGCCAGCACTGGCTTCTACTCCACTCCTGGAATAGCAAAACTCTGCTCCTGAAGGGGATTTTTCAGAAGTGTAATGCTCATATTACTTATTTCTTGTAAAATACATACAGTGCTGAAATAAATGGTCATACTAGTCCACGAACAATTTAACATCCTGTTAAAGTTCCCCATAAAATCTTCTTAAAAGAAAGAATATTCTCCAAATGCAATTGCTTTCTCGTCTGACATTGGCAGCCAGACTAGAGGAGGGCATGGTAGAAATGGTGGGTGTTTCCTCTTATTTCTATATATTTTTAAAGGTTGAATATCCATCAGACAACTTTAAACTTGTAGGACATTAATCATATGTTGTTGGACCTCTCTTAGCAATCAAATTTTCAAGAGGGAAACTTGAACCATCATATCTGGATATAGGTGGTTAAACATGGCAAAGGAAATGTTGCGAACTACTTTCAGGTGGATAAAGTTTTCTTATCTTTCACTACAAACACTATCTCTCTTCAGAACTAATTTTCTTAACATTATATAAGGTGCAGTCTCTTCCCCATATCTGTTTGAAAAATGATCATGTAAGGATTAGGTGGCAGTCACATTGTTTAGTCTAGAAAACTACTAGTTTACAGAGATTAACAGTACCTTTACTGACACCACAATTTACCCTAATGAGAAAAAAGTAGGTGACCATGTTCTTTTTGATGGTATCTAAATTCGATATAAATTTAATACAAATGTCACAACAACGATGTCATTAAGTGGGAGTTATTGTGACTAACCACTAATACCAAACCACTTTTATTACCAAAATTAATTTGCTAATTGGTCAACTGTTATCTTTCAGCTGTTTCCTTGGAACAATCAAAAACACTGGGGTCAGGAAATAGAATCTTCTTTCGTTTCAAGCTTCTGACAAAGTTGTTTCAGTTTAAGGGATCCTCATTCTGTAATTTAAACCTCTTGGTTATAGCTTATATGCAGGTTTTAACGTCAGTAAATTTAAAGTTCTTACAGCTGGAATTAACTCCTTCTCATTTGGGGTAAATCACACTACCACTTATGCGCTGCATTTAAGAATATCATCATACGATCACAGAACCATAGAATAGCTTGGGTTAGAAGGGACATTAAAGATCATCTCATTCCAACCCTCCATCATGAGCAGACAGTCACTCAGACAATGGATTGTAGTTAAGAGGATGTGTGGTAATAATTAAGATATAGTAACATAAACATGAGTTTCATCTCTTGGAGTTTCTTATAAAAATATCAAAGAAAACCAAATGATGGGTATTAGAGAAGAAAATTTTTTTTTGATACATGCAAGTGTCCAGAGTTCAGTGTTTCTACTGCCCTTCAACACTACTGAAAAAACACAAAAACAGAGGATAAAAGTGAATCTCACTTTACCACTGTTCAAAAATTTGAAAGTTGGCTATCTACCTCTCTATCTATCTATCTATCTATCTATCTATCTATCTATCTATCTATCTATCTA
>JAWWMU010000121.1:70419037-70433602 GCA_035048155.1 Cinnycerthia olivascens
CGCTCTTCCGATCTTATGGGTTAACTGGGTTCAGTGCAGCTTGTCACATGCCAGGACATTGGGTTTTTAAGACCCATGACAAATTCTGAAGTTTCACAGACACTGCTCATAAAAGCAGGTTTCTGACCAAAACTTGCCTTTGGCTGTAACATGGGTTGTCCATTGGCCTCTGGCCCAGAGGCAGCTGCACTTCCACAGTGTCATATATGACCATGGAAGCAACCTGGGAGTCTTTGTAGTGACAGGTGAAATCTCATCATTAAACTCTGCTGCATAGTCTCCAGTGCTTTGTGGTGAATGGTTTTAGAAGGATGGAATGTAAAGTCGGTTCTGGGATTCCTGATATTTTGCAGAGATTAGGGATTTAATGCAATGTCCCATAGGAGAATAGAAGATCCAAAGGCAACAGGATAGACACAGAGTTTGAAATGTCGTGACCTCCACTTTGCATCTGCTATCAGCCTCAGACTTGTGCCTTAGTTTCCCCTTGCCTGAACAGGTTCAACAGACTTTTTTTTGTTTTCATCCATACATTTTGGATTCTATAATGAAATTAAAGCAGTCTCAGTAGTTACAGTGGTATTAGTGTAGCAGGGATTTGGGCAGCACCTCCTAAAATTCTCCCAACTCCCTGCTGCTGTTTCTAGTGCTTAAGCAGTTCAGACAAACTGCAGAAACACTGGGCAGCTGAACCTGCCTTGCTTGCATACGTCGAAGGAGTGTTTGCTTTCTCCTAATGTGGCTGCTGTCATACTTAGAACCACAGAATCATAGAACATCTAAGGTTGGAAAAGACGTCCAAGATCATTGAGTCCAAGCTTAAGGTAAAACCTACGCCAAGTATTATGTCCACTTTCGATTCAGGGAGAATCCCAAGCAGGTGGATTTCTCCTCCCTTCCATTGGCTCTCCCCTCTGTTTTTGTCCTCGGCAAATTTTCACTTTAATCAATTTATAGCTGTGGCATATGAATACTCACAAGCACCAGGTTGCCTGAGGCAGAAGAGGGGAACATATTCAGAACTCTGAGTAGGAGACATTCAGTATGACCCAAAGGGAGGTCTTGCACTTGAGGGCCTTTGCCTCCAGAACAGTGTTTGAGGTGCCCAGAGAAGCTGATAAGAAATGTGAGCTCTAGTAAAAAGGCTGAGCAAGCAGGCGTTAGATTATTTCTCAGTACTTATCAGAGGAAGTGTGAATTTCTCCCTAATTAAGAGCTAATGCCAACTTCTGTGAAATTTATTGTCATTCACCTGTGAATTATCCTCCTCAAATTTAACTTGACTGCAGGAAGCCTGCTAGCAGTAACACTTTCCTCTGTGAGCTTAATTTGGATGGTAAAGCAGCTCTGTAGCTGCTTTTTGAATGGGACTTGATACTAGTGAGCACTGGGGGCCTGGAAGGGCAGCTTGGGTCGGCACTTGGAAGTTCAGCTATACCTCATGTCCTGGGTACTTAGAAATAGAGCTCTCCCAGCAACAAAACAAGGAGGAATGGCTTTAAACCAACAGAGCTGGTTTAAATTGGATGCTGGGAAGAAATTCTTCCCGGTGAAGGTGATGAAGACCTGGCACAGGCTGTCCACAGAAGCTGAGGCTGCCCCATCCCTGGCAGTGTTCAGGGCAAGGCTGAATGGGCCTTGGAGCAACCTGGGATAGTGGGAGGTGTCCCTGCCCATGGCAAAGGGTGTAACTGGATGAACTCTAGTTCCTTCCAACACAAACCATACTATGATTCTGTGATTGTGCTCACAGGCACTCTGGAGAGGGAGGTTTCCAGTAGAGGCTACACGTTCAGAGGTCTGAAGTGAGGTTTCTTCTAATTAGTCAAAGCACAGGTAGCCTGCCCAAACTAGAAAGACGAGTATGGTGTCCCTGCAACCAAGTCATTTAACTATTAACCCTGAAGGGAGAGTAAGGAGATATCTAAAACAATGACCCAGTTAATTCTGGGTGTAGCATTTGAGTGCAGGGTTATTTGTTGCTACCTGTGGGTCTGGTGATATCATCTGCAGGCTCTTGGCAGAACAGGAGGCCAATATTTTTAAGTTGGGTTTTAAGGAGGATTTGGCATGAATTCATCCGACATGGGTGTAATGCTATGACTTTATTTATCTGTTGCTTGTTTATGCTGAGCTGGAGGCACACGGCCAAGCAGGGATGAGTATTTGGAAATTATGATCCAGCGTTTGGGTCCCACAACCAGACTCTTGACCAGAAACGTGTCTTTTTACTCATCCTCCATAAAACATTACCCAATGGCTCAGAAGCTGATTGACTCTTCCTGTCCTGGGGTCTGCATTTAAACTCCCGTTCCCGTGAGGGTCCCGAGAGGGCTGGTTCATTATGGCAGTGGGATTTCTCCCTTCCTTGCACCCTTGGTGGCTGCAGGCTCATCCTGCTGAGCTGCCCCAGAGCCTGCTCTTGGCAGCCAGCAGCGAGAGAAGTTAAAAGCCTGTGGGTGGAGGCCAGCACAGAGTGCCCATTGTACATGCGTGCATACCAGAGCGGTAACTCCCTGGAATGCTGCACCACCGAGCTTTTACCACCTTGTGTTTGTGTTGCAGCCCGGGAGAGAGAGTGTGTACATTGTGTCCTTCTCCACGTCGATTAACAATGTAAAACAGCAGATAAACAAGAAGATTTTTTTTTTTTCCTTGATTGGGCCAGTTGGAAGAGGAAGGTGTCTCTGACTCCCGTCACCTCCACAACCACAAGGAGAGGCAAGGTGCAAAGTCAGTCAATTAGGTGGAGATCTCCTCGCAACTGGGAGGCTTGCATGTACTAATTGTGCTAGTAATTAGCAATTACCACATGGTTTATGTTCAAAACTATGTAAGGGCATTAACTAACCCACTTTACAGTGGGTTTCAAGGATCTAAGTGTGATGCTTGTTTCCCAGAGGTAAACTGGAGAGACTCGATGACCACAGGGTGAGTCAGGGCAGGCATGCAAGAGACCTTGGATCTGCTAGTTCCTCAAGATTGCCTCAAGTGAGACCAATGACACCAGCTCTGGGAAGTCAGTCTCTCCACTATTGACAGAAGATGTGCCACTTAAGTGTTTTGTGGTGTATTTCTATCTCCTGTGAGGTACAGAAACCATCCTTAAGGCCAGATGGCAACTCCAAGTTCTCTCTTTTTCATTATTTTTTTTCATTATTTTTTTCCTTTCTGCTTGGGTTGTCAGCTTGTGCTATTTATGGGAACTTTATTTGAATTTGTGTCTGCTGGGACCTGGGTGGATGTCCCCTAGTGATTTCATGGAGCTCCAGGATGCTTAGGACTTTCCACAAGTAGCCATACATGCCCAGGTCAGACAAGCGATACATAGCCATGCTCCAGTGCAAATGTGGATCTACAACTAATAAAAGGTACTTGTTATTGCTTCTTGTTGAATTTCAAGCTCCTACCAGGTACCTTTAAAAAGGAAAAAAAAATCCAGTGGTACAAGCACGTGTGTTCCTTCCAAGTGAGCTGTGCTCTACAGTAGTGTATACTGGCACTGTTGTTCTGATTTGGTAATAGGTAGTAAGATAATTTTGGGGTTTTTTCTCTATGGCATAATGTTGCCAAGAATGACCTGGGAAATCCCTGGCTGTGCTCAGATCTTAATGGCAGCGGGTCAAGCATAGCTGAGCTAATCTAGGAGGGAGCTACTCCTGAAAGAGCCAGTCTGCACCCCCAGCACCTACTCCTGGCAGTGCCTCCCTGTTTCCTTCTCCATTTGCCAGAAGAGCTACTCCTCTGATCCACTGGGGAGTTGTTTCTCCTACAGTAGTGGAAAAATATATTTATTTCTCTCTACTAATTTTGTAGACTAACACTTTTTTGTGGATCCTTCTGCTAATTTTGTGGCTGAAATTGGCTTGCCATGAGGGATGTGTGTGGGGGGTGGCAATAGGGGAGTTTTAGGGAGGGTGTATGAAAGCACCTCAATATCTTTAAAACACTCCATAAGTATTAGTTTTAACAAGATGTCCTTGGGTGATACGACTTTTGTCTCAACTGAACATTCACAGCTTCTCCCTTTGTCTTTAATTGAGGATTTGTGAGGTACCAATCAGGAGTGCTTCCATCTCAAAGGGTTCCATCTCTGATGTTCTAAAGAAAGATAAAATTTGCAAGGTTGAGAGCACAGTCTGTGCATCATCCACTCAAAGCTTTTCCACAGAACAGTGATACATAAGGGCATGAGGAACTCTGGAGAATCTCCAGTTTAGCTTTCCTCCGTGCACCTCAATGCTTGGGACACTGACATGCCCTGAAAAAAGCCCAGGTGGATCCTCCTGCAACTCCAGTATCCCATAGAGCATCGTGGGATATAATAATTCTAAGGAATTATTCATCCAAAGCAGAGTTGCCCTCAGAACAGCTGGCAGCCAAGGGCATGTCTCTCTCACACCTGGGAAGTAAGGAAGCAGAGTTTGAAACTCTGCAGCTGATTCAGAGGACAGCATCATGTTTTCAGTGTTCTGATCACTGGGTTATTGTTTAACCCAAGGCAAGTGTCTCAGTTTGCTTTTTTCCCCCACTGGAAACCCTGTGACAGTGAGCATGTCAAGATAAGGAAGTGGTTCATGGGTGTGGAGAGCTGGCTGTCCCCTCATTCATTGCATAAGCCAAGTTGAAGACGTTAGCATTTGGACTACATTTCAGGTGTTTGTTTTGGTGTTGTTTTTTTAAAATATATATTAAATGTCACCAACTTAATATGCATGGTTATTGTTCATTGCTTTGTGAAGTCAGATCCAGCCCTCAGAAATGCTGGTGAGCCTTGGTTCCCATTTTGCTTCAAGGAAAGTCCTTGAAATGCTGCAGGGGAAGCCTGAGTGTGCCCTGTGCCCTGTTCTCAGTCATCTCCACACTCATTTCATATGTACATGTGCTAACTCCCTCTTTTTTTTTTTTTCTCCTTTCTTTTGACAGTGGCACATTTGGTCTCTTCTGAGCATCTTGCAACCTCTGGGTGACCGGGACATTGAATTTGGTGGACAGTTGCCATTCACTCCCTGGGATCACACCTGCCCTTGCTTCCCTCATCCCCTCCTGTCCTCCCCTTCCCTCTGACCAAACCCCAGGGCGTTGTGGTATTGCCATGGAGCCCAGAGAGACTTTGAGCAGCTCCCGGCAAAGGGCAGGTGAGGCAGACTTTCTGCCAGCTGCTGTCACCTCCACAAAGCCTTCGCCTGTTTCGGGCTGTGCAGGGGAGACGATGCTGCCTTCGTCCGGCGCGGGGAAAGGGATCCCGGTGAGCAGTGAGAGGCTGGAGCCCGAGGAAGAGGATGAGCTGGGTTCCGGAAGAGACGTGGATTCCACTTCCAATGCAGACAGCGAGAAATGGGTGGCGGGAGATGGCCTGGAGGAGCAGGAGTTTTCCATCAAGGAGGCTAACTTCACGGAGGGGAGTTTAAAACTAAAGATCCAGACCACTAAGAGAGCAAAGAAGCCCCCAAAGAACTTGGAGAACTACATTTGCCCTCCCGAAATCAAAATCACCATCAAGCAGTCTGGGGAGCAGAAGCTTTCCAGAACTGGGAAAAATAGCAAAACAGCTAAGGAGGAGGACAGATCACACTCCAAAAAGAAGGTAAGTCCCATACTTTTACATATTTCCAGTTTCTCTTAGAAGCAGAGGGAGAGGAACGAATCTGCTCAAACCATTTATGTCCAAGGCATAGCCTTTGCAAGATTTGGCCTTGTAGCAGCACAGGGCAAGTATCATCCTGCACTGCCACATATGCGTCGAGAATGATCTTGAACTATCCTTCAGATGAGCCAATTCAGAAGAGATCAAAAGTTCAACCAGGCCTCTTCTATTTTTGTATGTAATTGAGTTTTGAGATTAATGATTACATGAGTGAGAAATGAAGGAGCCCACTTCTAAACTGCTTTGTGCCTGAGCACTAATGCTCTAGCCTTTTGGCAGTTAAAGTATTCAACTGCATTTTTAAAATAGAGGTATGTGCATGGTGAACAATTGAATTCATTCCTGTATTCTGCGTGATGCACTCCATTATTCTTGATTACAGCATTGTGTGAGTAGCACTATAGTTATGCTACAGAAAATACTTCCATTATAAGTCTCATTTTCTCCCAGATGCATATCATTTTCTTGAAATATCCTTCAGCAGAGAAATTTTTGGTGCTTTAAGTCTGGGTGAAAATTGAACTTTTTTTATTTTTTCACTTATTCAAGGATGATAAAAGAAAGAAAATCCTTTCTTCATATGAGCCGTTTTCAGGAGCACTCTTTTGATTTGCAGTTGGCTTGATTTTTCTGTAGTGTTGCCTACACTTAGTACATAGACCAAATTTAGTTCAAGTGTATTAAGCAGCACTGCTAGGGATACAAATTTTTGGATTAGTGGTATTTTCCATCCTAAGCATTAGCCAAGCATATTTAATCAGGTTATAGTAAAAAATACTTCACCTCTGCCTCCTTAGTAACATTTGGGCTTCATGATGAGTTCAGACAGAATCCAGATTTGATAAAAGATGCACAAGTATCTTCAAAACCTGGACAAATTGATCTAGGATTTAGGCACCCACTGATTAGGGTTTGGGTCATGGCTTGGTTTTTCTGCTCATGGAGCTTTGATCCTTCTTCTCCCATACCCTGTACATGTGATGGGTGCTCAAAGGGCTATATAAAGCCTTGAGGAGGCTAATTGCCACCATCTTTTCTGGAGAAATCTTCCTCAGCAAGACTGACTTAGACCAAAATTTTCATGATTCAAAATCACTTTTTTAAGTGTCAACATTTCCCATTAACTCAATGTAACATCATTCATTTTTGGAGTGCTTTTTCTACAAGCTGAACTTGAAAACGAACCAAAAAAACCAGTTCAGGGGGATTTTTTTTCTCTCTTTTACATGATGTAGTGTATGGGCATGAAAGTGGTAGGCTGCTTTTAACACAGCAGAGGTTTGGCCCTATAACACTTTGAGAAGAGATTTTCCCACTTATTGGAAAAGGATGGGCTGCCTTCTTAGCACCAAACAATGTCTAATTTCCACTCTCCTGTCCTCCATGAATGCTTGTAGCAGTTTCAGGGAAAGCAGTAGTTTTATCAGACTATGCTCAGTGACAGCAAAGGTGTCACAAGCAATCCTTTCATAGTTATGTAGAGGGAAAAAAAGAATGGCAAACCCCTACCTATCATGCATGGACTGTTGAGAATATGACCACACAAAAAAACAGGGCCTTCATTTCTATTTATCACCCAGTCTGATGGGCATGGAAAGTGTGTTCTTTTCTGTGTGGTCATCCAAAAGGTTGAATAAATAAAGCTAAGCATAAGGAAGTTACGCGCAAAAAAGACCCAAACAAAAACCAAACAAACCCGGTGGGAACAATAGCTAAATAGAATCACCTTGTAGCATGGTTATGCTCAAGGTGATGACTTTAATTGCAGGAGGATAAAGAGTTTGAGAGAAACAGATCACAGCTCAGACATGGCTACATCCAGCTTACACCTGTGTTGCAAGGTCAGAGCTGGCTGGGGCTGTGCTCACACACACCCTGTTCTCAAGCTGGGAGCACTTTGGGTCAACACTGGTCTAATCTGGCCATTAAAACAAACAAAAAAAACCTCGGCACCCAGCAGGTGGGTGCTCCGAGCAGATGGGGAGGAGGCTGCTGCCCCGGTGCACCATTAGCATAACACCCAACGGCTGCGGCAGCTGCTGAGCCGCAGCTGCGGCAGAGATATCCCCAGCAGGGGTCTGGAAGACCCCAGTGTTGGGATCTCAAGGGCTGTGATGCCTGGAGACCTACGGCCTGCATCGCCAGGATGAGGGATAACCCACGTCCCTGCAGCTGGGGGGATTTCACACACGTCTGCCCCTCGGCTCGTGGGGTTCCAGGGTCAGCCTGTGAACCCCTCGCGTCAAGGGGTGATCGAAGGCACTGCAGAAAGAGAGGCTGGGACTGAGTGGGAGGAAAATTCCAGTGCTGGCAGAGTGATTTCTTCTACGGCCAGTGTCTATCTTGTCCTGGGTACAGAAATTTTTGGGGGAATGATAATTAGGAGGAAGCAGCAAGCTGGAACTTGCATGGAGATGTAGCTCTCTGGTGTATCTGTGTATTTCCCCGGAAGAGCAGAGTATGCAGGAACCCTTGCATTTGCTTGCAGAACCACTGAGAGTTGCAGTAGTGGCTGTGGGGTGGGGGGGGTGGGGGGGGAAAGTGATTTGTCACATTCAAATGGTTTTGGCGGTTTTGAAATTTCATCATTAGGCTGCTTTGATTGCCTGTTGCTTTATTCAGCACAAGCTCCAGAAAAGCAGCTTCTGGCAGCAGAAGGAGGGAACAACACATTTAAAGAGTGGGACAGATCTTCAGCTGGCATCAATCCACTGTCCTTAATGGATTTTTGCCAGGAGAGTTTGGCCCAATGTACACATTTCCCTTGCACATGGGAGCATTATTTGGGCTCACCTTGCTCGTGGATGCAGAGAATATACACAGTCTGAGCTGCACATGCCATTCCTTTGCCTGTGATGGGAGGGAGTGGTTGTCCTGCACATCATGGAGTAGCACCCAAATTTATTTTTCCCCTGAGGAAGTGCAAACTCTATCAGGACTTGAAAAATCCCCTTAGCTGGTTGCATAATATTTCCAGCTACATCTCCAGCAGTCCCCAGTGCTTTGAAATATCACTTCAGCATTCTTGCAGGAGTTTCAATACACACAGCACAGAGAGCAAGTAATGAAAACATGGAAGCAATTTAAGTAACAGCATGTGGGTACACAAAGGACTGGTAATGCCAGCAATGTAAAAAGGGACTGTGAACTGGGGATATAGCATTTATTCAGTGGCCACTTAGGGAGGAAGAAGATATGCCTGTTCCTAAGCTTTACACTGCACTGCTAATTAGGCAATAGGGGTTAGTGCCTGATTTCTAAAGCTGTGGTCCAGAGAGCAGCGGTGATTAGAAGGGGACTCTGTGGAGAGCCATGATGCTTGTGTGCTGAGGCCCGGGTTTTTGCCTTTGATTCCAGCTGCTACACTATATTAAAAGACATAAACATGCATTAAATACTTTCCTCATGTTGCTTTTCCGTGTGAGCAATCGCCCCAGGGATGTTATGCGATCCTGAATGGGAGGGGAGGGAATTCAAGAGAGGATCTTGCTGGGTGCAGTTGCTGATGCCCTGGAATGGGGAGGGAGGCAGGGGATGAGAGAGTACCAGCGCTGGGAACCTCTGCTCTGCTGTTTTGGATGCCTGGCTGCAACCCAACAACTTTTGGGCTTTCTTTTAAGTCCAGACCATGCCAAGTTTCACATCGACTTCCCTTACTCAAAAAAAAAAAGAGTAAGGGTAGTTTCCTAACCCTTTTCCTGGGGCTACTCAGAAGTTGAATCACAGCTTGAGCTGTTTCTCTGGCTGCTTGTGTGGCAATTGGAAAGTGCACAAATGTTCTGTAAGAGTTTTTTTCTTGTTTCAACCCTTTGGCACCTGGGGATGGAGCGGGCTGAACTGTTGCCTCTTATACACCAACAAATAGCTCAATTTCATTTAGTTTGATTGGAGAAGGAGGGAAGAAAAAAGCCAGGAGCCCAGAGGATGTCCTGCTGGCATGCTGGCAAGCCCTGCAGCTGCTGCTCTCTCACCTGCAGCAGGGTTGTTCGAGCCAACCACCTCTGCAACACTAAAGGTGCTTTTTCCTTCAGATAAGGAAATATGTTATCAGTCTGGAAGAATACTGAAAGTGTGGCACCAAAGGCAATGAAACAATCTATCAGCATTCCCTGCCTGCCATGTAGCATTTAGCAAGTCACAGATGAACAGTTATTTCTCCGGTTTTGTTTTATTTCCCTTTTTTGTCTCTTCCGTGCATTTGGTTTTTTTTGGATTTTTTCTATTCTGTTATGTCTGTAAACACTTCATTTTCTACCCTTTCTTTCTTTCGGCACACCCTGACAAAGGTTCTTTGCAGCTTTCATCATATGCATAATGTCCTTCAGAGGATGTAAGCTTGTGATTTTGTAATTATTACTGCACTAGGGTTTTTTGAGAGCTTGCGATGGGTGAATGCATTTTATTGCTGAGAGATAAGCACAGCAGCAAGTCAATTGGAAGTAAAGCCTCCTTGTGTGTAGTCAGAGGAAATTCTATCTCTGGATTTTCTAGCAATGGTTTTTTTTCTTTTTATTTGAGTTTCTGTAGGTGTTTGCCATTTCTCTGCAGGAAGCAGTTATAACACTTTTCCCCCTTGAAATTCAATTCACAGTCTTCCTTTTCACTGCCCCACATATGCAACTTTTTCTGGTGATTCACCTTTCCTCTCAGACAGTCTCATTCATGTGCTATCACCATTGCTGATGCTGAATTGATTTTTGCCTTTTATTCTTTCATATTCCTTTAATATATTTCTATATTCTTTACACAAATTTTTGTAGCTCTGTAGCCTATAATGGTATTTATAATTAACATTTTATCTACTCTATTAGACAGAAAGGTAAAATAAATTCCCTACCATCTCTAAGCTGGGGGTCCAAGGTTTGATTCTTGGGGAAGCAAAGGTTGAAACTAGCTGTCTAAGGCACATTTTCATAAACAAAGTTTAGTTGCTGTCTAAAAGAGGGGGAATTGAAAGAAGGTTGAAACAGGAAAGAATTACCACACCACTGATGTCTCTAACTGGGGATTTTTGTCAGATATGCTAATCTGCTAAACATATAAAAATTGTGTTTGCATTATGCCATGGCATATATGGCAATATGACATTTTTGGCATTTTCCACCTGGCAAATTGTGCACCTAAAGATCCTGGTAAAGGTAACCCCTTTTTATCACCTAACTCATGATTTTAGGACCAGTGAAAAGGCATCACTGCATGCCTCCTTTTTTCACAGAGGATCACAAGTCCTCCCCCTCCCCTCCTTCCCCCTTTCTTTTTATTGATGACTGCACATTGAGCTTTCCCTCCAGGTTCTTGTGTGCATCCGCAGCTCTTGCTGGATTACCCCTGTGCTGGACTCATCTCCCCTGTGATTTGTGTGCATGATCATCCAATTGCTCACCATGCATGCTTATCCCTCTTTGCTAGGGGCATCCCTGTGCACGATGTCATTGAGTCAGCTCTGCCTGTTGTGATCCCAAACGTGGCCCAGGGGGTTGACGTAAGCGCTTGCTCCCTGTGGCCTAGCAAGGAAAAGAGAGCACTTGCATGTTAGTTACCTGCTTGAAAGTGGTAGGGTTTGATTTACAGCTTCTTTTTTCTCCCCCTTCCTCTCCTGCCCCTCCCCAAAGGATGGGACATCCACAGTCCCTTCAGCTTGGACCTGTTTCTGTGCTGTTTTAGTCCCTGTTCTTTCCTAGTAAAGCCTTGAGGAAGTTCTATGTGATGCTTGTAGAGGGTACCGGGAGCTCACGCCAGCAGAGTAGAGTTCAGCCTCTTCCCAGGTTATGGTACAGTGGCAGAGCCCCAGAAGTGCCAACACAGTGGAGGAGTGTCCTTCTACCTGCCTCCAAGGCGAAACTGGCTCTTGAGCAGCTGAGAGATCAATGCAGAGCTGATCTAACAGGCACGAGGCTCTTGGCATTTGTAGTCTTTCTACACAAGTGCAGGGGTGCAAAGCTACACAAACTCAGTTCTTTGATAGTCAGCCCAGATTCCCTTCAGGCTAGCTTCTCTTTCTATCGCATTGTTGGAGGCACAAATTAAACAGCTGCAGTTTGGTGGTCTCCCACCTCAGGTATCTTAGACTCACCGCAAAAAAAAAGAACAAGAAAGAATGAGTTTTTATGTTTGTTTGTTTGTTTTTGTGAAGAAATTAATTTTTTCACTTAAGAAACCACTTTTTCTAGGATCTGAGAACCCCTTAGGCTCACCTTTGCCCATGAAGGCACCTAAGGTGCTCACACTTGGGAGCTGAGTCATCTTGATCCCCCACATAGCCATCTGGAGGAGGCTGGTCCCACCTGAAGGTAGTTCAAAGCCTCTCCATGAAGAGCTGGAGGGCTGGATCCTAGTTTTAACTCTTCCTTCTCCTCCAAGGCTTGCTGGAGAAGTGTCTGTCTTGCATCATGTCCTGGATATCTTGTGACAGAAATAAGGCAGAGTGTCTTTTCCAGCTCAGTGGTCTGCCTGAGCCAGCTGATACCCATCCCTCAGTTCTGTCTGCTCCCAAGGAATGGTGATTTTTTTTTTTTTTTTAAATCTAGTCAAGTGGGTGCTAAAGAAGCAAACATCTGTCAGTGAAGGGATGGGCTGAGGAAATGTAAGCAGGATTTTTCTGCTGAACACAGAGTGCCAAACAAGGAAGACTTGGTGTACTTGATTAGCTGCCATATGACCAGGGCTTGGGGAGGCTGGCTGTGTTAAGGACAGGTTTTGTTTTGTAGCAGTCTCTCCCTCCCACAGCTGAGTTTCGATGGCCTTCTGTGACATTTCCTTGTTTACTTGTGCTGCGTCTTTCTCTTCAAACCTTGACAAAATATCCACAGACCTGGTGTTGGGATTGAGGAGATGCTGCAAGGAAGCAACTGTGACAAGTGCAGGAAGCTGGGGACCCAGGTGAGGGTCCTTAGCCCCAGTCACCAAACTGCAGGAGAAGAGGGTGCAAACCCATGCCCAAGTCAGTGCATGCACGTTGTTTCAAAAGCACTGTGGCCTCCAGGCTAGCAGAGATCGAGATGTGATGTGCTGGCGTGTACACCCAGGGCTGCAAACTGGTTGTGTTTTCATTTGCTGAGGTTTTAGGGTGTCAGTCCTTCATGTACCTGATTGTGTTCTTCTAGCATCAGCTTTTGCCTGCAGTGTTTCCTTTCTTCCGCTTCCAGGCGTGCCTGACCACAGACACCTTCTGATTTGCCTACAGACTTTTCATCTTGACTTCCTTTTTCACACAAATACACACATGACACACACAGCTAGCCCCCTTAGGTTAGGTCTAATTCTTCCCTCTCTTCATTCCCAGATGGGCTTCCTGCTGGCCCCATTCTCCTGCCCTGGCAATGGGTCTGAGTGATGGACCCATCTTAGCTCTTTTGCATGTCTTTACCTGGTGCCTCACCTTGTATTTTCTTTTGCTCTTTCTAAGAGAACAGAGACTTTTGAAAGTTGGTTTCTGGCCACTTTCCTCTTATGTGACTTCTTTGGTGACTAGTGATGAATGAACTTTTCAGCCAAGCCCTTTTTGGGAGCCTCTCAGAGTTCCCTTTCTTCTGGCCAGAGAAGAATTTGAACAAAACATGCTAGAGTGTTGTATCCCAAAGATTGTGATTTTGCATCACATTTGATCAAAACTAGACAAAATATTCAAAAGGAGAGAGGATTATGCAGGCAAAGACTGTGTGTGCATTCACATACACACAAACACAGTGCAACCATGTTAGCCTTATTTCCTTAGGAAACTGGTCTAAAAATACCCAGAATAAACATGAATTGTTTTGTTTTTTAATGCTGAGACTTTTCCAACTCTTGGACTTTAAAATTATTCCATTTCAGATGTGACCCTCGAGGATGAGTCCAGTTAGCTGTGTTTTCATAAGAGCATTATTTTCCATTTCTTGCCATGACTTCTAATATGAGTTAGGCCAGTGGTTGTTGGCTTCTTCATTTCAGGACATAAAGTGCTACTTCTACATTGTGGTTACATTTGGACTCTGAGCTGCAGGTGGTTGCTATGAGGAAAGGGATTCTCAAGCCATGCTGCATGTACCAGTATCATGACACTGCTTCCACATAGGATGGACAGCAAACCCTACTTCTCCAGACTGGGCACAGTAGTATCAGACCAAACATCTTATTAATATTTTTCTTTTTTTCTTGGAGCTGTGGGCTAGCAATGAAAAGAACAGCATGAAGGCTAAGGTATCTTACTACAGGTTGCAAAGGGGAGGGTGTACCTGAGATCTGGCTTGGACTGTGGCCAAGGTGGGTTAGCTGAAGATGAGGACTGTCCCATGCTGCTGTTGTGCATCCACGTCTGCATGTCTCTTTACAAAGGAATGCATCAGGAGAGCCTTTCTGCAAGAATTTCACAAGTTCTGTAGAGAGGAGGATGAGTGGAACCATCTTGTCTCTTAGCACAGAATGTAAAATAGAGCAATGAGATTAAGTGACTCACTCAAGGAACCTGTCACAGGTCAGGTTAATGCTCAAACCTTTTTCACTGAGCTGTGGTTGCTTAACCATGACACAGTTGAGTCTCCCAGGAGTGGCCTGATCTCCAAGCGTTGAGTGCAGAGCCCTTCTGGAAACCAGTCCTCTTCTAGCTGTCATTTAAACAGATCAATTTGTTTCAAAATGGTTAAATCTCTGCATCTTCACTGCTCACTTAAAACTAAAACTTATCTCAGGGAGGAGCTAGGGCTGGATGCAGAAATTAGGGGGTGGAGTTTTGGGGCTGGCCTGCAATCAGTTGATCTAGATGCCCTTAATAATCCCTTCTGGTCTGTAAACTTTAAAATGTGGTAAGAGTTGATTGAGGAATATCCTGGAGGACTCATTATCTTCTCATCAGTTTCTCATGGCTCTCTCTCATCTGGGTGGCAAGGTTTGCAGAGAGAGATGGTATCTTTTTATTGACATCGGGTGTTACAAAAACTCTA
>JAWWMU010000121.1:70436678-70449632 GCA_035048155.1 Cinnycerthia olivascens
AAGAAAAGGGTTTGATTTTGACCATCAAAAAGCACCATCCTATCTTTTCTGGTAGAACAAGAAAATGAATCACCACAAAGGGAAAAAAAAAGACTTAGATGATGGATGGTACTTACAGAAAATTGAAGGCAGTGCCCTGTAAGTGTTATAGATCATAGAATGATTTGGGTTGGAAACCCTTGCCACGGGGCAGAGACAACTTTAGACCAAGTCACCTCTGAACGCTACAAAAGAACGCAGGTTTTCACCTCTTTCCTAAGGTTTTGGAGCAGATAATTGAGGCAGACAGAGGTGTCTCACCCAGAGAAGGCATCCCACCTCACGCTGCCCCAGCCGCGTGTTTCACCACGGACCCTGCTCTCACCCCACGGCTCGGGCTGGATCGCTCATCCCCCCACCAAGCCGCAGATACCCCTCTCCCCAGGCTGCAAGGAACAACAAGGGGCTCCCTCTCTGCAGGCTTGTCCCGCCACCCTTTCTTTCCCAGATGTGCGGAGCAGCCATGCCCACCCACGGCGGGGCCGCCCGTGGGCCGCGGCCGGGCTCCTTCCCCGCGCACCGCCCGCGACCTCTGCCCCCCGGTTTGGGTGACAGGAAGGAGCCGGCAGCCACGGCCTGCGCCCCACGCCGCCGCCCGGCCTTCCCCGCCGTGGCCCCTCGTTAATAAAGAGGTGTAATTGGGAGCCCTCCCTCCGTCCCGTCTGGTGAGGCCATTTGTGTGCCGGGGAAGGAGGGGCAGGCCCGGTTCTGAGGGGGGAGGCGGCAGAGAGAGGGAGGGAGGGAAACTGCTTTGTTTGTTCAAGTAATTTAGGCCTCAGATTTATTTTTTTTCTTTTTTTTTTTTTTTTTTTTTTCTTTTTGAGAGAGAGAGAAAAAAAGCTAAATAAAGGTTTTCTGCGCCGGCAAAGGTGTGCTCCTGGCGCGCGTAAAAATATCCCCTCAGGAGCGAAGCGCACCAAAGGAGCGTGGATTTAAGCGTTTTGCTTCTTAAGTTTGCCAGGAGAGATGTGAATCTTGGAAGAAGCCCAGCCAAGAACAAAAAAAAAAAAAAAACAAAAAACATAAACAAACAAACAAAAAGCTAACCAACTGGGGAAAAAAAATAAAAATAAAACAAACAGGAAAGAAGTTTGGTCTGCTTGCCCGGGCTGGAAGGAAGCATAGGAGAATTGCTGGGTTTTGCAGCCAATGAATTTTGTTTCTGTTTTATATGTGCTAGCACATTGCTTTTGGAGTCAAGATTTTCTGCTTCATGTGCACTAACACACACTGCCTTTGGTGTTAAGACTGCAGCTCTCCTATGTCTCCCCATTTCCCATCAACCCTGTCAGACGTCTCTTTTTTTTTTTTTTTAAATGAGAAAAGAAAATCAAACAAGACAAGTGACAAACGTTCTTCTGTTCATTTTAGGTTGAAGTAAAACTCACATTTAAGCCTCATTGAAAGGCCTAAACTAAGTTGAAAATGTCTGCACTGTGAAGGGTGGGCTTTGCCACTGAGATCCTTGTGTTTCAACTGTGTGAAAGTTGCAGAAAAGTGCACATGGGATATGCAGAATTTTTTATTTTTTTTTTTTTTAGGTTAAAGAATAGGGTAGTGGTGTGAAAGAAAGAATTAGTTATGGCAAATCTTATTAGTGTCCATTGTAAGCAGAGTAACGAAGACATATGGGACCACTTGCAAAATTATTTCTTGTTTATTCAACTTCGTAACCGAAGCAAATTTTTTTGCATAGTGTCATTTATTTGGCAGCTGGAGGGGTGTGGAAGGTGTGTGTCTGTGAAGCAAAAAGGGGGGAAGAGGGAACACAGTATTGGTATTCCATTTAAACTGATGCTCAGTGCTTTGTTTGTCAGGTTTTGGCAAGGCTTTTTGCTTTGAAAGCCATTCAGAGAGGATCGAAGCAGATGGCAGGGAGATCCTGTTTGTGTTATTTTTGGACATTCCCATTGAAAGTCTCAGATTGTTGTCCTTTTTCCCCCTTCCCCCACTCATGCATGTTTTTCTTTCTTCCTTCCTTTCCCCTTTCCTTCTTGAGAACATTTTTATTTTTTTAAAGCATATATTATTTATCATATAACAGCACCTAAAAGCTAGGTGTGTTTCTGATGAACCAAGCTGTGGCTAGTTTATATTTTTGTCTGTCTAAAATCAGACAAAGTGGTGGGGGAACTGTCTCCTGAAGCAGTACAAGCAGAATTAGGAGTGTGAGCTGGGAAGCCAGACTGCCATTTTGTGGGGTTCAGCTCAACAGCAGCACATTCCCCTGGCAGACCAGCAGCTGTGTTAAGCTCAGGCAGCAAATTTAGATGAAGGGCTTTGATAAAACGACTTTAGTGACCCTTTCTAAGCCCTTGTGGAGGAGAGGACCAGCTGTAGATAGACTGGAAAACTGAGCTAGCCCCTGGCTCTGTGGTGGTCTTCCCATGTCACTGGTCAGATTCATTGGTCTCAGGCAGCCCGGAGAGCTTTTGTTCTGCCATCATCAGTGCCCAGATTGTGGTAGGAAGAGAGAACTTCTTTGCCTCACATTGCTGTTATAAACAGCTTCCCTAGGCAGTAATTTAGTTTCGAGTAAAACTGCTGGAAACGTCCTCAGTGCTTTTCATGTGGAAGTCTTCACAGAAGCCCTTCACAACCTTTGTGCAGGCAATCCAGCAAAGCTGAGCCTGGTCCAATCAGTTAAAGCACTTGGCTAGCCCAGGTCTATCAGCGAGGATGTGCACACACAAGGAGGATGGGAGGTCTTGGCTGCAGTCAGTATCCAAAAGTTCAGGTGATTCACCCGAAGCTCCTCCAGATGATTAAATCTCTTAAGCTAAACTGGAAATCTTGAGGAAACAAGCGTTATCATGCTCATTCTGTCAGTGGTTATTCCCAGATAGAGGCAGATATTTAAATCCTCAAATCTTTGCATCAGATGATATTAGCGGTACTTTGGCACAGGAAAATGGTTTACAAGGACATAAAGCTTTGGCCCAGAAAAATAAGCAAATGAAGTTTACAGGTTTCATTTTTACTACTGTAACACTAAAAGACAATTCAGTGCAGGTAGTGTCTGAGTTCAAGGTGATGATTCATCTTGGTTTTTAGATGGATTGAACCTGAATACCCACATCCTCAATCTTTCTTTTTTTTTTTTTTTCTTGTAACTGGTTCGCTGAGGGAACCCACTTCAGAAACTCATTTTGTTCTTAATTGAATGAATGTTCTGAAGTCTTTCATGTGCATTGCAGCACGTGAGTTTCAATGCTGTAGTTGTAAGGTGGTAGTGGGTGACCTGTAATGTGAGAAGTAATGTCTCTTGAGGTGCATTTTGCTGACTGCAATAAGCTCTGGAGGGGAAAAAAATAAAACAAACCAATCCAATCTTCACCTTTCCCTCAGTGTTATCTCTTGCTAGACGGTGAACATCCCCTTGGCAGGATTTTTGCCCTGCAGTGCTGACTTTTATGCCTGCCTTGTTAAAGTTTGGCAACTCCTTCTTGTTACCTACTGGACCAGCCTTCTGCTCAGAGGACCTTCCCCTGCTCCTGGGGTAGCTCGGCTTCTCTGCCCAGTGAGGATTTCCCTTTGAGAGCTTCCAGGGATAAGGGCTTTCCTGGTCTGGTGCTTTGAGAAAGGAGCCAAGCAACAGTCTCAGCCTAGACAAAAGGCAAACTCGACCTACTATTTATGTAGTTACTTAAACATGATTTAACCTAAATAATGCACACTGTGACTTGGCCGGGGGAGAGGGGGAAGGGAAGGCGAGGAGTTTGTTTCTAATGAGCCGGGAGACAGCACAATTAATTGCATATGAAGGACAGATAACTGACAGCAAACTGTCTACAGTAGAGAGAAACAAAATACCGATGTGAACAATTAAAGCGTCCATGTGACGGAGGGGTCAGCGATTTCTCATAGAGCAAGCGGCTGGGCACAGCCCCTGGAGAGCCACGGCGGATGCTCGGCTGAGCGGGAGGCCAGGTGGGCAGAGATTTTTGGGGTCTTCCACCAACAAAGCTGAGCAGGCATTTCTGAGGCTGACAGGCAGCGCTCTGGGCATTATTTTCATCACATGCGCTTTTGACAGCGGAACTGTTAGCTACTAATCTCAGCAACACGTGAGGCGGGGAGGAGAGCGGGTGAGGCAGCAGAGCAAAGGCTCCACGGGCAATTAGGTACCTGCCTCAGAGTGCTACCAGCCACGTGATGGAGAGCTGAAATGACGGAGATTTTCCTTCCCTTTTTTTTTCTTAAAAATTTGTAATTCTCCTCACCGTCACCCAGATGTGGAAGCACAAATCTCAGCTGCTGGCAGTTGAATTCTTTGAGGAGCGTGGTCAGAAATTTCCATCATCTTTTTTCACTCTCCCTAAACTGCAATGAAATCTGGCATAGCTTATTACTCACAACACCCCTTTCATCCTCCCCTCTCTGCTAGACCATCCTACAGTCAGCCTCTGGCTGTAAAGGTTTGAAGGTAAAGGCCGATGGATTAGCCTAGAGAAGGGCCAAAGGTTAAATGAGCAGGGCTAGCAGCGTGCAAAGGGCTACGATTGAAATATTTGCTGAATGCTGACAGGCAGCAGAATAGAGGCAGACAAGTGGCAAATTCCTGTTTTCTCCTCTAATTGAGAAAATATTTTGGGTCGTATTCAGGCAGGCTGCAGATCGAGACAGGGAAAGTCAGCCAGCTAGGGAGGGAAGGATGGAAGGACTTTAATAAAAACACTATTCCCACTAAACCTCTTTCCAAAAGTTTTGTGCTTATTCTTGCAGAAATCCCTGGAGACTGGGGCTTACCTTTTTCTTGGTCATTTTTCTCATGCAACTGCAGACCCAAAATGCTGCCCCTATGAACTTGACATGTCTTAAAAGCAGAATTTGACAAATTCTTGATTTTTTTGCAGCTACAGGATTCTTTCATTGAATTGTAGAAAGGTTTAGGTTGGAAGGAGCCTTCAAGATCATCTTGTTTCAGGCCGCTGCCATGGTCAGGGACAACTTCCACCCGACCAGGTTGCTCCAAGCCCTGTCAAACCTTTCTTGCAAGTCTAGCTAATAGCATGGAGGTACTACTGTGAAAAATCCAGATGTTGTGGGGATCCATCTCTCATCTGCTGGGCAGATTAATGAGATTTGATGGTGTATTGATAAAACATGACAACTACTCAACCATTGATTTTATTTGCTTGTAACATGGATAATACTCAGCTGTGTTTCAAGTCCCTGTAATGCATGGTGCCCTTGTGCCTGGACAGGGCTGTTACAGTCATTATGGAAGTGAAGAGATTGTGCCTGTCTGGTGCACCACAGGTCAGCTGTACTGATTTCTTGCCTTGGGCTAGCCCTCTGGCATTCCTTACTTGCTCCTGGACGTGGGTGGGAAGCTCTGGTGGCACTTGTGAGGAGGCAATTCCAGGTTGGTGTGACCAAAAGAAGCAGTTCCCTGGCCTTTCACACCCTGACTTCTTCCTTCTAGAGGTCATTTAATCCTGCAAATACCCTGTGCCTTAAGCCTTCTGCTTTCCCCTTCCCCAAATGCTCCTTCGAAAGCTGATAATGTACTGAGAAGGTTTCAATTAATGCATTTTCCTTCTTTCTTAGAAATATGGTCTTAGTTAAGGAGTCAGGGAGAAGGGGAAGAAAGATGTAAAAAGAAACAACTCGTCAAGCCAAAAAGCAGCATGCGGGTCAGCAAAGTTTACGTTCCCTTCTAAATGCTCTTGTCATAAAGCTGGGAGGCTGACTTACAAAATGTTTTCTGGAGCATGCCATAGCTGCAGCAGAGGAAGGTTTTGGCAGGAGTGTACCCAGTTTGTGGCCAGCAAGTTGTGTTGCATTTGAGCTCTTAGAATCTCATGTTCTCCTTAAAGATGCCCAGGAGGCAGTCAAGAGATTCCTAATAGTCAATATGAGCTTGGTTAAAACTTCAGCATTTATCAGCAGCTCCAAAACTTTGTTGTAGAGCAAAAGGAAGGAAAGCTTGCCTGGCTTTGTGGGTCAGCTTCCAGTGAGGCATGCTGAGGGCTGCCAGGGTTCCATTCTACTGGCCTCACCACAGTTGCTCCTGGAAAGCAGTTGACAGGGTTGGGGTGATATTCCTGCTGCTGGAGCAAGGCAAAGGATGATTCTTTTCCTGCCTGTGGCTATGAAGCAGCTGATGTGTTGGTTGCTCAGCACTGCAGATTTCTGCCTTGATTCAAGAGGCCTCTGATGGGAATAAAGCAGCACAGTCAACACCTTACACTGGGGAGCCTGAGGGACTAACACAGAGTGTGTCCAGGGCAGGGAACAGGGCTGAGGAAGAGGCTGGAGCCCCAGGATTGGCTGAGGGAGCTGGGAAGGGGCTCAGCTTGGAGCAAAGGAGGTTCAGATGGGCCTTTCTTGGTTCTGCATAACTCCTGACAGGAGGAGACAGCCGGGGGGGGAAGGGCTCTGCCCGCAGGGATAAGGAACAGGAGGAGAGGGAATGGCGTCAGGCTGGGCCAGGGGTGGTTTAGATTAAATACTAAAAATTTGCTTTACCAAAGGGCTATATCACCACCTCGAGGGATTTAAAAGCCACGTGAATGTGGCACTTGGGGACATGGGTCAGTGGTGGCCTGGCAGTGCTGGAGGAATGGTTGGACTCCATGATCTTGGAGTTATTTTCCAGCCTAAAAGATCCTACGATTCTGTGCCTCCCTCTGCATAATGCTCTGTGTCAGCATGAGCTGAAAGTGAAGCCCCCGACTCATTCAGTCATCAAACCATCCTACTGCCTTTAAATCATGGGTCTGTCTTGACCTTCCCTTACCCCCCTCAGTCTGTGCCTGGGTTGCACAAGGGAGAACAAAGTGACACTTGTTTGCCTCGTCCAAAGAGCTCACTCAAGCAGGTGATTGTCTTGCCTCCTTTTGCAGTCCCAAAACAAAGTGTTGAAGTGTTGTTCTGGGATGTAAAACATCCCATATATTCCCCTGGGACTGGATTTTTGCTTTCTGACTGCAAGTGGCACTGAAAGGAAAAGAGGTCAAAATTGCAGGATAAGGGAAATAATTCCCAGGTGCTGAAATTAGGAGTAAGATGTGAGCACTCATCCTCTGCACTCCTCACAGTGCAGGGAGCAAGGGAGCTTTAACAGCTTTAGCTTCAGTCTCTAAAGAGCTGATCCTTCACTTGTAACCCTGCCAGGAAAAAAGAAAAAAAAAAAAAAAAAAAAAAAGCAAAAGGATGAGAAGTCAGTCAAATTCAGTTAAAAACTTGTCATTGTTAATTTGTTTTGGGGGTGTTAAGAGGCCAGTGCATCTGAAGCCCCTGTTCACCTCCAAAAGGAAAGTTTATCCCTTCTGTGTTGAGCAGGGGAGGTTTGGTTTTATTTAGTCATGAATATTTTCAGCACATATGCTGCTTCATGTTCGTGTGAAGATTTGGGCTTCAGGTTCCAAAGAGTTGTGGACCTCAAAACCCAGGTGTATCCAGCATGCAAGCCAAGGAATTGGAAAGATGGGTTTTGTGCTTAAAATGAAAGTTAAACTTCCTCTGTTTTGATCTCCCTCCCTTCGAATAAAGGATATGACCGCACACGCCATCCTCTGTGAGAAAAGAGTTAGATCTACAAAGCACTTTGAACCCCAGAGTGATATCATTCATTTTATTTGGTCTGTTCTGGTTTCTAGTTAAAATGAGAGGAACACAAAAAGATTTTGAGTCAGCAGTGCTTTTGGTTTTTTTTGTTTAATTCTGAAACTCTAAAAATGAAAGAGCAGCAAGACAGGAAATATAAACTGAAACTAAAAAGGAGACTTGAAGAAGCCCAAGAGAAATGGAAAATCTAAACTTTGCCGGGGTGTCTTCAGCTGTAACAACTTAAAGGCTGAGCTCACCCCAGAGTGGGAAATTGTACTTTTTCATGCAACAGAAAGAGAAGAGCTTCTCTCGGGGGACTGATGAGTCTGGTCGTTTCAAAAGTTCTAGTTTCTAAAATAATTTCCATTTTATTAACCTCTTAATGACAGAGGAGTGTGTTGTTGTTATTGTTGTTTTGGGTTTTTTGGTTTATTTTTTTGATTGGTTTGGTTCGGTTGGTTTTTTTTGTTTGTTTTTGTTTTTTTGATTGTTTTGGGGTTTTTTTTGTAGGGAGAGCCAGACCACTTTGGATATCCATTTTCAGAACTGAGGCTCACAGCTGTAACCCGAGTTGCCATGGGTTAGTCATACATAGCACTGCTGTTCCAGAAAGCCTATCTTTCAAAATTTCCAGGCCTGTGCTTTATCATTCAGGCCATAATATTTCTACAGGGTTGTCTACTCAGTTGCTCAGGATTTTATATCAAGAAGAACAGTTTCTGACCAGAAGTTTAGAAATTTGTCTTTTTCACAAAATAAATGTGTTTCTGGTTTTGTTGTTTTGGTTTTTTTTTTCCTCATTGTGTGTAGCTTCTAGTTATCAGCAAATCATTTCTCTGAAAGTTAAAGGAGACTCCTACAAGCCCCATGACACAGAGTTTCAATGAAGTAGGGACCAAAAACAACTGTGTCTGAGTAAATGTCTTGTTTGGGTGTTTGTAATCTGACTCAGCAGCCCAGACCTTGATTTTTATCTTCTCAGAGGATTGGGTGGGAGGAATGGGTAATAACAGTTCAAAGCAATGCAGTTCCTAACATCTGGGGTTAAAGGCCGGGATGGTATTTTGCAGTAAGGGCTATCAGTATCTTGATGTCATTGTTCAGTTGTTTGCCCTGATGTTGTAACATTTTACAGCCAGAAAAGAAGCTCAGATCATCCATGCTTCTTACAAGACATTGCTGATTTGGAATATTTTAGGAATTACAAGCATACTTCATCCTTCTCCCACTGATTTTGCTTTTAAAACCTTAAGAAAACACAACAACCAAGCTTGGGTGAAAGTGAACATCAAATGTTAGAAAGATGGTGAAGTAACATGGGTGGGAGCTGATAAATTTGATAAGTTTTGTTGGAAAGATCTCCCTCAAACTTCGAATGAAAACAAAGCAATCTTTGCTCTCCCCCCAAAAAAACTAATTTTTATTTCAAATAATGAAAATCCACAGAAATTGGAGTGGTTTTTTGGACTTCAGACATTCTCAGAAAACCCTGCATTGCCTGTAGGGAATTTAAATGAAAATAAACATGCTTTTTTTGGCCACATTTGGCTGCATAAGAGAGGTCATAGGTTATTTATTTATTTATTTATTTGTTTATTTATTTACACTATTGCTAAAACAAGTCCAAACTGGAGATTTCTAAAGCATTTGAGTTCCTCCTGCTGCTTTAATTCAGGCCTTTGAAGCTCCAGGCAGGCCAGGGAGGAGGCTGTGGATCCATGTCTTCCAGCACTCCACTGCTCTACCCGGGCTGTCCCCAGCCTCTGCTGGGAATTAAGCAGTTTTTGGTGGTAGGCTGCCTGGCCAGCAGCTGGCTATCTCCCAATGCTTGTCATTGATTTGTATGTGACCATTCTGTTTCCTGTAGTTTTAGATCCAGCTCAGCAGCAGCAGAAAGGCGTAGGTTTGGGTCCAGTCTTAGGCAGTGGATTTGTGGCCCACTGTGACTCAGAGCCTTGGGTTTCTTTGAATTTCCAACACAGATGCTGAGACAGCTGATGTGGGAAGTTGGGGGTGGCAGGTGGCCTTAAAGCACTCCTAAAAGTGAGAATCTGATAAGACCCACTAGTTAAGACAAGCCTGGCAGCCTTGCACTACCACCCTAAGCTTCATGGCAGGGAGATGTGGAACTGTCAGGATAAAGGGACTCAGGTCTTCATGGAATCATAGAATATCCTGAAATGGAAGGGATCCACAAGGATCACTGAGCCCAGCTCCTGGCCCTGCACAGGACACCCCCAAAAATCACACCATGTGCCTGAGAGCATTGTCCAAACACTTCTTGAACTTTTCCAGGTTGATGCTGTGACCACTGCCCTGGGAATCCTGTACCAGTGCCTAACTACCCTCTGGGAGAAGAACCTTTTCTTAATATTTTCTTAATATCTAACCTAGACCTCCCCTAACACAGCTCCATTCAATTCCCTGGGGTCCTGTCACGAGTCACCAAAGAGGCTTCAGACTCCTCTCGTATCTTTGACCCTTCATAACCATGATGTGGTTGGGCTTCCTTGGCCAATGGGTGGCGGCTTGTCACAGAAATAGTCCCTGAGTTTTTTGCCCCTTTTGCCCGCATATTTAGGCATGATATGGCACTGAGGAAGCTCCTCTTTTAAAGGTGACAATTGTCCTTTAGTCCTTGTGAGGCCAAGATTGGCAAACATGTTCCCTTAAATTTCACCACTTGTTAATGCTGGAAGTGAATTTTTTCAGGTCTAGATGGATTCCATATGCCTGCATTGCCATAACTTGGATGAGACATATGCCAATATGCCAGTATTTGGATGGGAGAGCTGTGAAGGTGTTCAGTTCTGTTGTATAAATCAAGGAATCACAATTGAACACCTCAGGTATGGTAGATTAGAGATGATCCTACTATTGGTTAGAGAAACTACTCTCAGACCGTCCTATAGTGAAAAGATTTCTTGTCATTAAATGTGGGAGAAGGGAAGGAATCAGAGACAGTGAAAGTGATTTTTTAAATATAAAAACCTCTCAGATGGAAGGCAAGTCAAGGACCCCAAAATTTCTTAGTGTCATGCCAATAGCATAGTCATGAAAGAACAATGTGTTCCCTTATCACAACATACAGATGCAGTGTATTTTGAAATCTCACTACAGAGTGTGAATGTGAAATGATGTGCTTCTGGGATGGCTTCATGCTCATAAGCTCCAGTTAGAGAGATGAAAGTTGGTACTTGGTGCTCCCTGAGCTGCCACAAGTGGCATCCTGTGAGTGGGCACATTAGAGGATCTTCTGGGGCTTTCCCTGTGGGCTACAAATCTCCCAGGGTCCTCATTCCTTTCACAGGATAAATTGGTTGGTTTTGTGGAAAACTGTGACCTCAAAGGGGATGCAGTGTTCAGGAGTCAGCTAGGATGCCATTAGCTCAGTGTTGATTGCTCCCAGCTCCCACATCTCAAAATGAATGTACAAGAAAAAATAACCCTCCCCTTCCCAGTTTTCCATGCTGCACCGCCTTCCCATTGATTTTATTGCAGTTCATTGTTATCCCTAATGAGAGAATTCTGATTTAATGAAGTGTTGGACAGATTGTAGTCAGCACAATTCCTCTTTCCTTCCACCCTGTTTCTGTAGAATAATGTAATATGATCTTTAACAAGTCCCTTTTTGTTTAAAGGAATATCCAAATGGAGGAATCAGATTGATTGCTGTCTTTGTGTGCTTTTCTGTTCTCTGGAACACCTTCCTGCTACAGTAACATCAAATGTAAAGACTGAGGAACTTGACCTGGCAGGTGCCAGCTCTTGGGAATACAAATGTTGAGCTGTAGGAAATATCTCTGTTGCTGCATCGCTGTGGAAGTAATTAGGCAGAGGATAATGGATGGGCTGCAGTAAGATAGGAGGGAATGATTCCACAGAAGTGCTTCATGGTGAGATCATAAACTACAACAGTGGGGCAAGGATGGGTTGGTGATGTCAGCCAAAACCTGTGGTGAAATTTGTCTCCTCACAGAGGACTTCTGCCTTGGCTGTTCCTGCTTTTATTGGTTCCCAAATCTGGAGGCCCCTCTACAGGGTGACTGCAGCAGTGTTAAAGATGGAAATGCTGCCATGTTTTAGTTTTAGTGAACTTCTAGTTTCTGTTTCCACTGTTACAAAGTATTTTGCAATCACAAAGCACTTCTTTCTTTCTGATGACTGAAAGTGGGCTGTTTGTGTGGGGAAAGAGTCATTCTCTAGTACCAGGAACATGATGTGAATCTTGGGGTGAATCTTGTGGTTGTTCTGTGAAGGGTCAGGAGTTGGACTTGATGATTCTTGTGGTTGGTCTCTTCCAACTCGGAACATTCTACGATTTTCTGATTCTGTATTGGATATCACAATACCAACAGATGGAAAACTCAATGCAACCTTTCCTTTGGGGCAAACCTTTCCACACTCAGCATGTTGCTTCCCTACATGTGCAGATGCAGGTGTAGATAAATAGGGGCCCTAAGACAGACAATGCTCATGTGGGTCAGTGCTTGCAAATAGAGGACTGATCATGAGTGAAAACATTCAATTTCTCCAGGTTTTTTCTGTTGTTGAGTCAGGCTGCAATGAAAAACCTACTGCCTTCAGGAGGATCATGTCTGCTCTGTGTTTGGGAAGGACTCAGATGTAGGCACATGGATAATGGATGCATTCCTTCCCTAGCAGTCTCTGTGCAGCACCTTTCCTTCTGGGCAGCATCTGTGCCCAAGCACAACCCCTGGAAAGAGGAGCTCTGCTCTTCCTCTCCAGCTGCCTCTCCCTGCAGGGGATTCCCCTACATGAATTCATGCAGCTCCAGTGGTAATTGTTATCATCTCCTGGCTCAGTGGGGTTTGCCTCCAGAGGAACCAACTGTATGGCTGTTGACACCCATCTGCACAGGTATGCAATATCTCCTTGCAGGTTAAAAAAAAAAAAAGAAAAGAAAAAAAAAATCAGTAAAAGGCATTGAAAAAGTAGTTTTCCTACTCCCTTTTTCACTCTGCTGTTTAAACAGCTTTGTAGTTGTCTGGTTTAGGAAACTATTTCTCAGGTTAATCTATTTTTCTTTAATCTTGAAATTTTCATTTCAGTTTGAAAAACAAACATAACTTCTGTTATACCCACAGACTTGCTCCCACCTTGCCACAAATGTTAAGTGATGGTGAGCTATGCAGTTCCTTGAGCCAGCCTCTTTTTCCCTTATCAAAAAGAAGAAACCAAAAATCTCTGCTGTCTCACCTTCCAGGGATGATTTTTTTTTTTTTAAGATGCAGTGTGGAAATAATGACGTATTTTAGGAAAACTTTAATTTTTTTCCTCTTCTGATGTTTTTGTTGCAATTTTCCTTCGTATTTTCCTCTGGTTTTGCAGGATCAG
>JAWWMU010000121.1:70557009-70569029 GCA_035048155.1 Cinnycerthia olivascens
TCCAATCCCTGGTCTGTGTAGAAATTCTATAAATGTGGAGTCAGATATTTTAATAAATAGTTCTCAGCCTTCTCAAGAGAGTGTGTCCGTGTGTGTCCTTGTGTCTCCCACAGCGACACTGCAGAAATAGCTTTAAAATATTAAGTGATCTAAGGTGTCTATCTGACTAAGCAAACCAATGCCATGTCTTGGGCACTGTGTGAGCTACTGACAGATGTTAACAGTATCACACATCACCCCAAAAAATAAAGCTGCTATTGACTTCTTGCTTCTGACACAAAAACATAGCTACGGAGACTTTGAAAGCATGTGCAATAGAGGCCCTTCTAACCACAGCAGCCCATCCCACAAGAACAGAGTCAAGGAACGGCAACCAGAAGACAGCGACTAATTCCATGGACTATTCAAAAATGGGACTTATCCAGTTGGACTCTTATCTTTAGTGAAATCGAGTTTACTAATTTTGTAGTTGTTGTTATTGTATTTATGTTGTTACCCTGTTTTAAAGTTGTCTGTTAATCTTTACCAAGAGGCCTTTACAGTCTAAAGAAGAAGGGGCAGATGTGGCACTCCAATTAGCTGGGATAAATCAAAATTTAGCCCCAGTTCTCTGCTCCAAGAAGTGGGCCTAGGACCCTGGGGAGCAGGAGACTGAAACCTTAGACTTTTAAGGTCAAACCCCTGCCCCATAGCTACAATTGGATATCTGCCCCCCAGGTAAAGCCTATATCTAGCCAAGTTAGCCATGCCCCTGGGTCTTTGGATCCAGGCCTCCAAAACAAGTGCCCTCTAGAAGCAGCTCCAGGACATGTGGCCTGTGAATGCTGCCGAGAGCACGTGGTCACTCCAATGGATTAAAGAACATCACTGAGCCTCATCCATCGTACCCATGCCGTTTCTTAAGCCACGCTCCCCAGCCAAACTGGGTTTGTAGCAGGAGGAGAAAACCCACTCCTCGGATTGCTACAGTCTGTTCTTTCAACAATGTCAAAGACTGTAGCAACTCTAGTCCATCCACTGTAGTAATTTAATATTATAAATCTTTACAGGAAAAAAATATCTAAGTCCACATATGCTCATATCAGGACCTTGTAGGATTAAAATAAAGCAAAACCAAGAAAGCAAATAGAAGTTAAGTGGGGGAATATCATCATATGTGTTTATAAAATACTGCCTCTCTTGGCTTTGGCCCTTAGTTTTCACTTGCAGGCAGTAATGGTCCCTTTCTGAATGCTACATATTCTAGATCACACACAGAATCACTAGGTTGGAAGAGACCTTCAAGATCATCGAGTCCAACCCATGCCCTAACATCTCAACTAAACAATGGCACCAAGTGCCACATCCAGTCTTTTTTTAAGCACATCTAGGGATGGTGACTCCACCACCTCCCTGGGCAGACCATTCCAGTACTTTATCACTATTTCAGTAAAAAACTTCTTCTTAATATCCAACCTATATTTCCCTTTCCACAGCTTAAGACTGTGTCCTCTTGCTCTGTCAGTTGCTGCTTGGAGAAAGAGACCAAACCCCACCTGACTACAACCACCTTTCAGGCAGTCCTAGTGTGATAAGGTCACCTCTGAGTCTCTTTTTCTGCAGGCTAAACAACCCCATCTCCCTCAGGTGTTCCTCACAGGGCTTGTGGTCCAAACCCCTCACCAACCTCGTTGCCGTCCTCGATGCGCTCAAGCGTCTCAACGTCCTTCCTAAACTGAGGGGCCCAGAACTGGACACAGTACTCAAGGTGCAGCCTCGCCAGTGCAGAGTACAGGGGAAAAATGACCTCCCTTGTCCTGCTGGACACACTATTCCTGATATAGGCCAGGATGTCATTGGCCTTCTTGGCCACCAGGGCACACAGCTGGCTCATGTTCAGTTGTCTGTCAACCAGTATCCCCAGGTCCCTTTATGCTTGGGCACTGTCCAGCCGCACCATCCCCAAATGATGATCAATAATAAAGTCATGTGCTATCTAAAAACATGACAGTATACATGCCAGGAGTATAGGTACTCTGTTTAGTATGACAGTAAAAGACATCTGACAGGCTTGGTGAATCCCCTTGAATATCCTAAAAAACCAAACAAATGGAAAACAAAACCCCAAAGAAATAAAATTAAAGTCTGCCAGTAGTCCCAAGAGATAGTCTAGTCCTAAAAACAGTAAGCACTGTATCACAGTCTGTGAATCACAGCACTTAAGCCTAAAGAGTCACATTCCATGTTGACAAAGACCTTCAGTAGTCACGTTAAATGCATAAGATGTAAATCACTGTAAAACATGAACCCTGATCTAATTTCTTTCTCTGAGATCAATTACTTCAAACTCATTGTTTCTTATTTCCTTCCCTTCTCAATTCCTAGTGAAACAGAATTTTTGAAATCTATTTCAACTATCACTACTCTTGAAAGAAAAGCTGCTCTTTGCTCCCTATGCATTTTCAAATTTGATTTTAAAACTGAAAGAGATTTCTTGTTCAAGACTTTTGGTCAGCTGTGGGGTTTATTGGACAACATACTCATGCCTGGACATATTTTATCAGTGATCTAAATAGGCAAATACAATATATGTGTGTATATATTGGAATATATTATTAGAAAATAATGTGTGTTGTGGTGAAGAACTAGTGAACTGTTGCATTATTTCTATGGTAATTAGAATGAAAATTACTCTTCTGATGGCAAAATTGAATTATGCTTGTGAATATTCGGTAGTGACCATTGTACCTATTGCAAGAGGATGACTTGAATGGCCTGAAAGGTCTCTCGAAATGTAATATTTATGCCTTGGCAAGTGTTTCACTTCAAGCCACTATCAAAAAAAGATGACACCAATAGTTAGAACAACCTGTACACATGTCTCTTTATGACAAATAAAAATTAAATACAGTAAATCTACTTGTCTTTGCCTTCTCATCTACTTCATCTATTGTTCCCAGGGAGACATCCTTGTACCCAGTACCAAACATCAAAAAAAAGCAAACAAGCAAACAAACAAACCAAACTTCAGATATCAACCTTCTCATTTGTATATTGCAATGAGTAACATTCTGCCTTGTACAAAGGAGATTTTTTTCAACCATATGACGCTGTGACAGAGCTTATCTTTTTTAAATGAATCACAAAGGGGTTTTGTAACACCACATAAAGGGTAAACTAAAGTGTGTTTATAGACACTTTTAAAGGTATTATGGTAGGGTTTTAAGGTATTATGGTAGATTTTTTCTGTGCAGAATGTTGCCCTAGGTGACCACTGGAAGGCACTCAGTGTTGGACCTTCACATTTTTCCTTACTGAGACCCTTGATAAATGACCACATGGAAAATGAGGTACATAATATTATGAGGATGGTGGGTCAGATATCCTTGTACTACTCAAAAAATTCTAAATGTCCTTAGAACTGTTTAGAGCAATCCCGAAATAGTTCATCTATAACAGAGGTGGATAATCAGAGCATGGGTGGTGGGTGGTGATGGCTTACGGATTTCATCAGTATGTATTTGGGATGGCTTGCATAACTGATTCATGGCCTCATCACCCATGATTAATGTGCTATAAAGTTACAGGAACTAAACCTCTCACTGGTACTTGGTGAAGCTGGGGCCTTGCAGAAAAGAGCAGTATGTGATCATGTAATTAAAGTCTGTACCATTAATCTGTTTGCAGAAATGGACTGAGTTGAGGCCACGCTCACAAACTCATCACAAAGTCAGGATACCTTTGCTATGTGTAATGTTTTTATGACAGGCTTTTAAGCAATTTATTATATATACTTCTTGTAATGTTCTGTAAACCGCTGTGATTGCTTAAAAGTTCACATTCAAAAAAATTTGGGGAAATAATGGTAGATAATGCACAGTTCTTCCTGCATGCTGTTTTTCTCTTCTTATACAAGTGGTACAACTTCAGCTACTTTTATAACCTTATTGCCTTTCCCTTTAGTCCTCAGATGCAAGGGGTTAAAGCAGTTAATTCAGTTAAATGTGTGTGTCTACTGTATTCAGTCTGAAAAGGCCTGGACTGACCTGAACCCTGTTGTGGTGGGCACTATAAGAGACAGGTCTTGCTCCTCAGACATTATAGGCTAAAGCAAAAAACAGAGGTGTGCAGCAAGAGAAGGGAAGGATTATTATTTCTGTCCTTTTTGGACAGAAAGCCATAGAATTTGGGGCAACATTCTGCAAAGTTTTATCTTCTTCAGAGAACAGATTTTATCCTTGTAGTCCAGATATAGTCCATGAACATCCAGAGCACAAATTAGATTTTGCATTTGCCTAATCATCATCATAAGTCTCTTTTTCTGTCTTACCAACCACTGAAATGCCTCTGGACGACCATTGGCTGTGTTCCTGGATCAAGCATCTTGACTAGGGAGTGATCCCAGCTCCTATTAAATCCATTTCTAAATGCCTAAGTAGGAGATGATCTCTTCTGGTGTTTTGGCTGGTAACGATAAAATTCCCTGCTCAAAGTCAAAGAGGGTACAAGAGAATAAGAGGAAACAAGAGGTTTCCTAAATACCTATCCAGTATCTTAATCACAAAATCTTCTTTCCTCTGAATAAGCTTTTACTTATCCTTTGGGCTTGATTTTCCAGTAGGTTAAATAAGCTCCTTTATCAATACTTAAACAGGGCTTGCCAGTGGTAGATCCAGTCTGGCAGAGAGCAACAGTTCACTTATTTTTAATGGAGATTTCTTCATTTTCCCTTGGCAGGAAGGGTGATAGCTAGCATACGACTGTTTTAAATTTTTAAAGTATTGTAAGCACATGGGGGTAGGCGGGGAAGGGACAGTGACAGTGAGAAGAAAGCAACATGCTGGTTCACAGTCAAGAGCCCCTTCTCTGATTTCAGATAGATCCAGAGGACTGCCCTACCATAGCTGGAAGAAAGGCTAATCCCTGGGATCATTATATTCACAATCCTGCCTTGTGATCTTTATAAATCTCCCTCTGAACACAGAGGATGAGCATCCTAGTGGGATTGTCAAAATGCCTTTTTGTACGAATGCTGGGTTCAAAAGGAAAAGGAGCACTGTGAAGTGCCCATGAAGAAGCAACCATCTGAAGGTTTGCCTTATGAAAGATTAATTTGCATCCTACAGTTTTGTTTTTGTTTTTTTCCCCTCACAAAGGCTGTTTTAATGGTTCATGTTTTAAATGCCCACTCTAATTATTTATGCACCTTGAGCTGTACCCTCTGTGTTTGGAACTTTTGCTGTGGCACTAACCTTTTAATTTCGCACCACTTAGAGCTCATCCTGCACCTTGTACAAAACAGCCTCCAAAGGTTCCCTGGGGAATGCACACAGCAAGTGTGTAAGGATTGTTTAAGTGTGTGTGTGAGATGGGTTATTTGCTTGATTACTTTCACTGGTGAGTCAGGCAGTATGGCAAACCCAGCAGCATCCCTGCTGAAAGTGGTTTCAGACCCCGAAATTAAACTTCACCCTGTGATAGTTTTCAATTATACCTTCAAAAGAAGTATCTTCAGACGGGTTTGCCAGTGCACACATCCCAAAAAATTATGCATGGGTAGGAATGACTTTGAAAGCATTTGAAGTTAAAGAAGAGACTAAGGAGAGAAGAATCACATGGATCTCCCATTTCCAGAAGTTTCAAGGCCAGGCTGGATAGGGCTCTGAGCAACTTGGTCTAGTGGATGTGTCTCTGCCCATGGCAGGGGATTGGAAACAGATGAGCTTTAAGGTACCTTCCAAGCCAAACCGGACTGTGATTCTGTTGATCTTTGATTCTTGCTACAGGCTTGATAATATAAACATACATAATATCCTGGAGTAATGTGCCTACATTTCTATTGCAAGGAAGTTCAGGAATGAGACCCTTATAAGTGCGTATCTCTACTTGAGACTTTGTAAATATGAATTTATACACACACTGAAGTGCAGCTCAGTGCAGTTACTGAAAATCACCCTTGCTCAGCACCCTTGGTTTTGGCCTTCTGACCATGAGAAATTTATCAGACCTGCATCAAAGTAACCTATAGACGGCAAAATTCAGCAATGGGATTAAAATAAAATTCTGTGGGAATACTGTTGAAACACGGGTGGGACGAATGGGGAAGATGTAGATAGATAACCTTTATGTCTCTCTGCCTATCATTACACAATTGGTCTCTGCAGCAGTTTCTCCATTGTCTAATAATTTTTCTAGCCTTAACTGTTCTAAAAGTCAGTTTTCTGTTGCATTTGTGGGCTGCCCTATAATTTAATACATCTTGCTGTCAGCAGGTTCTAATATTAAGTATGAACTTCCTTTTGTTTCATCCCTTTTCTCTTATTTGCATTGTGAAGAGTCAGCTGCCTCTTCAGATGTTAATAGCACAGACTTGGGACTTAAAAGAAGGATTTTGCTCAGCCTTTTGGCATTCAGTGGGCTCTGTTTTACTATGCAGATTGCACCGATGTTATTGATTGCACTTGCGCTCGAATATAAAGATTAGCTTAAAGAAGGATAGATGCCATCAGAGTTCAGTGTTGGCCTCCTGGGGAGGGAAAATTTCTAGATCAAGCCAAAATTGACATTATCTGAGAGCGCATTGCAATCAGACATTGTCCCTTTTCCATCTGCAAAATCTGGGCAAGTTTTCTCCAAGGGAGATGTCACGGCCTACTGCAAAATAACTCTTCATTTTCCAAAACACTCTTGTAGCGCAATCTTTTCCCATACATGGAGTCTCCTCTCTTACAGCAGTAATGATACCCATTCTGCATATAGTGCTTGTGAGATATTTTTAAGGTTTTTCTTTTTTTTTTTTTTTCTGTTTTTTTTTTTTTTTAAAAGCTTCTTTTACAAGAAAATGGGATCAGGCACTTTGAAAGCCCTGATGTTTATCCGGGAGAAATCCATCCAAGACAAGTGAACCGTCAACACCTACTTCTCAATAAACAACTGTCAGGGTTTTGAGTAAATGAGGGCTGTGTGTGTGGGTGTGTGTGTCTGTTGGTTATTTAATTGCTCCATGAGTCTCCCCGTATCCCTAGTAACCTCCGTGTTTTCGTTTGAGTTACACCAAAGCTCTGCAGAGATATTCCCCAAACCGTTGTTACTCCCAAGGCAGGATTGTTAGAAAGCAGCCTGGCTCTGTTTGCCGCTCGTGTTACTGCAGCGTGGGCAGGAAATTTAAACAGGCACCTATGACCCTTCCTGTGTGCTGCAGAAAGGATTTTGTGCTGCTCTGATGCTTCTGAGGCTCCCTCACTAACACCTGTGTCAAGCCTTGCTCTCCTGAATGGGACACATTATAAATCTTTACTATCAGGATAAATTGGTTTGGAAGGGAAAAAAAAAAAAAAGCTCTTTTTTGCAGTTCACTGGAAAAAAAAAAGGCACTGTTACATTAGCTCTTTCTGCTTGTCCAACAAACAAGCTGGCATAGCACACACTTCAGGTAAACTTTGCATCTTGCCTACTGCTTACCCAACCTGCCAGCAGGGGAGAGATTTCTCATCTGTGTCCTGAGGTTGTTACCCTAATAGGACTGGAAATCAGATCACTGGAGTTTAAACTAGGTAACCTGCTCCCCTCACTTCATGAGAAATGTGGTTTTTGTTGGGTTTTTTTTGCAGCTAGGGTCTTTGGAGGAGGTGGTGAGCTAAGATGGTCAAAATTTAATGAGTTTCATCCAAAGTTTTGGTTTTTTGTCTGTTTTCCAGTCTGTTTTCTTTTGAGAGAATTGTCCAGATATCCTCACTTCAGCAGGGCCTCCTCTAGAGTAGGAGAACACACTCTCTGAAACATCTTCTTTACTAAAATCATGACTTATATAATGCTACTAGAAGCCTGTGCCAAATTTGTGGTTAAGTGTTACTCAACAATTACACTGAGGAAAACTGTTTTTGGACTCATCAAAGACCGGGGAATACTGGAGGCAGAGACAGATACAAGAAAACAAAAATGATCTCCAAAATCCTAGATCAGTTAGACCATGTTGACTACCACAGTCCTGAGAATTTTTTCCTGGTAAAATAGAAAGAAGTGAGAAGAATCATAAATTGATGATGGAAAGAAAGAAGAGGGCATGTTGGTCCTCTAAAGGATGCCCAAGCAAAAGCCAAGATGTGGTCCAACATCAGTGTGGTCAAAATTCACTGACCACAAGTCTGGAGGGACTCCTGCTCCCCATACCCAGGTGTTTGATGTCAGGCACTGTGCTCTTCCTAGAATTTTTCACAGTGATAAGTTGGGCTTTTTCCCCTCTGCTGAGCCCATTGGCCTGGGGAAGAGGGACCAAGAGTTGAAAATACGTCTACAGCAAACAACACCTCAAACCACATTTAATCTCAGCAGAGGAAAGCCTTTCTAATCTCACAGCCCGCTTGTCTTAGAGGGCTGAGTAATGAGCTGCTCATTAAAGGTGTGGTGATGGTATGAGGCCTCTCTGAAAACACCACAAATAGGTCAGAGATACTCTTGTGGGAAAAAACCAACTGAAGAAGCAGAGGGAAAGGGTACCCATAGGCACATGGTGGTGCTGCTCTGTGGGCAGCAGGAAGCTGTTTGAGTTGCATTCTTCCTGTGGTCAGCTGTCCTACCCTGTGCTTAACAGACTATCTATAACTCGAGATTTTTCTGATGCGTAAACCTCAGAACACCGAGTAAAGGTTTGAACAAGAAGACAGAAGTATGTGTGGTCATCTGATCAGCACGACCAGCTTGAATCCTGGTAACAGATTTGTTCTGTTTCCAGATGCCTGTTTGTACAAAATGGCATTTACAGAGGGGCTACAAGGAAATGTGTTGCAAAAAGAGACTGTTCAACTTAAATTGTGTTCATAACTTTGTTCTTTGGATTAGTTTTCAAAATACTTCCTTGTCTAGTATCAGTGAAGAAAGGCAGAGACTGAGATGTATCCACTATTATCTCTGCTCTTCCATGGTTTGTCTCAGAAAAAGAAAATGAGAAGACCAATTAATATTAAGACTTTGTGGTATTATGAGTTGTTGGAGAGGAATGAAAAATTCTCTGTTTCAGGTAGGAAGGATGATGTTAGACAACTCCGTAATAAACCACAATTGTGTTTTCAAAAAATTTCAAGGATCTCTATGCCAAAAAAAAAATAATTTTGAAAGCTTCAATCTTTTTCCATAAACAGGTTGGGCCTCAGTACATTTTATTGTTCAGGAAATTCTTCTTAAAGATTTCTTTAAGCGAATAGTTCAGCCCATTTGAGTCTGGCAAGGAGCAGCAGGAAAGGGGTTAAAGTCTGTTACAAGACACTGAAGTCAGTTGGGCCATCTACATCCTAATTCCCTTTGGATGACTAGTTTGAGTGCCTAAATTAGCTTCTCAGGTGACCTAGATAGCCAGCAGTGAGTTAGCACTCCTGATGTCCTCTCTGGAGGCCTCAAGGGCTGTGGGGGAAACCAAGCTCCCAGACCAGGTGTTGGTCACAGTTTGGTGGCAGAGCCTCTCTGAGAATGCTCTGCTCCAACTGATGAGCTGCACCAAACTTTTCTACAGATGGGGCTGGAGGGCCAGCTCCTGCAACATTTTAGCAAGAGCCATTCCAAACCTGACCACATTCCAGTATCATTCCATACCTGACCAGGGTGCTCCAAACTACTCCAAACAAACAACTCGGTCATGTGGAGGAAACTTAGATTTGAACAACCTGAATTTTTTATTTTTTCTCCAACTCTAGGATTTACTTTCTGTGGTTCCTGAGTTAAAATTCTGTTTCTGGAGGGAAGGAGCCCCAAAAGCCTGAAGTTTTTGCTTTAATCACAGCCTTTCCTCTATCTTTCTCAAAGCACAGCCCTGCTGAGCAGCAGACAGCCCTGCTGAGCTGAAGCCTCTGTCTGAAGTGACCCCTCCTTTTCAGACAGGAGATGCACAACAAGGGAAGAAAACCTAATTATATTGCACGTGTTCTAATTTAAGTTGCTGCACATTGCTGGGAGTTCGAGCTTAAGAAACACAAGGTCACTTTTTGCCTGCCATGGTGTCTTCTGCTTGGTGAGAAGATGATAGACCTGATAGCTTTTCCTGGTGTAATTACCTGAAGGGTGGGTGACTGGGGATCTTCCCCAGGTTTCATTATGTGAGACTAAAACCCATTCTTTAAAATTAAATGCCCACCAACACACTCATTCACACACACACACCATGGCAGGTAGAGAACTGCAGGTGTGCTGCAACAGCAGGTGCATGGATAAATCCATTTCACTATCCCCACAAAGCTAAAAGTCTTGAAAAAGAACAGTCTCCTGGGTTTACAGCACAGAAATCAGAGTCCTGTAGGTATAAACTTGCTGGAATCCCAGCTGACAGGTTGTGAAAAGGTGCTGCTGTGCTGAAACACAGATCCATGCTATTCCTCCTCTGGCAAACAGGGATTCCAGCTGTGTCTGTAATAGGCACTGTAGATGGCACGTTCAGACTCATATAGCAAAGTATCTGTTTGTTTGGACTCCAGACAGATATTCATTTATTCAAAGTCATGTTCATCTAGATTGTAGAATGCCTTGAAAGCGTGAACTTGTGGCCTTGGTCATGGGAGTTTTCATGGTCATCAGCAAAAATGAGTATGAGGAATACTCACTAAATTCTCCCTTCTGCACTGGTCAAGGAATATGAAATTCCTTGGGCAAATCACTGAGCCTTAATAATTCCATCTGTAGTGGGATAATGGCTGCTACCTCTTTCATGAAGTGTTTTGAGATTTATTTAACATTGACTTTAGGTACCAAACAGGTTTTTTTGCTTTGTGTGAATGATGCAGAGATGTAATAAACTTTTGTTACTTGTTTTCTCATTAGTTTGTAGCCCTCTGCTCTACATGAACATATTAGAACACTGATTTTACTCACAGAAGTAATATTTTTACAAAATGTACATCCATGGTTCTGTATAGAGAATGGCATGCAAATCAATAATAAAAAAATGCATATTCTGGATATATGTAGTAGTAGATGCCACCAGATGGGAATACAGATGATGAGGAAACTAGAAACTCAATTTTTAATATCTGCTTCTGGAGTCCATCCACCTGAGTGTTTGTCAGTAATTTTTTTTTGCCATACCTCTTTTACCAAAACCTAGCACAACTGCCTTCTCTTTAAATATTCCCTTTGTCAGTAAAAGTAAATGCAAAATATGTTACATGTGGAGAAAGGAGTGTCAGGAAGCTCTATTTCTCTTCTCTCTTCATCTCTGGAGATATTATACATGCAAGAAAGCTGCCACTCTCAATTATGCCTTACCTATTCCAGAAGAAAAAGAAAAAAAGGGGGCAAAAAAATTAGCTGTAAGAAATCTCATGACCTCTAGTCAGGGAAAAAGAAAATTCTAAGATATCCATAACAAGCTGAGCAGTCTGCAGCAGCAGAGATTACAAGTGCTGCACACTGAACTAAATTCTCTGGCACTTTAAAGTGCACATTTCCCAGCTTTGCCCTTTCCACAGTATTCCACAGGGGCCACCCATAGCAACTGCTGATAAGGTCGTGTGCAGGATGGGTGATGAATCTGCCCTGATTTCACAAGGTTGTTGTGTCTGGTACCAGAAAATAGATATCTGTGTATCCTTGAGAGAAATCCTTAAAGAGGTATAATACAGAACTGAGTGTATTGTCTAGTGGAAAACAAAACAAAGGGGGGAAAACACAGAGAAAAAACATAATAACTACTGAGTATTAGGTAAATACTTAGAATAAAATAGATTTTTTCTAAGGATGTTTGAAAGTCACCATAGTTTTTGCAACAGTGACTTCAACATATGCCTCCCTTTTGTACAGTGGTTTAGGGTTTAGATTTTGCTCTTTTTTCACCCCCCCATACCCAAAAAATCTCCCCAAAATACCCTTCAGAACACTAACTGTGACATTTGGATTGAAGCAGAGGTCTCCAACTGTTCAGAGCTCTGCATTTGGGCTCATGTTTTGAGATTGTGATACAACATACAAAACAGCAGAGAAATTTAAACTAGAAAAGACCAAATCAATTTGCTCTTCTATACTTAAAACTGTGGAGGGGGGGGGGGGGGATGTTTTTAGCA
>JAWWMU010000121.1:70607144-70619714 GCA_035048155.1 Cinnycerthia olivascens
TTTGTAATGAAAAATTACAAACTTACTCACCAAGCACTTTGCCTCATCTGCTATATGAAACACAGGTAATGGCTACAGGGTAAAGATAGGAGAGGGAGCATCTGAAACTAAACTGTATAACTGGAGGTGATGTCACTAAACACCCAAGGGATGCTGTCATTCCACTGGTCATCAGGAAGAAATGGCCTCAGGAGAAGATAGCTGAAGGGCATCCAGATGGCTGGATTGATCCTATCAGTAGATATCCTGCACCAAGAACACCTCTTTTCTTGGGCATAACACAGTTTTGCTAGATTTTTTGCTCCTGACAGAGTGCAAGGGGAATCCCAGCATTGCTGGCTGGCCCTCATGCATTTGTCCCAGCAGTGTTCTGTCCACTAAACTGGACCCAGTAAAAGGATTCTTTTGTAGTGACCCTTCACACGGAAGGATGCTCATTTTTCCAACATCTTTTTCTAACTAGAAAACATCATACTTTCTGTTATTTTCCCAGACAATCTGTGGCTGCCCCTGGATCTCTGGCAGTGTCCAAGGCCAGATTGGACAGGGCTTGGAGCAATCTGAGATAGTGGAAGGTGTCCCCACCCATGGTAGGGGCATGGAATTGGATAATCTTTAAGTTCCCTTCCAACCAAAGTCGTTCTATGATTCTGTGATTATCATCCTTTTGTCTTATGACATTCTCAAAGCAGAACTTACATTTGCCCCCAGGGGCAGTGTCTAATTCAGGGAGTAAAAGATGTCCTGAAAACCAAGTAAAAATTTAAATTATCTGGCAGTCAGTGGAGTCTCAGGTAAAATGACCACTTTAGTCGAGTTCAGACAGGAGTGAATGTCACAAGAGTGCGTCTCCCAATGAGAATTTACAAGCCAGTGGAGTTTGTGCTCTTGTTACATATGCTATTAAATATTCTGCCTAATTTGTAGGTAGGTGCCTTTCAGCAGTAAATCTCAGACTGGTTTTGCAAGAGAGGTCAATATCTTTCCCCCCATTTCACGGGCGGATAAACCAAGGTGCAGGGAGGTCTAATGCCAGAAGTTTGGTGTCAGAGCAAGAAACAGCTAATTGCAACAGACTTAAATGCATCATTGTCCATGAGTATCATTCTTATTTATAGTAATTCTTATTGCACCATCAACCATAGAGCTATGCAGGCATACCAAAGACAGGAATAGAGCAGTACTGACCTCTTCTCTACAGATAAGGATGTGCTCTCCAGAGATGTTTTTTTGGGGTTTTTTGGGGTTTTTTTTGTTGTTTTGTTTTGTTTTTTTTCCCAGAAATGATAAATTACTTAAAAAAGAGCAGGTACCATTTCTCCACCTGGGTGATTATACCCAGAGGCAATAGAAGCAATTTTTAGGAAATGGTTCTCCTCCTATTTACATCAAGATAGTAGCAACGCTTATTTTAATACAATTGCCAAGAGACTTTATTTTTAGATCTCATCCACATAGTATCATTCTGAAATACTTGCTTCACTCAAAAAAAGTAAAGACATTTCAACAGGAACATGAAATTCACTGGAAGAATTATTGCTGCCTCGCAAATATATATTGCTAGCCTAAGAAGACAGTGATCCTTTCCCATAATGAGAAATGTTTCAGATCTATAAAGCATCCCTAATATTTTACTTTAAAAGACAAAATTACAAGTTGAGTTACCTTTCAGTAGGAAGATTATAGGTTTTCTAGCTCTTAAGGGACCCCTTTGGGAGCCTTATTTCATCCAAATGATATTGTTCTCTTGATAACTATCACATTCCTATAGGAAAATGTGTCAGTGGGGCATAATATTGGTTTAAAAGGTCCCAGAAAACAATACAAAATTGAATAGGGAAAAAAAAAAAAGAAAAAAAAAAGAAGAAAAGAAGTGAAGGCAGAAGATGCAGTTGGTGAAATTCACACAACTAATAAAAATCCAGTTACCATTAAGACTGGTCAGCCATGTGTATTTCTATAAGCATATGTAATCTTGGTGTGCTATGCTTCTCTGTTTTATTTAATTGTCATCTTTCAGATGATGTTAATAATTGTTGTACTGTGTTTACCATATTGGATATCCACTGAAAAAATATGGAAGAGAAGATACAGAAATTTAAAAATGGCATGATGTGTCCATGGAAAGCATCTTTTCCGCCTTCCCCTGAAAAACAGATTGATTTTTGTCCTTGTGAATCACTTTTTGTTTCTCTCCCAGCATAATAATAAATACTCTTGCTACCTATACTTTGGAAACTCATGAGGTATTTTCTGTCTTCATAATACTTTTGCAAAATCCTTCCCCAGGAAGCAGAAGTTGAAATGTGATCATTCTATTAGGAACAAAAACATTAAAGAAGAGACTCCTCATGGAAACCAATTTGAAAGTAATAGCAAAGATTCATGAAGTATGAGACTTAGCAGAAAAAAATCATGAGCAGGGCTGAGATTTTAATAAGGATGCATCTTCATTTATACTAAGTTAAACCTTGAGAAAAGCACTTTTATATTTCCTGAGTGCCTTTAGCCCTGGGTATTGACAAAGGAGATGAAGTTTATAAACAAAATTAATTTATTCATTAATGGACAGCCACATCTCAAGAAGAGGGTGACAGTTGTGTAGTGGTGTTTTTAAGTACCACATACATTTTAGGGTTTGGATGACTATGCCTAGTACTAGGACAGATATCTGGAATTGCTCTGTCAGGGTTTTTTTGCTTCCCTAATTCATGTTGCTGTAACTAAGATTGTATATATATATTTATACTGAAGAAATAGATTTTCTAGACTGACTGCCAAGAAATCCATAAGAACCATCTAACAGTGTTCAACTTATGACTGCCTTTTTTCTCATCAAGAAGTGATATTTTTCAGGCTCAGGAATTACATCTCTTGGGATTTCATGTGCTGGGTTTTTTGGGTTTTTTTGGTTTGTTTTTTGTTTTTTATTTTGTGTGTGTTTTTTTGGCAGAGCTATTTTATTGCACAATGATAATATATTTATTTAGTCTTTTAATTTGCAGCCTTAGAACAGGCCTTTGGTGGCCAGGGGAAGTCATGACAGTGAAAAAGATTTCTCTCTGAGAAACAATATCCCATTTTTAACCACAACATCTGGCCAAAATTAGAATGATATCTTGAGGCTGTATCATGAAGAGGTTTATGGATCACCTACTAAAGACCAGCACTAAGGTAGTCTTGATAATTTAGGAATCCAAAAGAAACCCTGTTAGACAAGCTTGTGCTGGCAATGATGCCATAAATCTTCATTTAAATTTAATCTATTAATATTTGTGGAGATCAAGACGCCCTTTCCTCAGCCATGCTACCAGGTTTGAACACGAGTTAACTACACACCATTGACTCCACTTGATTTTCAATTGTCTGTTGGTTTTGTCAGTGAAACCACACTCCTTGCTTCCAGCGTCCATTTATTCTACCCTTTTTCCTCTGAACCATGAAACTGTTTAGTTAAAAAGGAGAAGAAACCGGGACATGTCTATGTGTTACAGTCCCATTCCTCATGAGAATTTTTTGGTGTCACAAAAGGCAATGTGTACCCACAGAGCTTTATACAACCTAATTAATGACCAGTTGACACTGTGCCTCTAATTGTCCACAACTGGAAGCAAAAATGCTGCCTGTGAGCCAAAGCTGATTAATGCTATTACTTGATGAATTTCTTTTTTTTTCAAAGGAACCGAGGGAGAGCCACAACAGCCTTGAACTTTCACAAGGACTGCTTTAGGGGAATTTTGATCTTGCCTGCTGTTTTGTTTGTTTAAAAAAAGGGTGATGTGTAATCTTCAGGAACGTACCTCATCATCCAACCCAGAAACTGTTGGCAAAATAATAAACTTACACAGAACATACTGTTAGATCCATTTTTTTTTTTAACTTCTTCCTGTCAGAGGTATAAATCACAGCTTTTTGCTTTTGCAGCTTAAAGTATAGGCTTTGCTCTGGGTAGTTGGCACTGTTTTTTTCTGGCCAAATGTTCCATGCTGGCTCTAAAGAAACTGTGGACATTGAGTTGGCTGTAGTTTGTCTTTGAACTTGTTTGCAAGAATTCAGTCTTCAGAGGCCTCCAAAAAAAAAAAATACATAGTTTATTTATCAAATTGCTGTTTAACTCTTTTGTGTACTAAACTACAGGTGGTAATTTGACTTCAGTTTTTAATTTTTTTAATTTATCTGGCTGAGTTTCATGCACTGTTTACCTCTTCTTGTTTACATAAATACTATCATCCTGCCATTTAGGTCCAAAAAGTCCGTATCTTTCTGATTACCTTATACAGTCTGGAAGAGACTGTGTATTTGTATTTGTAGTAGAGATTATGTATTTGCAATGTAGTAGAGAAACATGATTATTGCTGAAACTTTGGCTGTTAAGTTGCCCACAATGTATTTCTAAATAATTTTGAAAGAAATACTAAATTCTAAATAGTACGGAATAGGAGTGCACCATGGTCTCTCTCCTTGGACCAGTTTCTGGTTTTATTTGTCAAATACAGTCTGAAGTTTTAATTAGGCAAATGTTCAGCAAGAAATAAGTGATAGTTATTGGTGTGTAAAACATTTCAGGTCTTGTGTTAATCTTGGACTTTTCTCTACAGCATCCTTGAACTGCTTTCTTCTGCAGTGCTTCCCCTCCATTAATGCGATGCCATCTTTAGTACTCTAACAAAGGGCTATATAAATGTTTGGAACCTAGAACAGATGTTTTTGGGCAGCTTTCATTCAGTTTGCCAAGTTCAGGCATAAAACAAGATCCTGACCGCTTGTGGTTACTGTAGATGGGATGATTTTTTCAAAGGAAGAGTAAGCATGCTGGGCTCAATGACTTCCTGTCTTCTGGCATCCTACCACATGTCTTCTTTACTATACCATAATGTTTCCCAAGTTTGCTTTTGTTTCATTCTCATAATTGGCTTTGTATTTCCACTGACTGATCTGATTTTCCTATCAAGACAAGGCTGTTCACTCCAGATTTTCACTAGTGTAACTGAGAGGAAAATTTGGTCCGTATGCTCTGTAATAAGATATATCATCACTGTCAATATTTTTCTTCTTCCCATCACTCCCTTGCCATATGGCAACTTCACAGGAAAGAACTGAACTGCATATGTTCTAAGTAGAACTTCTTCATTCCCTGCAAAGTAGAGGTTGGTTTTAATATCATTCAGACTAAAAAATGGAGGAAGTCCTTTATCCTTTAGCATGGGATTTTTACTAAATTCTAGCCACCCAAAAAACAGGCAGCCTGTGGAAATTCATCATCTGAGCTCCTTCTACAGTCACTGAAGGGAGGAAGCAACTTTGAGAGGGTGACTCATCATATCCTAAGAGTTGAGGGAAAATTTTATTTTCATGAACATGAGTGCAAATCTGTTCACTACCCACTGGTCTTAATGGTGTTGAACTGGTTAATTGAGTTGCAGACCCAGAGGCATCTATCCATCTGTGCTGGTGATTGGAAAGGGGACAGGGGGTGATTCTCCTGAGCTGATGTTAGCCTGTCTCAGGTGTGTTTTGGCTTGTGGCTGGCAACTCTCTCCAAAGGACACTTGAGCATGACTCAGTGGGTAGCAAGAGCCAGGGATGGTTTTCAGTCAGCAAGACACAGATGAGGTGATCATGTTTCAGGTAGGAATTTCCATCCTAGTAAAACAAGCCATTCCATTTGTTTTCAGGGGCAGTGTGTGCTGGCCCATTTTATTTCCTGATGTAGATATAGACCAAGAGGTGTAGGCAGTGAAAAAAAGAAAACAAAAACCCAACAAAAACATAAAGGAAAATGAAAAATGAACCTGAGAGTTTCTCATTGTCTGAAACTGAGACCTATGTGCAAGCTGCAGTCCAAGAGAAAGGAGCCACTGTTAGTGAGTCTTTTCTTATTTTAAAATTTGAAAGGCTCTTCTTGGTGTTGCTGCTAGAAGTGGCTGACAGTGACTATGGAAAATAGTATTTGTAAAGAAAGATTTCCAGTACCCACTATACCTCAATGACTGTCTTAAACCAGTCACCTCATGGACTCCCCTTGGAGACATCATTTGGAAACTTGATGTCCAGAGGGTCTGCACCCAGGGAAACACCCTGTGTCACACAAGTGTTTCTGAAAATTTTCTGAGATCTACCCGCTGGATTTTAAGACTTGGGACAACTCTGCCTTAAACACTCTCACTGTTCACCACAGAGAGCCCAGATGGAGCAACAAGCAGAGCAAAAGTTTCAGCCACTTTCAACCACTGCTGTGACACCCAGGGACCATGAGATAAATTCAGATGAACAACCCTAAGTTTCTTCCAGGGAGTGTGTGGGCGTTGCAGACATTTAACTGCCAGGCTATTCATTTTTCTGCACTAATAGTTTCCATACTAGCTGACTGACCAATCTCCCTGATGTGTCGCATCACTTTTCTTATTAAATATGAGAATAATGAATGTTAGGAATGAGCCTCGAAAGCTCCTGTTCTCCCAGATTGGGTCTTGGTGCCAAGTGTCTGGCTGGCATCGTCTCCAGGATTCTGCAAACAACATCTGCATGAGCGTGTGGGTTATGTAACCCATGAGGTTATCCTAAGTGACTGCCATGATCTGCTGAGCAGTGCTGATCAGGGCTGCTCTGCCAGGGGGAGGCTTTGCAGCCTGTAGGATACACAGCCAGCCTGTGCCTTTCCCAGGACGGAAACAGGGTACCATCATTTACAAACCCTGGGTACATTTCCCTTTCCTCGCCAGAATTTCTTTGGCCCCTGATGTGATTAATGAGACATCACTGCTGGAATGATCATTGCCGTGATGAGCAGAAAATGACTGATTAGGAGACACCGACCGACCCCAGTAGCTGTCTTGGGGGGTGACCTGGAGAGGGATGATGTACAGGAATTGGGGGATTTTGGAGGATGCACAGGAGACCCCAACTCCTGACTCACAGCACACCTTGCTGCTGATCTGCTCATCCTCTGAGAAATCTGGTAACAGCTCTGCTACTGAAAGAAAGGTGCAAAGTGCTCGTCCTGCAGCCCATGAAGTCTGATGTGATGCTGTGCAGGAAGGCAGTGCAGGCAATAGACTGGAGATCTGTGACTAAAATGCCATTAGTCCTCTGGAGCATCATGTTACTGCCTAGGAGGAACAACTTGAATGTTAGAGCTGTAAAGAGAATTACACTTTGCTTCCTTCCCCCCTGGCAAAAAGTATATGCTATCAACCATTTTAGCAGAGGCCAGACCCACTTTTTCTGTCCCTCACCCCTGTTCAGTGCAGTCAATATGAAATAATTATTTTAAAGTAGCACATGACAGTTTATTTTTGTAAAAAGGCTGAATATTTTTTTTGTTTGTTTCTCACGCCAACACTTGCTTAAGTTCAACTTTTAAATTACTATCAAAATCAGTACAAAGCCAGTCAGTAGCCTGCTTCTATACAGGTACTAGGACTATCCTTGTTTGTTGTTTATGTTAACCTTGGGCTAAAGATTGGCTCTTCTTCAATATCTGAAACTTTCCAAAGAAAACAGTCAACAATGTGCAAATAACTAAACCACACACTCAAAAATTACTGAAATAGCATGTGATGGGTCAAACTTTAGTTGGGTTAACTCAGGCATTTAGAGTAATCCTTCTTTATCCCTCTTAAATATCATGTAGGTAAGTCATGACAGCTCACTCAATGCCAGGAAAAGCTTGCATTATCCTGAAGGATGAATTCAGGACCTCAGGAAGCTACCAAGTCAAATGAAAAACAGAGACAACAGGCAATGGCTTAGCAGCTTAAGCCATATGCCACAGATCAGTCTAGCCATAATTTCAAATGCCAGAAGGATCATTACCAAGCTAATGCAGATCTATTGAGTGCTTGGCCATTTACTACAGGCAGAGCAAGTCCTCTGAGTTAAATCCTGAGAAATTAGATCCTTTGGGGGTTTAAGGGCTATTAAAAATCACAGGATATTTTCATAAGGGGCGGAGTTTATCAATCTTATGGCTTTAACCAAATTAGCCCTTTCCTCCCACAAATACACTTGCAGCTCCTAATTGCAAAAGGAAGATGGGAGAGGAAGAGAGGTTGAAACTCTCCAGTGGTCTGTTCTGTCTTGCAAGAACAGTACTCCTGCATGACTGCAACTCAAAGGCACTGTGTAGTTTTGCAATGAAAACCTCAGAATGTTGTTCCTGGAGTTCCCATACCAGTGGCTGGGCTGCAACCCTGAATTCTTGCTCTGCATTTAGGACTAAGCACAGCTCAAATCTTACAGATTCAGTTATCTGTGTGTTCCAGGCATTTGGCATCCTAGCCCAGCAACGTCTGTAATGGGAAGGCTGGGCTGACCTGGCCTCTAGCCCTTCCTTATGGAAATTTTGCCAACCAGATATGGCTTGTGAGCATTAACACTTGTAGACACTGGGGTCTGTATTATCATCACTAGTTCACAAGAACAAGGGCTGGTCAGGAATCAAACCCCTCTGTAATCTAATTATGAAACAAAAGATAAAGGGCAAAAGTTGGTGCAGGAGCAAGGGGACTGTATTGGTGAGTCTGACAGGAAGGGCACTGGTGTGACTGAAAGGGTTTGTAGGTACCACTACATAAACAAGAATTAGAAGGCAAGCAGTGGGATAACTCTGTGGGTGATTAGAGAAAACCTCATTGGAGTGCAAAAAATGCCATGGGAGATAGTGCAGAAGTGTTTAATTTGAGAATTATGTGGAAGGCTGATGGAAAACAGTGTGACAGATTAATCACAGACAGCCACTATTTGCATAGAGAATGAGGGGTGTTACCCTGCTGAAGGCTGAGAGAATTGGGTTTGCTCAGCCTGGAGAAGGGATGGTTTTGGGATGACCTGATTGAGCCTTTCAGCACCTGAAGGGAGCTTGCAGTAAAGATAGAGAGAGACTATTTACAAGGGTCTGGAATTACAGGAGAAGGGGAATGGCTTCAAATTGACACAGAACAGGTTTAGAGTAGACATTAGAAAGAAATTCTTAACTTTGAGGGTGGTGAGGCCCTGGCACAGGTTGCCCAGGGAAGATGTGGCTGCCCCATCTCTGGATGTGTCCAGGTTGGGTGAGGCTTGGAGCACCCTGGCATAGGTGGAAAGTGTCCCTGCCCATGGCAGGGGTTGGATCTAGATGATATTAAAGGTCCTTTCCAAAACAAACCATTCCATCATTCTGTGATTCTCTGATTCTTTGATGGGATGCAAATGTGAAGAGGAGGACTGGGGTTCAGGTCCAGACCCAGACACCTGAATATGGGCAATCTGAAAGGAACACAAAAGAAAGCCAGGATAATAATGAAGATATGACTGTGATTACCACAGTGTGGCTGCTTCACTTATGAAAGATTGCAGATCAAGATGGCCTGCTGTTGTATATTCACAGACAAATCTCTTGGCTTGATGGAAAGATACTCAGTGAAATGTGATACCGATCCTTAAAATCTGAGCACCCCTGCACTATGATTTATTTGCTGTTCTGTATGTCCATCTGTCACGGGTAGTCCTTCAGCATTTCCAGTGACTGAGAGCTGCTGATGCTGGGAAGCAGGCATTGGTCCAGGCAAGAGTTCTTCAATATCCTTCTATGAAACTCTGGCAAGATCCAGACATGCTAAGTGTCTTTCCCAAAGTTGGATTATATCTAGCAAATAGGAGCCAGATCTCCTAAAACACTGTTCTTTAGAAATCAGCTGATAACATTCTTATGGTTTTGTTTTAATGATCTGTTATTTAAAGTGGAATGATGTTGGAAAATTGTCAGAATACTTGAAAACAGACAGTGAAGTTACATTTAATGGTTCATATATTTTTAATTCATTTTCTATTTTAGGTTTTTATTGCAACAGCTCACTCCAGAAAGGAAAAATTGGATTTTGCCTTTCTCTTTCAGCTTAAACTTGTGGTGAGGAACACAATGTTTAAATTCTTAGTTTGGAATAACTCTGCCTGTACAAATAATAAAACAGAAGAACAGATTTATCTGTCAGATAAAGACCTTGGAGCATTTTGTGAAGAATATTTGAAAGATCAAAACATTGCAGGTTTCTCACCAACACTGGGACTTGAAAAGTAAACAGAATTACCTAGAGATCTGACTGAAAGAAAATAAATTCTAAGGAAAAGAAATCCCCCAAAATACATTGTTCTCTCTCCAGTGTTATATTAAACCAAAAATTACACTGGTGCTGAACAAGTAATTTATACCAGTGCAAAATAGTTTCAGCAAAGATGAAGGAGAGCTTTTATGTTTAAAGTATCATTACCAACAAAAGGCTTCAGAGCATTTTCCATTTTTAATTACTTCAGCAGCATGCAGAGCAGCAAAACACAAGTTTGAACTATCTTGCATGGGTTCTGAAATGCCAAAACCTGATAACTGATAGAATAGATGGTGTCTACATGGCTGAAAAGCCTAAGGAAACAATCCTTTATTCCANNNATTTCAGATTAAATCCCATCCAGCTTGAAACTCAGTGGAAATTGCAATGTAATGGATTTTCAGCCTGAAATGAGTTGGTTTGCAGTGAAGATCCTCTTGGCGATACAACCAAAGATTTGAATCAACATGACAGTTTCCTGTCCTTATGGAGCAGACTAGATGACTGGTTAAGATTAGATATATAACTTTTAGGTGGCTGGAATATGAGATAAATCCCACCCTCCCTTGTCTCTTTCCTCATCTCCTGCACTGAGCACCATCCATCTTTACAACTGCACCTTTGGAGGCACCCAGTGCAGAAATACTTTTTAAGCTCAGCTGGCAGAGAAGTCGAGGGGAACTTCCAGTGTTACTAAAACACCAGCTGATGTTGAATGTTCTGTCAGAATTTTATTTTTTCCTTAAGCCACCCCAAAAGCCTTTTAGCCCCATTGATTTTTTTGTTTTCCTTCATCTAGGGAAACCCACACTGGGTTTGGACTTCCAATGGGTTGACTCCTCAGGTATTCGCACCTGGAGGAAAAAAGAGTTTTCAGGACTAGGTTAAATTATGATGATGTGGGAGAGGAGCATAGGATCATGGGGTTTATTTGATCATTTACATTAGCTTTACTGGCTTTGCAGGACAACCTCCAGTAAGCAGGTGCATTTTAACAGATAGGAAGGCAAAATACTGTGTTAATAGTCTCTGGCGCATCTTAACCAGCAAATTAGCTGGAATTTGGTGTTTCCATTACTCAGCAGTTGAGGCTTTCTCCATTTGTGGAAGTATGGGTGGGAAATTTAGCTTTAAATAATGAGGGGCTATGAATCAAGACCCCCTAGCACACAAATACAACCTGTCATGGTGCTGCCCCATGGGAGAAGAGGTCAAGCAATATTTTGCTGCTGGGGAAGGCAGAAAAAACACTTCTGTGGGAGGACCAGACCTGTCTGCCCTTGGTCCAGCGTGCTTATACAGCTGGGCTTGCACAATCTCTGCAGCCTCCCAAGTGAATTGCAGCCTTGTACTCACTTTAGAGCCATCTATTACTCCCCACTGTGTATGTTCCTACCTAAAAATCCATAACTGGTCTCGCATTGAATCAATGCTCCCAGTCAACTTGTATCTAAACAAATTGAATGAAGTTGAGAGCTCTGTAGATCCTCTTATTTATCCCATGACAAGCAGAGAGACTCCCAGTTCTGCTCCTGACAACTTTGTCAATAAAATCTGCAGATTGCACAATATAAAGTTGCTTTATAATTCATCTCTTTGACAATAACAGAACCTTTGAACAGGAATGCATCAGTAAAGTGCAAAAATATCTTTTTTTCCCTCTTGTACCATCACATTTCAAGCAATTTTTTTGATGTAGTGAAAAAAAGATCAGATTTTATTTTAGAGAAGAGTTTCTATTTCACTGGAAATTATATCATAAGTAGCAATCATAGGATTTATTAGATCATATATTCCACTCCCCTTCCATTACAGGATTGTTTTTCAGACCTGAGGTCTAATTTCATTATTTCAAAAGGACAAAATATCAGACTTACAGAAAATAATGTATTTGCTGCAGTATTTCCCTTCAAAGGACATTTTTAGGCAGTACCCACAAAACTGCTGTCAAATAAACTGCAAGTGGAAATATGGCAAGTAGATTTCTGTTTGATTGAGTTTGAGTTGAAATCAGCTCACCTATCTGCCCTAATTTATGAGGATGTAGTAGGAGATGTTTTTTAAAAGTCATGCTGTTCCAGTCTGTTGTGTAAATACTTGGTCAGGTTTTAAAATAAAAGATAGAATTTTCAAAGTCAAGTGAAACACTGCTTTTAAAGTTTCATTCATTTTAGTAGAAAGGTGTATGTCAAAATCCTGGCCTTAGGATTTAGTTGGGTAGATTGCATGTTTAAGCAGTGATTTCAATTTAATTTAAAAGTAGGACCCCAAAGTTGAATTAGATTCACATTCTTAATATTCTATTTGTTCATCTCTGAGGAGAATTCAATTGATTTTGTTTCAAATTTGAACTTTAATTCTTAACTTGAGAATAACAAGTTGAATAACAAATAACGAATTGAAACAAATTGAAACAAAACCGACTATAAAAGAATCATTTTCAAGACAATTTTAGGTAACAGGACAGAGTCCTCCATCTCCAGTT
>JAWWMU010000121.1:70631922-70643997 GCA_035048155.1 Cinnycerthia olivascens
CTGATATTAATGACAGCAAGAAATTAAACAGTTGTTTCACTCATTTTTCTTCTTTTCAGTGTGTGTCTTTCTTCCCACCACCCCACTCAACCCCCGTATCTTTATAATTATGTTTTAAGACCGTAAATGTTTCCAAAGGTAGTGCCAGATTTAAAATACTGGTTGTTATTACAATGCGTGGGTGGCTTTACCCTCTCTATTTGCAGCCTCCAGGTTTTATCTGCCTTGCTTCAATCCTCCTGCTACAAGAGAGGCATCCAAAAAAAAAAAAAAATCAACTCATTTAGGGGAAAAGCAGCTTGACTCCTTTTGTGATGATTATGATTATTTTAGGCTGGAATGACTACCCTTTAGCAGGTAAAACAAAACAAAACAAAAAACCAAAAAAAAAAAAAAAGAAAAATGAAGGGCAAAGCTTTGAAAGCTTAAATTTTGATGCAATAAATCAATCAAGCATTCAGTCCTTGTCTCCCAGGCTCATTTTCATCTCACCAGCCCAGTGGCAAGGATGTTACTCCATGGTGGTGATGAGAATCAGGTCCTCTTTCTGCACAGAGCGTGTTTGAAGAAGAAAGACATTTTTGCAGCCTGTTGTGGCATATCCCTTGCCTTTTCTGCTGCCTACAGGGAGTGTGAGGCACAAACCACACATTCAACAGGCTCAGGGTAGGGGAAGGGGATAACAGAGACTGTCTCATCCCTCTTGTACATTTCTAGCTGGGCTGGGTGAGAGCTGTGCACAATTTTAGGTGAAAGGGCGTAGCACTCTGGATAATTCATTTGCATTACACATTTCTGCTGATGCCACAGGTGATGGGCTGCAGCATCTGAAATGCAGCACTGTGCAAGGGGGGGACCCAAACCCAGAGCCACTGGCCAAATCAGCCCAGCATGGGCTGGGAATGGTGGATGAAGCAGGAATCAGTGCAGCAGTGACATCATTCATCCAAAAGCATCCACTTAAGGCTGGGCTGAGTTGCCCTTTAAACTCTGTTGCCTGTAATGGCTAGTTTCTGCTGCTGATAAAGGACATGCTCAGATATCAGTGTTTCCACTAAACTGTGTTCAGTCTGATGAGCCCCAGCTCCTGGGAACAAGCAACAAGAGATGTTTCCGAGGCAGGTCTGTCCTCCTGGGTGATGAATGAGTTGTGTTGGAAGCTGCTCACCACAACAGTACAACTTTCTGAGCTGGCCCCCCTCAGGCTGCCTTTGAGTGCTGGCAATGTTCTGAGACTCTCCTGAGAGCTGTGAGGTTTGGGTCCCCCGGAAAGTGAGGATGGATTAAACTCACATTTTTCTGGGTAAATGCTGTAATATCAGGAATAGGCTTCCTGTGTGTTTGTAGGGGAATGCAAGCTGACCAGAGAGGCACCAAACAGGCTTTGAAATGGGAAAAGGAGTTGAAGGATGGGTCAAAATGGAGTTTTCTTTCCCATTTTCTCCTGGCTAATGAGTATTGGTGGGGGGTGGGGTCAAGTATTGAGGATTCTTTTCTTGGCACCCAACCAGGTAACACAGAGGGACCAGGCAGTGTGGGAGCACTAAGTCACACACAGCATCTGAGGGCTGGGATCAGTGTCACCATAACCTCTCAGCTTTCCTGACCTATCCTCAGGGGTTTTCCTGGAGAAAGATCCTACAGAAGGAGCCAAACATCACTAAGGCTTTGTCCTTGGCACACCTTGCTGCAGGAGGGAAACTGAGGCACAGGGACAGAGTGATTTCCCCCAGGAGCAGGAACATTCCAGAGTTTCAGCAAAACCTCTGGAGCAGCTAGGGTCTTCCTGTTCTTTTCTTGAGCCATTAAAGTGATTCTTTGTAGTAACTGCAGTTTCCCCTATATCTGAGTGAAGAGTGCCATAAAAGTTTAGCATTATCTGTCTGCCGGCTCTCCTGATTACTGTGCTCCTATACAACTACTATTGACTCATTATTGGCATGGCACTGATCTGAACTTTGAGTTTATTGTGCCGTGGGAACACAGTAGCTATCCAATAATGTAGTTATTTCAGCAGGCACCCTTTCTTCTATAAGATAAGAAGACAGTTGTATCTGTTTAGTGCTATCATAAAGCTGTGTTGCTTTCTCAATAAAAGGAGTCTCTGCTTGTTGTTAAACGGAGAGAGAGCAGCATAGCTTTGAATTCAGGGTTTGGATGAACTCAGTTTCTGTTTAATGAACAGTTGTCTTGCACTTTGGATGTATCTGTTGATCCTTTAATCAGCAAAACTTTAGTGAAACCAGGAGGCTTCCTGATATGTTGCAAATTCTAAGAACAAATCAACTGCAAGGTTGTAAACTCAGGTCCTTTTCTTCACCCTCCCATCATCTGTAGGGCAACAAAGTGCGTGTTTTGCTTCAATCCTGATTGTTTCAAAGCTCTTTGAAACATGACAATGTGGTTAAAACTCGCAGCTATGCAGTCAAAGTCTGTCTTTGGCATTTTATCTTCAGCTGTTTGTGATCCAGCTAATTAGGCATGTCATGCTGGACCGGGAATAATATATTAGGTATGTTATAACTCTTTCCCTGTGCTGTAGTAGGTGGCAATTCTCCACCAGTGACTTGAAAGCGCAAAAGCTGTTCCTCCCAACTTTTTTTGTGGAAGCAAATATTTAAGCTAAAGACATTTGATTTTTTCTGCTATGGGTTTTGATTGGTTTTGATTACCTTTTCTGTCTCAAAAGCTATCAGTATATTCTAAACACGTAAGTAAAGGCTCAAGTGAGAGCAAAAGTGTCTGGGAAAGTCTGTGTGCCACCCAGACCAGAGGATACAGACTGAAAAGAAATTATATGAAAGAAATGGAAATAAAATAAAATAACAAAAAAAAAAAAAAAAAGAAAAAGACCAAGGAAACCATATTGTATTATTTAAGTCCTTTATATACAAAATAGTCTGGCATCCTGCTGAGATCCCTGACTTGAGTTTGGGCTCTGAACCCCCTACTAGTCTATTAAAAAGAGAAGGGATGTTTGCAAAGACTGGGCAAAAGCATACAGCTGTGCTAATGTTTAGAGATTCTCATAACTCAGATTCTGGCTTAGCAGCATCTGTAAAATTAGCAGCTTCGAGTTTGGTTCATCCGTAGGAGCAGGGAGTCTGGTGAACACATGGGGTCTTAGCATAATCTTAACACTTGTTTGTGGAGAGATCACACAGAGAGCTGCATTTGGTTGGGTTTAAGCTGCTTCTGGGGCGATGAGGGCATTTCTGATGAGCAGGGGTTGGTATTAAGATCAGTGTGGCTCAGGATATGGAGATGCTGTGAACTTTTTGGAGCGCCACAGCCTGTTTGTTCGGCTGGTTTTGAGATCCTGAGGGACCTGGCCATCTGCAGCAGCCTCAGGCATTCTTCTGGTGCTGGCCTGTTTCTTTGTAGGTCTTCCATCAGCAGAAATCATACGGCTGGGAAAGAAAAAAAAATAGAAAAGAAAAGGCTTCAGCATTTTATGATTTCCAGAGAATAACTTTGCCAGCTGCCTATGTGCTCATCATTGCAGATTCTGCCCTGCATTTGTGGTGAGAAATGGGAGACTTGGTGCCTTCCTCAGGATGAACTTGTGGAGGACAGCAAAGCTGCCCTTGTCACTTTTCATTTCTAGTTTGGGATTAGAGGGTACTATTTGTTGCTCTTCCTCCCTGCCCATTTATCTACCTGCCTGTTCTCACATCCACACCTCCCCCATTGTCTGCTCACTGTGGTCATGGTGGCCCATTTTTTAATCCATTTAAATTGCAACAATATCACAGCCACAATAGCATGTCATGTTATTGTCAGCTCAATGGAGTAATATCTCTGTTTGCTAGAAGGTAGCAAAAAATTTCAGTGCTCCAGGAGCTCAAATCCTGCTCATTTGGAGGGAGTTATCACATGCCCTCTCCCTCTGACACTTTGAAGTGAATGCTGTTTCTCATGCCGTTTCAGTGAATCCCTAATGGATAAAAAGACTCTAGAAAAACACTTAATTTGCACTTTAAAACCCATTTTCTCCCCTATTGCACAAGGGCCAAGGACAATGCTTCTCTTCTGCCTTTCCCTAGTAGTTCATGTATGTCTACTTGATATTTCTCAAAATCACACAAACTTTGGAAGAAAAAAGGATGACTGAAAGACTGACAAAAAGACCTCTAATTAAATTTCCAGGGGTAGTTTTTATGCCTTTTTTTCTCTGATTAATTTCCCAGAAAATTTTCAAAGAGAAGGTGCCAGAGCCATTCTTAGCCTAGATAACTTAGGGCTTCTGTTGAGCAGGTGCAGAGCCAATGTGGCCACCTCCAACATGCATGCATTGCCTTTGGCAAGTGTTTGTTGACCTGGCCAGCTGGAAGATCCATTAGACATGCTGGATGAATCACGGACTCTGACCCTTGGTGCTACGAAATTGTTGGGATGCTCTGCATGTGTTGTCTCTCTAATCCCCCGTCCTTCTCAGCCTAAACGCAACCTCACTGTCTTAATTTAAAAATTTAGTGGCAGCATATTTATGCCCAAACACTTTCCTCTCTCCCAGCCTCTACTGGAGGGCAATAACATTTGTTTGGTGAGAAAACCTTTTTTTTTTTAGACATTAATTATTGCCATTAATTAATTATGGCCACAGCATAAATTTGCTGCTTAGTTGATAGGTAGGAAGAGAAAAAATTCTGGAGAGAAGGGAACGCATAAAACCAAGGTCAGATAAAAAAATGGAGCTGAAGAGCCAGTTCTTTTGTCAAGGCCAGTAAGAGAAATTAGAACCCTAATTCTTAAAGCCAGCAAAGGCAGTGTTGAAGACAGCCACAGAGACTGAAAAGAGGTCAGTGAGTAATGCATGTTGGAGCCAGGACAAGGGAGCAACAACACTGAGTGCCTGCAGAGAAAGACAAACAGTGGTAATGTGGGCAATACTGCTGAACTGGCTTCAGCACAAGCCACCCTAAAAGGCTGTCACTCTGAATGGGGCTGTGCCAGAGCCAGACCATTCCTTCTGCTTCCTCCAGCATCTTCCCAGCCACAGGAGAATGTCTGCTGTCACTGCAGCAAGTGCCACACAGCCTGAGAAGGACTTTGTGCCATTATTTTTAAAGGTCTTATTCTCATACAAGGAGCAGGGTTAGACAATTTAGGTTAACACATATGTACAGCCTGGAAGGGTGCTCATCACAGCTGTGAAGAGCTCTTTCCACAGCTAAGCCATTCCCTATGTAACATATTTACTTACAGCAAGGGTCATGTTCCATTCTACTTAAGGCACTCTTTCATCTGTCCCTGGAGGTGGTCACAAGCCTGTGGCAGAAGGACCAATGAGATGACCTCTCAGAAAGCTTTCAGAAAAAAAATTTCAGATAAGCTCTGACCTGACACCAGCTTTTAATAACTCTTGATTTTTGTATTATATACGAGTGTATATATTCACATATGTTCATCTATCTCTTGATATCCATATGCAAAAACAGCCTTTTAAAACTCACTCAGACAGTTGAGGGTCCTTTAAAAGCCCTTTTCTGCAGATGCTTGGAAGCTTGAAAGACCTTTTCTTTTAAATTAAGCACCCACAGCATCATCCTTCCCGCATCAGTAGGCGTTTTTTAAGCCCTCTCCTTCAGTATCTAAAACTAAATTAATCTAACATCAGGAGAGAATTGTAGAAGGAAAACCTATCAGATTTTGAAATAGTGTTCCCCAGGAAAGCTGGGGAAGCCCAGTCGTTTAAGGATGAATGAATTGACCTATTCTGGGACAGCTGGAAGGATGGGCTAGCTGAGCTAATATGGCTTTTCCATTTCTAATGTATCTGACCTAAACTTGGACAGTCAAAACCCACCAACGCAGGCAGACATGCTTTCAAGGAACAAACCAGAAAATGAGGAACAGCATTTTTAGTAGGCAGACAAGTCATAACCGCAGGATCCCTGGACATTCAGTTGTGGCTTTTTTGTCTTCTTCCCTCTCCAACTTTTGTACTAAGTCACTTTGCTCTCCAAAAGCAGAAAAGACTCAGGATTCCTGCTCCTGAACTGACATATTCTAGTTTAGGAACTTGAGAAACAGTTAAAGGAAGTAGGAGACTATTGAAGGAACACTGAAGGAAAATGTACTGGAATATCAATGTACACCTTGTTATGGTTTGGGTTTTAAGTAAATGACAAATATCACTCTGAGAAGGGAAAACAAACTTTGACTTGGAAACACACATATTAATGTTCAGACATAACTTGTTTTTTCCTCCCACATGCCATGGCCTGCAGAGTCTAAGTAAATAAAGTGTTACTAATTTTCATAGTAATTGTTGAGGATATGCATGATTCTAAGAGTGGGTACATGCATTTATACATATCTATGTATAAATGTGTATTTATATACAGAGAGAGGGGTATATACTAGTTTTCATTTCATTTTCTGTAAACCAAATTCTTTGAGGAATATCTGTTGCAACAGTTTCATCATCCTCTCCATCTGAAAGTTGGGCTTGGAAAATAAAGTACACAAATTTTCTTAGATTAACTACTGGAATGAGATGGGAATCTTTTGGAGAAAAAAATAAGTGCTGTAGGATTACTGCAACGAGCAATTACACAGACATTCCCTCATCAAAAGCTGCATCTTGAACAGAAATCCAGTATCAGAGATTTGGCATAATAACCCTTCAATACAAGTCAGCCAAGGATTGCAGGAATGATAAGGAGAGAGAAAGATGTTCTTAGGGGAAAGCTACATTTTGTAGACTAGAACCTGATTTATCCTTAGCAATGTGTAATGCTGTCACAGCCTGTATTCTCTACCTCATTTCCTATAGGGCAAAGGAGCAAGGGGGTGTGAAATGTGGGAAATGAACTGAAAGTCTCAATAATAGCTCCCTTTGGAGACAAATGAAGACCAGTCACTCCTGGGGTGTGCTTTTACTCTAAGAAACAAAATCCAGGCTGAAGGATAAGGATAGTCCCTGGAAAGACCTTGGGGGAAAGTAGTAAGTTGTTCATCTAAGAGCTTTTAAACTTTATCTTGGTTCAAGGAAGTGATATCTGTCACACTGGACAAGACCAGCCTATACATCACTCAAAATCTGCAAAAGTCCATTTTTTGAGTTGCTGAGCTCAAAAATCATTGCATATGTACCTTCTCTGCAGACATATTTGGGGCTGTCAAAACCCCATAAACATAAATTTCAGCATTGATTAACTTCATCACTGATTGCTTCCACAGCCTCCCAGTAAAACACTCACTGAGTCATCCTCTTTCTCCTGAATTATCATCTGGAGACATGATCCCAATGTTCTAATACTGTAACATCCTGAAAGATTCTAATGCTCTCAGACATCAGCGATTTGTGGAATTACTCATTTTTTTTCTCATGTATTTACTAACATGAAGTAGTTTCCATTGTGTTCAACTTGTTGTTTCATGTATTGGCAGGGAGCAGTAAGTTATTTTTTCTCATCCCCAACCAAAAAAGTCTTCATCCTGCCTTCCTTTTGTGTTTTCTTGGGATGTTTTTTATTTTTTCTTTCAAGACATCTGACATGCACTCATCACTCATTTTGTGAAGTTTCCACTTTTAAGAAAAATATGTTGCAATGAAATTACAAGCTGTTATGGCTGCAGTAGCTGGCAGGATTTGTCTGTGTGGCTTCTCTCTTCCCATAGTTTTTCTGCATGTTGGTCAGAACAGGATGCTCAGATTACCACCCGGACTTCCCTTGCAATCTTTGTCCAGTTGTTTTTAATACAGTAAGATTCAGACAAAAAAGGAAATTCCCTCATGGCTCTTGCTTCGCATGTAGCCACAGCTCTTCTGCTTTAGACTGTGTTGTTTGTCATTCTCATGAGCTTGTTGAATGTGTCTTTCAGGGGAAAGTAGAGGCAATAATTTTCTACCACAGACCTTCACTAGATCTACTGGGAGATATTGAGCAGTTAGGAAGTTCAGGTCCCTAAGCAGCAATTAATATGTCCCCAGCCTATGAAAGTGCTTTCTTTCAGGGCTCACCTGTTAGCTCTTCTACACAACCCTCACAAGCCCAAGTTCTTTCTTTTTCTTCCCACCCCCCCAGTGTGTGTGTATGTATGTTTAATTTGTCACATATTTAGTAAAGTGAAGCCCCACAATTACCCGGAAGAAATGCCATAAGGGTTGTGAGGGTTGTGACTCATGCTGTTAGAGATTCAGTGGATCCTGCATCTTCCCCAGGGGCTGTACCAGGTCCGTGCTCTGGGTTGCTGGGGTGACTAACACTAAGAATAATGCACCATCTTCCATCAGGGTCTCACTCAGTAGTAGAGATTAAGGACTTTTTCATCTGGGATGAGAGAGGGCAATGACAAGTGGAGAGGTCAGTAATTATAGTCCGTGGAGAGAAGTCAATGGAATCTCCATCCTGAGATACATATCTCCAAGCTGAGTCACAAGCTCTGACAGCGCCCATCAGGCACGTTCAATTAGTTGATATCAATCTACCTAAATGTACCAATGAAAACACAAATCCTTTCTGCTTAGACTAGAGGAGTTGCTCTTTTGGCTGGGGGGGAGTGCAGCCACCAGCTTTATCCCTGCCTGTCAAAAACTAAACCACCTTCTCCAAGCAAAAGTATTGTTTCAGTGTGGGATTGGCAGTGCAGGTTAATGGTTGGTGTTGATTAACTTAGAGGGCTTTTCCAACCCTAATGATTCCTTGATTCTGTTCTCTGATCACAAACCATCCCAAAAGGCTGGTGAAGAGGTTTGGCATGTGCTGCCCAGCTGTTGTGTACCTCACACCCTCAAGTTACTGACATCCTAAAGTGATCTAAATAATTCCAACTTTTATTGAAGGAGACCATGGAGATGCAAGTTTTTACTGAGGTGACAAATATCTGAAATGTGGTTCAAGAGCATTTACTCTTCCAGTCTCATTCTTTAAGGTCCCTCCCTGTCTTCCCTGTGGCCCATAAAGCAGATTTGTTTGTGGCAAACATAGAGTAATGTGCTTATAGAGAACACAGAGGCTTAAGCAGCTTTCCTTGATGGCCTTTGATTCACTGAAGTTTGCCCTGGGAAAAACTGCAGTGGTGGTTGATCTACTCTATCCCTCCTCCCGGTGCCGTATATTTCCCATATCATATTCCTCAATATTCCTTCTGGCAGATGTGCCAAAAAGGCTACAATAAAAGCCCATTTGTGCGGCCAAAAGTTCATCACCTCTACTCTAAAACAGCAAAAAACCAACATTCAATAATTCTGCTTTGCAAGCCGTTGTTATTTTGATAACACTTCAAGCGAGCAGCAGAAATACCAAGAAGCCCCCGGGTGGGAGGGGAATTAGCCAGGACAGTGTCTTTCCTGCAACGGGAGGTCTCTGGAAAACAAGGGCGGATTTGAAGCTGGATGCCTTGGGAATCAATGGATGATTGTTTGCACGTGGGGGCCGCAAAGTGCTGCCACAGTTGAGGGTCAGTTGGTCCTGCAGTTACAAAGTGCATTTTTCGGAGGCCTGCCGCATGCCTGTTTTTATTTGCAAAGTAGCGTGCCACACAAGTGGTCTGCAAGCGCCTTGTTTCTCCTTAAGGGAAAATATATGTGCTGAGTGGAGAGGGAGTTAGCAGGGAGCTGGCACTGCATTTCAAGGCCCGTGCTTTTACCTTTAAACCCTGTTTGCTGAAGTCCTGCTTAGCCTCAGTAAATGTTTCCCCAGCCAAATCCTTGAAGTCAGGCGACTGGAGGTTTAGCTTCACAGCTCTCAATCCATTTAGTGGAAGTCTTTCAACTAAATATGCATTCATCAAATTGACAAAATAGATGTTTATATTATGTTATATTATGTTACTTTATTTTGTATTTGGACCAATCCAAAGCACACTGCAGTCAATAGAAATCCAGTCAAGGCTTTAGTGGACACTGTACCATGCTATCATGAAAAATGTCTTCATAAAACACATTCCAGTAGTCAGATGGGCTAATATTTAGACAACATTTCCTTACCTACCCTGAATTCCTCCCTGTCAACACAAGCAAGAACTTATACCCTGTATTTTGAATTGAAGTTTTTTTTGTTGGTTTTTATTATTATTTATTTTTATTTGTATTGTTTTGTTGATTTGTTGTTTTTGCTGTTGTTTTGGGGTTTTTTGGGGGTTGGGGGTTTTCTTGGGGTTTTTTTTTTGGGGGGGAGGGGATTCAATACTTTTTTTACAAAATAAAACTGTTGAGGTACATGGTCTGATGTGAAAAAACACATAGTAAACAAGGCACTTTCAGCCCACTAGGTAGTCAGAAATATTCAGGTGGGGATAACAGATGCAGGAAATAGCTGCAGGCTATAACTGCCCTGTATGGGAAGGGTAAACGACCTCCCTTTTCCCTCTATTCACTATATTTTATTCAGTATACTTGAGGATCAGGTAATTAAAATAGTTATTCAATGGCTGTTCCTTTTGCCTTGTGGAATGAACTTCAGAGGTGCTGAAGTACCTCAGTGTTGTCCTCCATGGATGAAATCCCTCATTTATGCCACAGTCCCTGTGATACCACCCCGTGCCAGTATCCCCCTGCTCTGATGGTGATTTTCCCCTAAGACCTCTGGAGATGACCTCCAGTTGCTGTTTGTGTCTCCAAATTCGCTAATTGGAAAAAAGAAAGACAGTATAGGGAATTCAACATTTTGCCTTCATCCCAGAAGAACGACTGATATAATACAGAAACTCTGCCTTTAAGATACAGCATCTGCTTCCCCATTAAAACTCAAGAGAAACCATGATACAAAATCAATGGGATTGCTTAGTCTCACCCACTGGAAATAGGGATCATGTTTCTCACCTCCAGGGGTTCTGGGTAACCACATCTGTTAATATATATTAAAAAACCCTTTTGCACTGCTCTAGCAAATAGCATTATGAGACACATGCAAAGCTGTCATTAACCTCTGGGATTTAGATCAAACAGGAGCTCAATCTGAGCCACCACTGGATGCTGTTTCCCACAGCCAAACCCAGAGCAAAGCAAACCCTGGCCCCATCTCTGGCCTCTCTCCCTGTGCCCGGGCCCTTTGGCAGGAGGAGCTCCCCAGGTGTGCCTGGGGGAGCCGTGCTGAGCTGTGCTGAGCCACAAGCCACTCCTGCATCCCTTTAATGCAGTGTGGCTCCTTCACAGCCCCTGCAAGCTTTCCCTCTGCAGCTAAATACATCAAACAGGGCACGGGAGAGACCCGTGGAAGCTCAGTGCTCCATCAGCCTTTCAGTGGCACGAAGAGGACACACACTGAGGGCCTTTGCTGCTGCACCACGCCTGCACTGCCCTCCTCACTGCTCTCCCTGCCTTAGCTATTCCATCTTTATTATAATTTGAAGAAATTCCTTCATCAAAGACGTGCAGCCCTGTTTCCCCAGTCTGCTCACTTCCTTTGTGCTAAAGGGAGCTTCCTCTGCAGCTAACAGACTCCAATCAGTCTTTGAAAAAGAGCATTTGGGTTTAATGACATGCAAATAAAACACACATAGAAGGGCTGAGGAAAGCTATGGCTGTACTAATCTAATAAATAAGATTATTATTGTTTCTCTGTCTGATCCAGAAACCAGCAAAAAACCTTTGCACATTTTCATTTAAGGGACACCATACCTTCTTTAGAGCAAGCAATTTTATTTCATCTTCATATAGCATACTATTTTTGTCAGTCCTGTGGCCAAAATAAGGTGTTTTCTGCTCCTGTTACAGATAGGGGAAACTGAGGCAGGAGAGAGTGGAACTTGCCAAAGTGCCTGTACAGCATTAGTCATCAAAACTCTATGCTTTGTCCACCTGGGTTGCCAAGATTGCTGCTACTGTCTGGTCCCAAGCATTCCTCCAGGAAACATGGGCAAATATTTGGCATCCCCAAAAATCAGGCTGCTTGCATAGTCTCGGTTATAGGTGATGTATTAAATTGCTCAATCTGATTTCTCAAGGCTCTCTACAAGCAGTGGTGTCTCTGTCCTCCATTCCCTTACTGTGTTCAGCCTCTGAGCACCATCCAAAGCCTGAAGAAAGCAATAACATTGTTAATTTGCATTCATTAGCGCAACAAATAATTGAATAGGAAGATGTGATTAATTGAAAACATGGACTTGAAGCTGAAAACAGTC
>JAWWMU010000121.1:70834325-70844945 GCA_035048155.1 Cinnycerthia olivascens
GTTCTTTATCTCAGTTGGGGTTTTTTTGTCTTTTAATTATTTAAATTTTATAAAATATTCTATTTCTCTTCCAAAAAGAAGATAAAGTATTGATTATGATAGGCTATATTGACAAAGCACCTCTTTCCCAACATATTAACATTGGTTAAAATAAAGAGAACATCAATAAAGAAGGGAAGATGTCACAGATGTCAGCTACAGTTTTTCAGGACATGCTCTTGGTTAGAGGTCTTTTTAAGAGAAAAACATCATTCAGAGAATATCTGTGCTTTTAGTTATGAGAGAAGGAAAATTTAGAAAACGGGATTTTTAAGTGGTATTACTTGTTGAACTGAAAAAAATGTCATCATTATGATTAGACAAATTCTGTTTTTTTTTTTTGTTTGATTGATATATAAATAATAAGGTGGTATACCAACAACAGAATTTTTCTTTCTGATTCACCTTATTGATAATTTAGGCTGATGGCAGTGACAACTCACTGATGGGTTTGAATGGAGTCTACAAGAAAGATAGAGAGAGACTACTTTCAAGGGCCTGAAGTTGCAGGGGTAAAAGGAATGGCTTTACACTGACAGATTTAGATGGGATATTAGGAAGAAATTCCTGGCTGTGAGGTTGGTGAGGCTCTGGGACAGGGTGCCCAGAGCAGCTGTGGCTGCCCCTGGATTCCTGGAAGTGTCCAAGGCCAGGCTGGACAGGGCAGGAGCAGCCTGGGATGGTGGAAGATGTCCCTGCCCAAGGCAGTGGGATGAAAGGAGAAGAGTTTTGAGGTCCCTTCGAACGCAAACCTGTCTGAGATTCTGTGATTTAGCCATGTAATTAGTGGGATGTCACCCCCCAGGAGTCAGTGCAGTGCGTGGGTGTGACTGGAGTGACAGACACCCTCTCCCACAGCCCAAGCTTCCCTGCTCAGCTGAGGGGAAATCAGCACGGCTGCAGTCAGTGGATGACTGTCTGCAAGAGCTGAAGGTTTAGCTGCCAAAACACCCTTGGCGAAGGAGAAACACTTTACTAAAGTGCCTTGGGATTGACATGCAGATTAGGGTGAAAGAATAAAAGGGGTTGCAAAGCATAATCATAGAGTCTTAGAGTGGTTTGGTTTAGAAGGCACCTAAAAGATCATCTAATTCCAAACACCCCCACCATGGGCAAGGGGTGCCACCCACTACATTAGAGCCCCATAATTCTACTGTCCATCTCTTTATGTATTTAAAAATTCAATTAAGACTGAAGTTCTGAGATTGCAGAATGTGTCACAAAAGAGGAAACGAGGATGAAATGGAACAGCAGACAAGAGCTGACCAGTTTCATTTCCCTGGGCAGGGTGAAGAATGAACACAGAGTGTAACTGCTGCCATGTCACTGGGGTTTCAAAATCCATGCCTTCTGTTAGCAGTGGGAAGATTTCAGGCAGATAGGAATCGATATATCTCCGTGAAATGCTTTAAATGTTGAATGTGATCGCTATCTTGGCAATGTCCTTTTGAAAGTCTGAGATCTAGTGTTCTGGATGTGCAAAGGAATACATTTCAGACTTCTGCATTTCAGATTCTCTCTGAACAAAAAAAAAAAAAAAAAAGTTCCTGTTTGAATATGCATTCTGCATACTGTGCCTCAGACACAGGGTATTAGCAGCAGTGCCAGTGATTCTGTTATCCCTTTTGGTGGTGGGACATTTTTTTTCTTTTTCTCTTTTTTCTCTTCCCACAACTGTTTTCCAAAAAAGGAAGAGGGAGAGAGGGTGTATTTCCAAAACCCATCTCTCAGCTTCTTTATTTTTATACAGTCTCCCCTCCCCACCCAAAATACACTGAATAGTCCTTTATGTAACTTCAATTAAAAAAAAAAATTACAGCTGCTCCTCTGAAGCCATCCAAATCTAATTAACTACAGAAGCCAAAGTTATATTAAGCTTCTCACTTTCTTCATCTTACCATCTCCATTCATACCTTCTTTTCAATGTGTTCACAAAAAAAGGAATTTCTAATAATTGTATCTATAGTCTTGGAAAAAGAAAGCCACTAATCAGGAGGCCTGTGAAAGAGGAGAGATCGGAGCCTCGCTTGAACTTGGCAGTCTGGCCCCAAAAAACCTGCAGACAAAAGGGGTGAAGGGAACTGAAGAGCTTAGCCCTAGGTCTAAGGAAGCTGGTGAGAATTTGTTCAGCCTCTGAATAGAGATCTTCATTTCAGCCCTAAATTGTGCCTGCACAGACTCATTGAAATGCCTTCTCTGAAGGAAGAGGGGGTGGGAGGCACAGGAGAGAGAAGGGAAGAAAAGTTTGTTGAATATAAATGAGGTTACGTGTGGCTGAAGAGCAAGATAGAAGCTCTGCTGAGATTTATTCCTGACTGACATACAGTAACACAAAGGCAATAAAGTGTGTCCTTGGCAAGTGGCGTTAGGAAGCAGTAAACTTTAATCTTCAGAGAGCTGAGATGATGCTACCCACCTCACTGGAAAATACTTTCTCATTTGTGGAGCGTGTTATTTAAAATGTGTATAGCCAGTTTAAAGAAGATATAACAAGCCATCTTGCCATGCCATGACCTTGTGATTCAGGCAGTCTGCAGAATCACAAGACCAGAATAAAGACCTTCGACATTTTCTCACCAGGGGACTCAGCAGTCTTCCTTTACCTTGTGTCTCATCCAGGGAAAACTTCAGGGTCTTGAATGAGATTGCATCTCAGATGAGTTTTCTTCAAGGGCCTTTTATATTTCTCAGCTAGCAAAAGATGTATATTCAGTCTGCCAGTCTGGTACTGGTTATTCCTATTAATCTCTTCACTTTTATTCACACATCCTGATGCAAGCAGCCCTGAAACTGCAGCATTAGTCAGTAAAAGCAAAGGAACAGAAGCCTGGCCATTAAATAAAAGTATTTTCTGCTGCACAGCAGAGAGAATACATTAAAATTAGTGTCATTAGGATACAAAAATGTGGATGAAACCCCTTAAGGAAACATCACCTGCCCTGATCCCAACAATAGGAGATTCATAAAACATTAAAAGAGAACTTGCAGTTCTGACTGAATTTATTGTAAATTTTCTGTTTGTCCACTGCATATTAACAATTGGGAAACAGGATAAGCTGTTCCCAGCTCCTTGGACTCTTGGTCTGAGACTCTGACAAAAGGCTGAGATTTGATTACCAAAGGTGGGACAGGAAATGCCAACTAGTACAAGCTGCTTTCTAAGAAGGAGTAAAGTCACTTCACCAACTTGTACTGCTCTTCAGAGGTTGGATAAACCATTCCTTGGTAAAATGAAGAGTAACCTTGCATTCAGTCTCTACAAAGAGCATTTACTGGCCATTAATCCAAGGCACAGCCCTGAAGATCTTCTTTCCCTGCTCTGAACTCAAAAACATCACATTGCTCAAGGCTTAGAGCAGCTTCCCAGTTGGTCTCATTCTGTACAGTCACTCACTGGATAAATGGAAAGTTATTTTTACTTCACAGCTTAAACAAAAAAAGTAAACATTTTGCGAGGTTTATATACTGTCTGCTATGTCTTTGAAAATAAATTTCAACTTTCCCTCACCACTCGCCTTGGATCTGTTTTTAGCTCGTCTGTATCTGGATTTTCTGCTATGTAACTAAGGACATTTACAACAGATACAAATTTCATTATTGGGCTGTAATTGCATTTGTTTTGCCTTGCTTTGATGTTAAATATAAAGAACCCCGAGGCTACTCCATCTAACACTGACCTGTTGGAGAAGGCTCCTGCTAGGGGAAGGCAGGGTGCTGTATCTAGCCTGATTTGGAGAAGTGATGTTTATCAGACAGCTGAACAAGCTCCTAAATGAATGAAGGCACCATCCAAGGGCTCCTGTACCAAATCCAGCCCCAGAATACATATGAACATTAAATAATTAACTTTGCATGTGCGAAAATGAGGGCATTTCATTTAAAAGCAGATTAAATGGAGAAGCACAGTTCCTATTTTGTGGAATCACCATCCCTGAAAATGTTCAAGAAACATGCAGGTGTGATGCTTAGGGAATATGGTTCAGTGGTGGATCTGGCAGTGCTGTGCTAATGATTGGACTCAATAGTCTTAGGGGGTCTTTTCCAATCTTAATTATTCTATGAGTCAATTTCTTATTATTTTAATGAGGGCCTTTCTCATTTTAACAGGAAGAAAATTTTTTATTCTCTCTTCCATCACCTTCCTCTAGGACAACCCTGCACAACATCCTGGTTATGAATGCCATTTACTCCAAATCCATAAAAACATGAATATAAGGAAAACTATTTACCCTTTTCTCTTAATCTGTACATCAAGAAGCTTTTCCATTTCAAACATACAAATAACTGGAGAGTCCCTTAAACAGAGGGAAAAAAAGAAAGACTTGAACACATTTTTCAGAGGTATCCCAGAGGTATATCAAAGTGTCAAGGAGGGAAAAAAGGTGTTAAAAGTAGAACAGAAGGAGCATGAACATCAACAATGCCCTGCACAGACTGCAAAGATGATACAGTCTTCATCTTCCTTTTCCCAGGGAGATGGACTGGCATGAAATCTGCAGCAGAGTGGAGCACATAAAACTGTGCTTATCTTTTCCTGTTTATAAGTTGCATGATGCATTCAATTTTATGAGCACTGGCCTTGTAAGCACAAGGACTTCCTAATCTGTAACCACTTGATTTATCTGGGCCAGGCTTGTTAAATCAAATTGGGCCCCATGATAAAATAGCAGTGAAAATGTTGTTCTGGTGGGTAGGGGTGCGGGGAGTGTTTCGTGTCTGCAGGGCAATGGAGGAAAATTGTGTTACTTGGAAGCCCATTTAGCTCAGGGGCCTTGCAGCTTTACATAAAAAACATGCTTTTTTGGGGCTGTGCCTCAGCAGTGAAGGAGTTAAAGTGGGTACTTGCTCTGTTCCCATCCTTTTCTCCAGCATGACCACCAGACACTCTTCTTCTGGCTTTAACTAAAGCAGCTGTTTTATTATGCCCCCAGATTCCACCACATGTTTTAATGTGTACACCAATAAGTTTTGAATACATCAAACACGCTTTTTATTAGTATTACTTGCCAGTATGAAGTTACTACCAAGCTAGTAAATATTTTGTCTCAGACCACACTAAGTTCAAGACTGACTCTTGGTTTTACCACTTCAGGTGGGTGGTCTCTCTTTCTCACTCATGGGGAGAAGTGGGAATGTCCATGGATGGCAATGGCATTGTTGCAGCTGGAAATGTTGTATGTTGTCCATGGCCAAGTTGTCTTTCCTGTCTTCTCCCTGCATTCATGCTCTCAAGCACCTTGAAAACAAAATGAATCAGACTTAAGGACAAGTTCCCCTGGAGAGGGACTTTTGACAAGGATGTGCAGTTATAGGACAAGAGGAAATAGTTTTACATTGACAGAGGGCAGGGTTAGGATATTGGGAAAGGAATTCATCCTTGTGAGGCTGTGGAGGCCCTGGCACACGGCTCCCAGAGGAGTTCTGGCTGCCACATCCCTGGAAATGTCCAAGGCCAAATTGGGTGGGGCTTGGAGCAACCTGGGACAGTGGAAGGTGACCCTGCCCATGGCAGCAGAGGTGAAATTAGATGGTCTTTTTTGTCCCTTCTAACCTCAACCATTCCGTGATGAATCTATGACTTCTATGACTTCCCAGCTAAAGAAAATAAGGGGAAATTAGGAGTGACAGCTCTGTAACCTGCCTGACTCCTGCTCCCCAGCAGAGCCAACCCATCACAATGCTCAGTAGGAGCTGTGCACACTCTGTGGTTTGTCTGACCCCAGCGCTGTGGCTGCTACAACCATGGAGCTGCCTGGCAGTGGTGAGAGGTGCTTGGTCTGAATGGCTCTTTGCACTCTGTTTGCCATGGGAGCTTCTCTGCCCCCTGCACACAGCCCCAAGATCCTTTCTAGATGATGTAGGAGCCCTGTGGCAGCTCAGGACCTGCCAGCACCCCTGAGTTCCTGCCCTGCTGCATTATTTCTATTCCCCCCTGCAGCTGCCATCACAGAAGAGATTGTGACTGCAGCTCATTCCCGTTATCTTTCACATGCTGATAAGTTGAATAAAATATAATTTCCTCAGCCACTCAGTATGTCTTTGTGACTGATTTCTGAGAGGAAGCAAAAGGCTTCCCATCAACCCAGACCAATCCTCGCCGAGGAGGAGTTTGACTCCTGTGCCCGATTGTATGTAAGGTCATTTCAATCACAGCCTCTTCCCAAGGACACACAGGCTCAGAGAGCACCAAGTGGCCTCAATTTCAATTCTGCTTTGAATGCAAGTCCAATTTGATTCTCGGCGGTGCTTAATTAGGGTGCATCATTGCCAGGACTTGTGGTTTTATGCTGAAATACTCTAGGCATCAAGAAAGAGTTGTGCAAACATTCTCTGGCCCTGACCTTCAGGATGCTTTCCTGTGGTCCTCATAAGAAAGCCTTGTATCTAGCCCCCCATTACCATTAGATTTTACATCCCTCCATCTGCAAAAGCCTTTCCTTATGTCTCCCAACACCCTCAATCAGGTTTCCTGATATTTAGAAATCTCACAGTGAGGAGCAGTTTGAGAATCCTGCAGATCCAACCAGCAAGAGATAAACAGGAACAAGTTAAGTTGCAATTGTCATTCTCCTGATGTATTGTCTTTGGAGAGGGAGGATTTGCGCCAAAACCTCTGGAACAGAGTACTCAACACTGGCAACTTGGTTCTCTGAGATGATGGAAAATGTGGAGCTGAGCACAGGAAGCTCTGTCAGCAGTATTTCCCAATTTTAGATGCAGCATGAAGAACTGAAAAGTCTCAGTAGCTACAGTCACAATGAGCATCACAGAACTGCCCTGGTATCCCCAGGGCGGTCGGGAAGACCTCAAAGCTGAAACACAGTCCAATGTGAACCCTAGGAGGTGCTCAGCGCCCCCTTACCTCTCCTGGCAATGCCATTTCAATATATTTAATGTCCCTCTCAACCTAAACCAGCATGTCAGCCTGTGATTTCAGGTGCTAGCACCTCATAAGAAGGTGCATGTATTATTCACCAGCCATTTGTAAAATGCAAAGGTTCATTTCACAGCTTTTCTCCACTCTTCCTGCATGACCTTGCTGAGTCTCATTCATCTCAGTCATCTGCAGCCACACAGCATTATGGATAGAATTCTATAAAACATCAGTGGTCTACCTTTATAAACAGTAGAGAGGAACAGATATATTCAAAGGGTAACTCACTTGGTCTGTCTTAGATAAGTCATGTGCCTCAGTTCCTCATTTTCCACCTGTAAAACAGGGATGGTAGCAGTGCCCCATCTTCCTGGAAATTCTGTGAGGNNNGAGGGTTAAAATACTTGGATAATACAGTTCTGATGTTATGGGAACATCAACAGCCTGAAGTCATTGGAGAAAGAGGATATTCAGCTGATTAGCACATCCAAAGAGAGAAATTTTTGTCCTAGTTAATTATGGTGTTACTAAATTTCTGAGCACAGCATCTGGAATTTTGAAATATTTCTCCCTGAGAATCAGTGGCTAGGGTTTTTGGGGCTGTTGTTTTGTTTTTCCCCAGTGTAGTTAGAGCAATGAAGGCTTTAGATAAATTAGACATTCAGAGAGATTTGAGGCAAGTTGGGACTGATGGAGATAAAGTAAATCAAGTCACCAGTACCATCTGCTCTGTGGGAGAGGAGGCTGGGGACATCTTCCTCTCTTTTCAGTTAACAGATGCAGGAGATGGTGAAAAGGTCAGAGATAAATGTAGTGCTCACCTCATGCCACATATTCACAGGGGTTGGACTAAAGAGAGGCCAGAAAAACTCGTGTGTACTTTCAACCTTTCACTGCAGGCAGTAAAGAGCATTACAGAGATGGAAAGGACATACTATTTTTGTGCAAAGCCTGGAGACAGTCACTGTAGCAGAGTGGGACCAAAATAATAAAAACCCCAACCAAAAAAATAATTTCCCTTCATGCTTTCATCCTCCCTGTCTCTCCCACACCCCTTCCCCTCTCTTGCCTTGCAGTAGCTATAAATCTAGGCCATCAGAGAGAAGCTGGAGCAGCAGCGTATTATCTTGAGAAATCACTCCCAGAAGGGAGCAGAAAGTTCACAAGTGGAGTGCCAAAAAAGGAGAAATCGCAGCGCTATCATTGGATCCGGCTGCGGCTGGAAGGCGTCCAAGCTCCTCGCACTGCTGACATCCCTGTGCATAATCAGAAATTCCTTTCAATTATGTGGGAAAAGGAGCTTCGCATTGTCAGCCCAAATAGCCCCGTGAAGAAGCAGGCTGCCACAGCATCACCGTAGAAGGTCATGGTGGAGCAGCATCCAGGAGCAGCGCGCAGAGGGAGGGGAGGCAGCACTTCTGTGCCACCCTGCCCTTCCATTAGCACGCTTAATCTGAGGGCCCCTGAGTGCCTCACAGGCATCACTCGACTAAAGCTGATGGGAAATATGTAGGTACTGTTAGACCAGTGTTAGGGACAGCACGGGGGAAATCCCCGCTGTGAGGTGCAAGCTGCCCTTGAGTGCTGAGAGATGGTTTCTGCAGCCCCAAGCCCCTTCTTGGTAGATGCTTCTCACCACAGCAGGCAAGAGGCACTGCCTTCCTCTGAGGTGTGTGACCTGGGGACAGCAGGGACTCAGCACAAAGCTAGGGAAACCCTCTGCGTGGACATGTACCCCACAGGAAGACCAAAAGCACAGACTTAAATCTCAGTACTCAAACAGCCCAGCCACTGTGGTGTCTGGGTTTCACAGAGCCCTGCTTCAAATGTAAATCTCAGAGGTGTCTGAGAGGAGATGTCAAATTTGTGGAAATGCTGCATGTTTTTCATTATGGTTCCTGAGTGTGTTTACTGAGACGTGGAAAGATGTCCGTTTTCCAGCAAATGGATTCTCTGCCTTTTTCCCAATCTTTTTTGCCAATTTATATCCATTAATAGATTTAGTGGGCAGCCTGACAAAGTTAGGCAGCTGCATGCTGTTTTCCTGCTAGCTACAAGGGTGTTACAAGAGGTTATTTTAGCCTAATGAACTTACTATCCCCAGACTCCCCTTCTGTTGTCAGTAAAGAGAAATGGTTTCCATCAGGAGGAAGGAGAACTTGACTTGGATGCTGTGAACCATCTTGTGAAGTCTTTTTCCTCTTGTTGGCAGTGGAAGGAGCCTAGGGAGAGCTGTCCATTAGGCAAAAGGTGGTTATTCTCCCTAATTTGCTCCACATACTGGTTGGGGATATTACTACCATATGACTTTTTGCCATCTAACTTAGGTGCTCTGAGTCACTCCCTGGAAGCAACTATTCCTTGGCCTATACAGAAAATTTAGGCTGTGACTCACACCTAAAATAGATACTCCAAATAGTCTATAATAGGTGGCGTGAATGAATGCTATTGTCTGTCTCAGTGGTGAGATCCCCACTCCGGGGACCATTGTTTCAGTGTTTGCACAGCACTCAGCACAATGGAACATTTTAATTGCCTCCCCATACACCCGCTTGTCTCCAAGAGTGCATTTTTCATAACAGTAATGAACTATCATGAAGCTTCCTTCTCACAAAAGAATGGGAGGGAAAGGAGTGAGCATAGTGTTCTGGTGCTGGGCCAAATAACTGAAACCAGGACACTGCACCATTTAGAGACCTCAAATCTAGCCTAATAGGTGTCCAGAGCTGTGAATTACACAACTAGTCACTCCTCAAAACTAGTTTCAGGGTCCTAAGTAGTTTGGGGTTGTGTGTGTTTGTGTGTTTGCCCTAGTGAGTGAAGAAACGGGGCCATTAGGTGAGAGTAGCTGGGCTGAAAAACTCTTTAAACTAGGAATGAAGAAAAACCACCAGCAGCAGGAGCAAAAATTGCACCAAAGCCTAACTGGGCCTTGAGAATTCTCTGCCCTGGATTTTAACTCTGCAAGGTGCAAGCAGCCTTCAGAGCAGGACAAAGAAGGGTGTGGGAGGCGAGGGGAGGGGATGGCCCCTGTTGGCTCTGCCAGTCCTGCACCCTGGCCCGGTGAAGGACCTCTTCACTCCACAGGGTTGTCATTCCAGCATCTTTCACCAGCCCTGTCATTATTTTGAATGGATAAATACACAGGAGACTAGCTGCACGCTGGAATGTCTGGAATGCCAATGCAGAACTCAGCTAATAATGGTTCTATAGTGTAAATCAGCAGCATAGCGGGTCCCGGTTTCACTTGGCTGTGCTCCATGAATAGCAGAAGCGACATTGAGTAACAGTGAATTGAAAATCAGTTTAAAAAGAGGAAGAGGATAAACCCTGAAAATATTCTCTGCTATGGTGTGAACTATTTTTAAAAGCTGAGAATTAAGTCTTTAAGTGATTAACTCGGGGAAAGTGTCTTGTTCTGCGAAGTAGTCATATAACTCTGGCAAGGAATATCTCTGGAGCGAGTTTGTCCCAAGGAAAGAAGTTAATGAAAGCAGTTTTTCTTCAGTCTTACATGACCTAGGATTGACCCAAAAGAATCATAGTCATTGGGGAAAACACTGGGTGCTGCTAGAATTAATTTAGAACATGACCTCTGATTGGAGTTCCTACTAGCACAAGGAGACAGCTGTTGACTCACATTAGGAGACTGGCAGATTGGTTCCTCTTTTTTTTTTTTTCTGTTTTTTTTTTTTTTTTTAAACTGT
>JAWWMU010000121.1:70858529-70869537 GCA_035048155.1 Cinnycerthia olivascens
CATCACAGGTATTAAACCCCAATTCTATAACTGATTATTAAAATAATTATATGAGTCTTGTAGTTAACCCATTTGTGCCTTGATGAAAAAGTAAGAGAGCTCTGCAGCTGCAATGTGCTGGTGAAGGATGAAAACACTCATGGACATTGGGAAGCATCATATCCCTCCCCTGCAATCCCACCACTATAATTCTGCACTTCAGGGGGAAGGCAACCAATAATGTTTGTCCAGGTCAATTATTGTAATATTTGCTCAACATCTTCAAAACCTAAACAGGGACTTTGGAAAAAGATATAGGGTGACAGGACATTGGGAATAGCTTCAAACTGACAAAGGGCAGGGTTAGATTGGATACTGGGTATTAATTATTGCCTGTGAGTGTGGTGAGGTCCTGGCATAGGTTTCTCAGAGAAGCTGTATCTTCCCCTGGATCCCTGGAAGTGTCCAAGGCCAGGTTGGACAGGGCTTGGAGTAGCCTGGGATTGTGGAAGTTGTCTGTGCCCATGGCAGGGGCTGGAACAAGATGAGCTTTAAGATCCCTTCCAGCCCAAATCATTCAGTCTCTGCTTCCCAATAGACCAGGATGCTCAAAGCCTCACCCCACACTTACAGCAATTGTCCTTCCCTGCCCATATTCCTGGAATCTGGATCAAAACTTCAGGTTGCAAAGCTGTTGCAATAGTGATATAACAGTGTGTCTGAGACTGCTTACTCCTGACTTAAATAAAGACCATCCCAAAAAACATATATAGGAAACTTCTTATTCGACCTTTTTTTTTGAAGACATCCAAAAGTTAATTTTGTATTTTTTGCAGTTTCTGGTACCATAGCAACTTTAGTTGGCTAATACTTTTCTCTGCCACAAAAAAAAAAAAAGAACTGTCCGTGCCAAACTGTGGTTCTTGCTACTGTTCATATCCCCTGGTTATGTTGACAGTCGTGCTCTGTGGTGTGACAGCTTTAGCTCAACCACAGATGATTGGGCTTGATGCAAAATTGCTGGGTGACATTCTATGACTCGTGTTATGCAGAAGGTCAGACTAGATGATCATAATGGCTTTAAAATTCATTAATCTGTGTGCAGAAATATCTGTGGAGGGATTAAATAGAAGTTCCAACATTTATTCTACATGACAAGCAAATTGGATTTAAACAAAGGTCTTTAAAGCTGAAACGTAAACACCAAGCTGCCAGCTCCAAAGTTTGAAAGGTCATGCAGGGAAAACTTGCCACTGAATGAGACTGACTTTGCCTAAATTGTTCTTGTTTTTCTCAAAATTTGAAGGCACTTTTCAATTTAAATAATGAAAATATCTCCATTTGAAAGAAACTTTTTAAAAATTGAATTACATTATAATGATGGTCAAATATTTCATACTCATCTAAAAGAATTTTTGACTAAACCAGAGAGATATATTTTTTCACTTTGAAGATTTAATTTTTTTTAGAATTCAAAGATTTTCTCTCTATTCTGGATATTTCTTCAATATCATAAAAATATTCATGGGCTAAGGAAATCACTCCCCTTTGAGCACTATCAGCCATCAAACCTTGGCCTTGTGGTTTGAAATTTCAAAGCATCCATGCTGTTTGAGGCATACTGAGTTCCAGACACAAAGAAATCAATCTGTACAGCTCTGCCTACCTTGGTAGTTGCAACATACTGTACAGTCTTTGTTAAATATTTAATAATTAGCTGTGGTTTAGTAATGTGTGTCTGAAGCAATGTTGAAGGTTGGGAGAGGGTAATGAAAGAATGTTGTGCTCTGAAACAAATGCCTTGAATTATTATAGATTGTACTGTTGTGGTTTCCACACTCAGCAAATTGAGTGACTTTGCCACTTGTGAGGAAATAGGGAATTGTGTCTAGCAGACATCTGCTTTTGTAACCTCCTGTTTCCCAGGGAGAATCCATTTAGAGATCTGAGTGAAACCCAGGATGGTAATCCCAGGCCCAAAAACACTTCAGTGGGAAGAGTTTCCTTCAGACTGCTCATGTTTCCACCATATAAAAGCATCTTTTATTCTATCCAGTGACAGAATGAAGCAGGGGTTGTGTGCAGGCATGTGTGCTGCTCTCAACACACAGACCATCCTATTAATGCACAAAAATGTGCTTGTAGACTAAAGACATCCAGGCATACCGTACTATTTTCCCAGTATGTGGGTTTTTTTCCCATTTTTTGTCTTTTAGGTCCCAGGCATGTTTAAAACAGAGTCATCCATGATGATGAGGACCTCTTTGCTCAAAAACACCTGTAAAATTTTCCTCAGTGGGAGTGTTTCAAAGCCAAAGCTTGGATTCTGCTCCTGGCTAAAGGTGCAAGTTCAGAGTTAGAAAGGCTGGAATAAGTATTGGTCTAACATCAAGCTTTATAGGAAACCGTGCTCTGTGCCTGATGGTGTTATTTGTGAAGCAAAACTAGCAGCTTCTCACCATCCAAAAGAGAGTAGCTTGAGCTTGAAATCTCTGATCTTTATAAAATGCTACATGCACACAAGATGAAAGACTGTAAGGGGACATGCAGGAGAAGATAAACAAATAAATAAATCAGACAGTGTGGAGAGTTTCCAGCGCAAGTCAGCTCTGTGCTAGCAATGATTTGTACAGAGCTCTACCATCACTGGGTGCTGTGTTCTCTGGTTCTCTGGGTTTGTTGAAGGACTGAAATGCCTCCTGTGAGCACAGAGCATCCTTTTGCTCAGTTGCATCACAGGCTCAAAAGAAATCTCTTCCTTTCCCAAAGAGATTTCATTTTCTCACAACATTGACCACTTCTTGTGAAATCCTGGAACTCTTCTGGATTGACAAGGCACTATCGAGTAAAAGGTATTTTTAATTATTACTTTGTACTTCAATGCATGTGGAATTTACCCATAGGAGAGGACACACTGTTTTTCCTCAAACTGCTGGCTGTGCAAAAGTAGAGAGGATGCATAATATCGTTTGCTGCTTACCAGGCTCTATCTCATTCATCCCCTGATGATTTATTGGATGATCTGTACAGTCATTGCTTCAAAGGACACATTTCTTTGCCTTCTCTTTCATAGTATTGAATGACTTGATTAATTTATTTTAAAAGGGATAACAAGTTGATGTGTCAAGTGGGCACTTTGTGACCAGACTTAGACAGTTTTATCCCAGGAGGAATAATTTTTTCATGTGATGGTGTACATTTTGCATAATTTATTTAATTTCATACTGCCTAGTAAATATCTTTGGAATAGATCTGCTTTCCTTCACCACCTAGTATAATTTGAACATCTCCCTTAATTCTGTGGATTAAAGACCCTGTTCTAACCTCCACTAAAATAAGGGAATGATGTCCCTTGACCCCATTCTGCATGAAACAAGGTCTGCAGCTTGTCTCACAAGAGTTTGCAGAGGCTATAACAGAACAAAATCCTGCAGTTTAGGTCTGTAAAAGGGAATATGGAAGAATAGCAGGAGCCAGGAAAATAGCAAAGTCAAGGGCACTTTCAGCTTTCCCTTAGGCACAAAGGCCAATGGAATATCTCAACAGCTGAAGGCATCATGGCAAGAGCCTGTGTGTCTAGTGGGCATGCAGCTTTGGAAAAGCATCTCTAAATGAATCAGTAAAAAAGATCTGGAAACACAGCAAGGAAAAATGGTACCAATAGATATACAAAAGTAAAATTGTAAAATATGTTTGCAAGGAACATTAAAAGGCATGTACATACACACAAATTGAAATGGAGGTGTGCATCATATGATTATTACAGATAATAGAATTGTTATCTAGTTTAAGCTGTCTAAAAGAAACTTAGAAAATATATCTCTAATTTACTACAATATATTCTAATGTCTAGACAGCTTTGATCACTTTTATGCAGGCACAAAATACAGAAAAGTCACATTTTCATTTACACCTGTGCAACTAGGTTCCAAATCCAGCTCAAGGTAGACCTGTCCTTCTGTTCCTTTTTTTACCCTCCTTCTGTTCTGTTTTTACCCTCCCCTACATTTGTTGGTTTGCGACCCCCATTACCATTAATGGCAGCCACATTCACATGCACAGGGTGGGACAGACCTGTGAAAAAAACATCAGCATGTAGGTGAACACATCACTCATGTCTTACAGTCTTTACACCAACTCCCCCTAAAATTCCCGACAGATTTAAAGGTTTTGGTACGTATTTTTAAGGCATCCAGCAGCTATGGCCCAATGTATCTGACAGAGCTTTGTTCACCCTGTGTTTCTAAGGGTCAGAATCAGCAGGGCTCTTCAGCCTGTCCAGGGAACAGTCTTAGATCTTTTTGAAGGCAAGATCTTCCAGCAAAGGTGTGGTGTTATTGAAAGAGCTTTTTCTCAGGTGCCTTCTTTTGTGCTGTTTAAGAATAAAGAAAAGCAAATGCATTTTGATAGGTTTTATTCTCATTATACTCAAGTGTACTGTGAGTTCAGATGGAAATATTATTGGAAGGGGCATCATTGTCAAAATTATAGATGCTAAAATCTCATAAAATTCTTCCACAATTCTTCCACCTTCTGCTAGAGTACCCTAGTAATCTACAGGTCAGTCAAGTATTATTTCTTTCACTGCATTTCCTAATCCTTCATCTAACCTAGCTTGAAAATAGATCAGGAAATGTTATCCAGCTTTTTATCTATGAGGAAAAACCACATCCCATGATATACACCTTACCTCTATGAATTTTTTCCTTATATCCATCCTACATTTTCCATTATACATGTCTATCCATTAAGGAATATCATTCAACTTTTCAGCCTTGTTTTCAGTAGAATAATCATAACTAATTCCATGTGAATAATTTATTGGTAATAAATCCAACTTTTCTGTTTAGACAGACACATTTGCTGAGATATTAATTGAGGAGAATCTAGGCTTGGACGTTCAGAAAGGGTCTGTCAATCCTTCAAAATCAAGATTCAAAGTGATTTTTTTAAAATTATTTTTTTGTAATGCTCTTGAACAAGTAACTGGCTCTGAATGTTTAGAAATTAAGCTGAGCTGTTTATCTTTAACAACCTGGAAGTTGCACACTCCTCTTTAGGTTCCCCAGCTAGCTGAGAACAACTCATCAGGATGGGGCTTACATAACCAATGCAGATCTGAATATTTCAGAGGCAGGAATAATGCAGGAAACATAGCTGATAAGACGGATTATATAATTTTTTTAAAAATTATAAACCTTTTTCCTTCTGGACTGCTCATCCTTGCCCAAGGCATCACTTATTAAAAGAAAGACATACATACATATAAAAAATTAAGCTCCTTTATTAGCTGTGTGCCGTTTAATTTTATCTTGTCAGATTCAGTCTAAACAAGTGTCCTCGCTGTGAAGGCAGCACTCAGATTCGTGTCTGTCTTGTCTGACTGTCACTTTGACAGAGCTTTGGTTGAGGGCTTTCCTGGTGATCCCATGCTCCTGCTGTGCTAAGCAGTGTGATCCCATACAGCTCCCAGTGCAAAGACTGGAGTTACTGCAAGCTTAGCTCTTGTTTCCTCCCTCATCTCATGCAAGGGCTCATGTGCTCACAGGAAGGAGCTGTCAAAAAGGTGCACCCCCCTCAGAAGTAAATACCAGTTTAAATGGGAGTGAAGAAGAATTTTGTGCTGGATTTTGTGTGATGGGGTGAGCACAACTGCTGCAAAGCTCTTACTTTACTTCAGTTTTATTCATGGGCTTACATCCTCCTTTTTTTCCTGAAAAAATAAGTGCCCCTCATTGACCAGTCAATAGATTTTCAGTTTTACTTTGCTTGTAGGTTTTCCATTTCATTAATTTTCATGTTGTGCCTATAAGCATTTTCACATAGATAATAATTACTAACTCACAAAGTTAACCAGGTTACTAAACAAGAAGGTGTCATCAAAATGCTCTAGAAAAAAATGCAGATATTTGGATACTTTCACCACGATACTATTGTTCAAAAAGAAACTGGTGAGAGTTGTTTGGCAGCACTGGCATCATTCATAGAATCATAGATTGATCTGGGTTGGAAGGGACTTTAAAGATCATTTCATTCCACCCCTTGCCATGGACAGGGACACCTCCCACCATCCCAGGCTGCTCTGAGTCCTGTCCAACCTGGCCTTGGACACTGCCAGGGATCCAGGGGCAGCCACAGCTGCTCTGAGCAGCCTTAACCTTGCTCTCACCACCCTCAGAGGGAAGAATTTCTTCCTAATATCCAATCTAAACCCACTCTCAGTTGGAAGCCATTCCCCTTGTCCTGTCACTCGAGGCCCTTGTAAACAGTCCCTCTCCATCTTTGTTGTCAACTCCCTTCAGATACTGGAAAGTCACAAATTAAGTCACCCCAAAGCTTCTCTTTTCCAGGAAGGACAGTCCCAGTTCTGTCAGCCTTTCCTCATAGGAGGGATTCAGAAGGATTTACTCTTTATGACCACTGATGAGCCCATGACCCTTTGTATAAGGCCCCTTTTTCACATTCCAGTTCAATGAACAACCTGACAAAAAAGTATTTACCTGATTTTTCATTCTGTTTTATCTCTGTTTGTGCACAATATCCCAATCCAACCCAGGAAAGGGTGAGTTCAGGCACAGTCAAGCAACCCCTGAGGCTGCGAATGTGTGAGCAGAGAGGTAAAGCCCAAATCTTGAGCCTGGAGAGTGTTCCATGGTGCCAGCAGGGCACAAACCTGTGTCTGTGTGTCCAGGAGCATGAGAAACAAGGAGCTGGGGTGATAAAAGTCAGGCAGCAAAATGTGTGGGAAAATTGGCCCTGACTCATCCAGGTGGTAAATGGTCAATTCCTGGGGATGACACAATTTCAGGGGCTGTGACATCTGTTTGCAGCTTTCTAAGCTTGACTAGAGAGAGGTTAATCCATCCATGTCCTCATGGCTGGTGTTGAGTTTGCAAAACGTGCAGCTGAGAGCTTTTCAGATTAGAGTGAACACATCAAAACATAAGGAGGTAACAAAGCTGGTCCTGTTGAAAACAATTATGTTTCCTTTGACTTCAGTGTCACATGGATATTAATCAAGAAATAGCTATTATTTAACTATAGAAATAGGATATTTTTCCCCTCCTCCTTAATGCAAAGGATTACATGGAGATGTCTGACCACAACAAACATTGGTTCTTGGCTGAAACGGAGCTTCCTCTGTTTTAGTTCTAACATCAGTTTCACAGCTGTGTCATGGTCCCAGTGACTGGGAGATTTATGTTCTCCTCTACATACATCATAAAAAAAATGTGAGTGAAGCTGCCATCTGATTGCATTTTTTCAGACACTTTGAGAAAATGGTTTGAAAGGCTGATTATCTCCAATCTTTTCTTAATTCCCACAACATCTCACTGAAGGATAAAAACTCTAGGTTTTTCCTTAGCTTAATTTATTATAGAATCATTGAGAATAATTTTACAGGGGGGTAAGAAATGTCAATGTGTTACTAAAAAAAATAAAATTCAAACACATAAATCATATATATGTTTTCAAATCACCAAACAGGAACTTGGAGAACTCCAGTGGTATGTTGTTAGTCCAGATATCCTGTATTTTATTGTTTTAAGATGCTTCTCTTACTCATCTGATGGTTTCTTAACATGCCTCATGTTAAATCTAACATGGTCCTTTTCTTAATTTTTTTTCTGAGCTACTCTTTGATGATGAAATATAGACTCATGTAGTCAACAGTCTTTGGCCAGAAAGCAAAAGAAAGATGTTTCTTGCTAACATCTTCCCTCGTTGGCCTCTTGTGGGCTTTTCTTTGAGCTCACCTTTCATTTCTGCAGATCCAACAGAGACAACAAATTCAGCAAGCACCAGCATCCACAGTCAACAGGGTTTAGAGCATGAGACTTCTGCACTGAGTGTGGAGAATGAAGCCTGCCCAGAGCACCTCTGCTCCCAGCCCCCATGACATGAATCAGGATCACTGGCTTGAAAAACCTCTTTTCAGCTGCCTGGCAGCTTCACAGCAGCGAAGTTTTCAAAATTAATTCCCTCTGGTCGCACAACTGGGCCATTTTTCCCTTTTGCTGTGCAGAAATAAAGGATGTGAGAAACCAGAGTTTTCTTCTTTCTTCCCCTTGCTTCAGGGATCCCTATTGCCACATACTAAGCCTTTATTTTTCCCCTGAGAGGCAGGAAAAGACAGAATAACAAAGCAGCCACTAGTTCTTCCAGCAGGAATATTTCAGAAGATGCAGCAGCCCCAGCCCTACGTGTTTGGTGCAGCAAGCCCTGATTCATGCTACATCTCAGCAGGTTCTCAGGAGACAAAACAAACTGAGGAGCTTGACCATTGTACACTGTGTTCTGCATAAAATCTGTCTAGAAGTGAGTAATCTCCTGTTTGATTGCCATGTCATTAGGCTATGAGGAGAGGCAAAAATGGTGTTCATCTTCCATGAGGCTGCTGAGGCACTCCGTGGGCTGAGGCCTCTCTTGGCTGTGTCTGTCATGCAGGTGATTACTCCTGCATTAGTCACTCCGGGTTCCTAAAGAGATCTTTCATGTTTCACTTCATCCTGGAATAGAGCTAAATTCATCCAGATGAATTGTGCCTCAGAAGCTTTCTGTCCACCCCTCCACACTTCCCCCAGCCTTCACTATGAAGGGATCCCAGGATGACCAGCTCTGGTGTTATCATTTGTGTGGTGGATGTGTAAAGCAGGATCACACTCTGGGGACACATTTTATTACACTGTGTGAGACCACATGCGCTGAGACTCTGTGGTTCTCTCTCTAAACATTGTTGGTAATAGCAAAGTAGGTTTTCTCAGTGTAAGGTGACAGTCCCTGTGGGAGAACCCTGTTTCACTAAAAATGTGGCACCACAGCAACTTGTCATTTTAAAGGGCAGCTGCAAAGGAGTAAATGTAAGAAGACATCCTAGGGTATGCAGTTATCTGGAGGAATGTGGAAGGCACAGGTGTCACTGAGGTTTCAATGCTAGGTGAGAAAAAGTTATTTTCATGCAAGGTCAATTTTAACTACTTTTATGGATACTCATTGTAAGAGACTACACATAAAAGTAGTCATCTAGATTTCTATTATCAACAAAAAAAATGTAGTCAAAGCACTTAAGGAAAATCAGGAAGGGATTCATCTAATCAAAAGCTAAGAATCAACACCAGAGTGAAATTAATTTTGCCCTAATGGCTGTTCACTGCCCTAATGCCTACACCAACCAGGTCTCCCTGAACACAATGACAGCTAGTACACATTTAAACATCTGCACTGTAGACATTAGATTGGTCCTCTTTAGGTCTTTCCATATCTAAATCCTTTCCAGCATCCCTGTGGGCCATCAGACAGAAATATGCTTTTTGAGACAGTAATCATCTGCCTGCTTTGAGCACCCGTCTGAGGTTGGAATGAATTACTTTGCAAGAGTGTCTGGGTCAGGATAACCATTTTCCCAGCATGAAGCCTGTGTCTTTATTGCCTCCTTTTGTAATTTGAACTATACTTTTGAGTTTATCTGTATGACTAGATATTTATTTGTATGACAAGAAGTCAAGGAAAAGAACTTCTTGAACATAAAAAGCTGCAGTCATCTGTTGGATATAAATTATATATTATGTCATTTTAGTCATAGAGGTTAGAAAATTGAGGAGGGAGCTTTTGTATATTTAGAAATGTCTTCTGTCTTTGTTGAAGCAGCTCCTTGAAAAGGCCTAGTTTTGGGACAGGAGGGTCGTACTGAACAGCAGAACTCTTGTTGTGCACCTGGGAGATTCTTGATTTGGTTATGCCAAGGATACTTGACTCAATAATATTTATATATATGGAAATAATAATTAATAACTACATCCTCCTCTGGAGAGCTCCAAATGCTTTAAGGTGTATCAATTGTCCAGAGAAATTGGTTGCCTTATCCCTGGAGGTGTTAAAGGACAGACTTGATGGGACTTGAAGGGAAGGTGTCCCTGCCATCGTACGGGTGGAATGAAATTATATTTATAGTCTTTTCCAACCCAAATAATTTCATGATTCTATGATTTCTATGATTCTGTGATTTGGCATTCATTCCACCCCATTGCACAAGTGTGATTTGCATCAGATTAAGTGCAGACACAAGACAGAGATGCTTCTCTTGTACCTTGCTGCTTTGGTTTCTCAAATTTGAGTGCAGCCTTGTGTGGGATATAGGGACACCAGCAGGGAGAATTTCTCCCACAGCTCTCCCCTATTCTGGTGGGGATAGTTTAGACTGCTTACCCCCTGCAAGTAGTTTTATTCTAAAATCTCCAGCTTTCTGGACAATTTTTTCCTTATAAGAGGGTTTATAAATTACTCCTGAGAATGGAAATAACAAATCCCTGCTGTAGAGATAGAGAAGCTGAGACACGTATTTTATGGAACTTGTCCAAACTGAAGGTTTTGATGACTTGGTTCATAAAAAGCCCTGGTCTTCTACTGTTTTTATTGTCTCCAGATAAACCTTTTTTTTGCCCATCAGAAATAAGTGTTCTTTTTACCTTTCTCTTCATTTTTATCCTGCATTTGAACAAGACAGAACTGTAGAGAATGATAGATTCTTCTTATCCAGATAACTTTTATGGAAAGGAGGGCATTTCATCATGGCCTACTTGACAGGTGATTCAAGGTTTCATCTCAACATTTCTGAAGAAGAAAAAAAGCAAAATAGAAAAGAGGGTGTTAGGGAATTTTTTCACTTACATTCAGGTGTTTGCATGAGTAGCAGAAAACAACCAATATACTCCAGCAGAGAGTTTCAAAAAAGCTCTTTTGTGTTGTTTTTCTTTTCTCAATATTAATGATAACTTGCACTTCCTACCATGATTATCTAAAAAGTCTTTTTGGCTTTGAAGAGTTTGTGAAGGAGTATAATCTAAAGAAGTCTATACCTTAGAATTTATTCTTTTCTTTTCTTTTCTTTTTTCTTTTCTTTTCTTTTCTTTTCCTTTCTTTTTTGCTTTGCTTTGCTTTGCTTCGTTTTTTTATTTTCTTTTTTCTCTTCTCTTCTCTTCTCTTCTCTTCTCTTCTCTTCTCTTCTCTTCTCTTCTCTTCTCTTCTCTTC
>JAWWMU010000121.1:70953642-70966726 GCA_035048155.1 Cinnycerthia olivascens
TCTCTTAAGCTTTCTTCTAGGTTTCCTGAATGGAGAGAAGGCAGAGAGAGAGAGAGAGAAGCACCTCCAGGAAATGATTCATCTACTCCTCAGATAGATGTTTGTAATATGTGGGATGAATCACAGTTGAAAGAGGATTATCTTTCTTTTTGGTGTAAAAAAGGACTAGATGACCTGCTGAAACCTGCTGAAGTGCATGGTCCCACCATGAGGGACTTCAGTTTTCTAGCTAAAGCCTGAAAAAAAAAAATTGGATTGCAAAAACTGGCTAAAAGACCAATTGTGGATTAATTCTCGTTTCTGCTATAACTCTCAAGCAGACAGTGGTTTTGGTATGAGCAAATATAGGCCAACAAGAACTGGTTTTGAAAAACACCCTTTATAATGGCCTGATTTCAGGGAAGAAAAGCCTCACTAAAGCCTGCGTGGGTTGCTGAGAGTTCAATGTTTTGTTGGGGTATTTTTAAAAGCAACTGTCTGTCTAGATGCCTAAATACACACTTGGAGGTGCAACTTCAGCCACCTTTTTCCAGATACATCAACCAACAATATGAGGTCTGCAGAGAAAATTGACATAACATCATTTTTGTTCACTCCAGGGGTAATGGGAGGGAGAGTAAAATGTCCATCTCTAGAGCAGCAGTAGAAGCCAAATTGGAAGGCATCCAGGTCAGTGGCATGCAAGAAATATAATACATTATTTCACTGCAAGCATTTGGGTTTATTTGGGGAATCAATTAACAATAAGTGCATACATCCATTTACAAAATGGTAGTGTACCAGACACATACATACACAAGTTGTAATTGAAAACTGAAATAACACCAGAAGGAATAATCATTAAAGCAAAACAAAAAACATCTCCAAAAAGCCAAGAATAATATTTAATAAAATAAAATAATTCATCCATCTGCAGTTACATCCTTAGGGGGAGGCCACAGACTAACAAGCAAACAAATCTAGATAGAAATGAAAATAATGTTGTAAAGGCAATGGGAGGAACAGGGGAGAGATTTCTTTGCAGATTAGCTGCTTATGAACCAAAAGTATTTCAATTTGATCACTTGTTTGTAGATATGTTTATCAGAGGATGGGGAATTCCATCATATGTTCCTACTATCCTGAAGAATAATTATTCTTTTCCTCTTCAGACATTTCACTCTATCAGCTGGCACAGCCACAGAATCTAGGATTTCTCGTCCAAGACACCAGCTGAGGTCTCAAGAGCCTACTTACTTTCTTTAAACCATAGGAATCCCATGGGCTAATCAGACTGTGACTCCCTTCATCTTTGCTGTGAATGTGTACCACCTGAGGCATCTGAAAACCCAGGCACAAAGGGTCACTTAACAGCACCTACTGGACACCCCCAGAGAAACTGGATGCCCTAAGAACCTTGAGATGTGTTTGTCTCTAACTCAGTTCCCTAAATGTTAACTTGCATACTGAGATTTGTAGTCTTTAAGTCTAGATTTTCAAGTAAAATTGAAAGAAAGAAAAAGAAAAAAAAAAAGGAGGAAAGAGCAAATCTGTCTTCTGTACATCTGGACATATGCTACAAAAGCAAATGGACCTCAGTGGAAGGAGCCTCAGGGGACCCTGTAAAAAAGTCTCAGGGGGTTCTGCAATTAAGGCAGTGATTTAATGGGAGATGTTCACTGACTATGCACAACTGCACTTCCATCAGGTGCCTGCAGGCAGGATGGCCCTGCAAAACAGCTCATACACTTCTTTTGTTCAGATCTCACTGCTTTTCCCAGGAATCCCATTCACAGAAATTAAACTTCTGTTCTTATTGAAATTTATGTAACCTGCAGGAGATATGATTTTTTTTTCCATATCATATGAGTTAGAAATGGAAAAGATTTGCTAAAATATGGGAAGAGTTGCGCTGGATACAATTAGCAATGCTTTTAATCCAGATTCTTCCTCCAATAGTTCCTCAGAGGAAGACACAAGAATTCCCTTTGAGCAATTATGGACTAATTTTGCTATATAAACCTGTCAGCAGTAATGATTGTATACCCTGTAGTAAGAGAGTTTATGCTATATTGTGCTTCCATTATACATCTATCCTCTGTGAGATAACTCAGAGTATTCCCAACTATATTTTCCTCCTGCAAAATTTCATGCCCAGTAATACTTTACAGTAGTGAGTTCCAGAGATCAATTAAGCAGCGTAGGAGGAAAAAAAGTAGTTTACAATAATGAAAAACGTTTCTCCCCACCGCCTAGTGTGTGGGACTCACCATGTCGTTACCAGGCCTTTGCTGTGGTCTCTGGTCTGACTCTTGAGCTGCACGTCTGAACTTAAACTGACCCATGTGCCTCACCACCATCCACAAGTAACTCTGCCACCTCCAAATCACATTGCCCTCCTTTCCTACTGCCCACTGCCTTCTTACAAGATGCATCCAATTACTTCATCTTTTTCCAAAAACCTTTTTGAGCCTTGTCCTGTTAGAAGCCAACCACTTGCTCTTTGGTGGCCCTCCATGACGGGTGAGGATGAGTGAGGCAGTCTGTCTATCTGTAATTCTGTCATGTCACCCTTTGGCAAACATGAAAAGGGTTCAAGTAGAAGGGAGGATTGTGGTTTTCCTTTACAAAACCGAGGGACACAGAGTTTCAATTATTTCAAGTGTTTTAACCAACTAAGAATGACAAAATCATGGAATGCTTTGGGTTGGAAGAGACTTGTAAAGTCCATCCCACTCCAAACCCTCTACCTTGAGCAGGGACACCTTCCACTATCCCAGGTTGCTCCAAGCCTCGTCCAATCTGGTCTTGAACACTTCCAGGGATGGGGCAGCCACAGCCTCTCTGAGTTATTTGGTCACTAACTAGTTCCTGAAAAGAGAGTTTTCCCACTGCTGAAATAGAATACATAAGGTATTGCATAGCCCTGCCTTGCTTCCCATTGCAATTAATCTCTGTAGACTGATGGTTTAATTCTAGGTGTTGATCATTTTAATTCCTCATTCCCTCCCTCTCTCAGATCTCTCTGTGATTTTTCTGTCTCTTCAGTCATGTATTATTCCATTCTGGCAAGCAGTTGCAATCCTGATGGATCCTCTGATTTCTCAGCATTCCAATTCCTCTCCTATTTTTGAAAGGCTAAAGAGGGAAGGGGAAAAAAGGAGAAAAGTCAAACTATAGGATGTGGAACTGAGCCCTGCCAAGACTGGGCCCAGTTAATCCCCATGCAGTCAGAGAATTTCTTTTAGCAATCTTTGGTAAAGCCTACAGGGAATGGGAAAGCTTAGGGTCTGGGACACTGCTTGACCAGGTCACTGTAGGCATGGCAGGGAAAGAAGCCATGCTGAGGAGAGATGCAGCCAGCATGGTATGTGGGGAACAGATAAAAAAAAAAATAGAGGAAACATAGCTCTATCTTCTATAATATTGAGGAAAGACAGAGGTGGTTCACAAGCTAAAGACTAATCTGCCAAAAGAAATTTTGGATGGTATCTGGAAAACCTCACAGCTTTGCTGCACCTTCCCTTCCCTCCCCTCCTCTCCCCACCCCTGAAACTTCCCTGAAACTTCCCTTCCCTGAACTTCCCTTCCAAACTTCGCTGAATTTCCTTCCCTGAACTTCCCACTGCCCAAACTACCTCAGTCCTCCCTGAAGTGATCGCTGCCTGGTCATCATCACAGACACCCTTTGCATTCACTCATGGTGGAAATTCATTTATTCATTTCAGTCTCATAGCAGGACTTTCAGTGCAGGAAATACATTGACTGAACACCCCAGGACCATAGTTTACTTTCCATTTTTTCATTTCCTTGTTTTCCAACTTGAAAAGCAGATCAGAGATCTCCACGCTGGAGGAGAGCAAGCTGCCCTTCCTCTATCCCTCCCTGTGGATGGCACCATCTTGCAGAGAATTTATTATTCTCTTCTAAAGGCAAACGTGATTGATCTTGCAGCATCTACATGAGCACAGTTCATGCATCTGCAGCTGACCCAGGCTCCTTATGGAGTCCTCACCATCAAGAGTGAGTGATAACTGCACTTACTGCAAAGTCCTTTAAATGTACCCTGGTTATCTATTTTAAAAAGACACGGATAGTATGTTTAAAGTGCTTTTGTCACTGCTAACAGTAAAGAGAATTCATGGTGAGTAACCCCTCCATAGAAATTTGCTTTTAGTCAGACGACTGCCACCATAGGTGGACAATCTACATTTTGTATGACTGAGCCTTGCCAGGTTTCTGTGACTCACGATTTTCCATCGCACTGATAGCATCCTCTAACTTCATGTGGCCAGCAGGCTTAATCAGTGTATTCCTGCTTTGTGTATATACTAAATCAGTTCAGTGAGATGAGAGATTCCACCAGTAGCTTCACTCCATGAGAACAATCAGCTTCTCACCAAGGCCCTCTTGCATTTTCCCATGCAGCGGGTTTATCAGTCACATGTTGGTTCCTCCATCTCCTTTTTAATGAATAAATCACTATGTGGCAACATAGAAAATGCTTGCCTGTGGCTGACGCTTTTATTTTTCAAGAACTTTATTCTAAGAGAAGAGGATAACAACTCTCTGTCCCTCCAGGTAGCTACAACACAGCCGTACTCATTGTCTGCAGAGCTGTTTCATCCAAACATTATGTGTGTTCAACAGATGCCTTCAGATAACAATCCCACCCATGCACATGCTTTATCTCCTGTTTTCTCCTGCTGCACGATTCTTGGCTCTGTCTCACTGCCCTGCAAGGCATGCTCAGATCACTGCAAACAAAAAGGGCAACGTCAGGAGTGGTGGTTGCACCTTGAGATGATGAGGGCTGAAGCACATACCACTGAGGCCACCTGGTGTACAGAGCAGGGCTGCAGTCCATCTGCCTGCTCGTGCTGCACAGCCTAGCATGGGAAATTAAACAAACAAAAATTACAAAAAGAAAGAAAACTAAAAGAAAACCCAGTGTGTTTAGCAAGAGACTACTCTGACTCCAGCGCTGAGGCTCCCTGTCCTCGCTCTGTGGGGTACCTGTGTGGCTGCACCAAGGAGCCTGAAAAACAAGAGTTTGCTGGCACTGGGGGGAGCAGACCTCTAAAACACAAAGGGCTCCATAGTGGAAAAGGCTCATTTAGTGAAATGGGTTGGCCCTGCAACTCTGCCAGCAGCAGCAGGAGTGAGCAGAGATGGGGTCACCCTTGTTCTTCTCCTCATGTCCTTCATGTCCTTATTTGAGGCATGAGGAAAGCAACCCTTCAGCATACAGTCCTTGAGAGGAGTCCACTCCCCAGCACAGGTGGATAGATTTGAGTGCCATCTTCTTTTATTTTACTTTTCTTCCTCTTTTTCTCTACCCATCTCAAAAAGCAGTTTGTCTCACTGCTCGGGTGTAGCAACAGAGAGGAAAAACTGTGCCATGAAATTAGAGTTTGGAGTGACCGCATGTAATTTGAGCTTGAAAGAGTTTCATTGCCCTTGGCTTATACACATCTCACAGACATTTGTAACTGAATTTTGGGAGTCAGAACCATCTGGCTCTTCAGACAGATGTGGCTTACGGGCCTCTCAGGGCCTCTCATGCCTATGAATAGTGAAACTCAGGGCTGTGCCCTGAGTGACAGAACATGGGAATTGTTGCTATAGTGTGGCTGCCACCCAAATGTTTCTGTGACCATCACATCACAGGACATGCACAGCCCTGCATGGACCAGGGTAAGAAACTGAACTAAGGTATCATCTTGGGATCTGGAGCTCATTGGGAGCCATCCTTGGGGACAACAGCTAATTCTTTATGTGCAGAAGGTCCAGCACTGACACCTCCTGCTCTTTGTGGGTGAAAGAGACCCCTGTGAACCAGCCTGGGGTGTTCTCCAGACTCTCTTCGTCGTTGTTCCACCAGAAACCTGAGGAGCTGAAATTTTTTCTCTGGCTTTAAGACTCTAATGCTCTTCTGAAAAAGCACAAAATGTCATAGAGCTGGTTGAAGGAGAGGAAACGGGCATCAAGTACTCTATTTTCTTCCTGACTGGAGAAAAAATTAGCATAATCAAGTTACAAATTATTTGAAATTTTAGCAGAGCCTTTAGAGAAGTCAGCCTGCATAGAAACTTCACGGGAAAACCATGCAGTCTCCACAAATGCGAAGTAGATTATTTTTGCTAAATCAAAGACAGAGTGCTGTATATTTCACCCATCTGCTGCAGTCTGGCTTGTACAAAAAATCCTGCCCATACATCTTCCATATGTTAGGAGGCAATTTGGGTGTCTGGAAGTTAGTCACAGAGATAAGAAAGATGCAGTGTCATCTCCAACCAGGGCAAGGCTGCTCCCTGAAACAAATTCCACAGCACAGACAGAATATTCTTTTTCTATTTTTTTTCTGTTCAGAGGCCTAAAAGAAATCCAAGAGAAATTTCTGGGCAGATCTACTAGAAAGTATGTTCAGGATTTCCAGCTAGGCAAAAGAAAGCATAATAATGAACTTCATTTGGGGTCAACTTGAAGGAATTTGTTCGGTCCAAACATAAACCACTTCTTGTGCCCTGGGACTATTTAGGGATTTTTTTTATTTAATCTTTTTTTCTTCCTGTTCACTGCAGTCAATTTTTAAATTTAAAAAATATTTTGAAACCAAAGTCCAAATATTTCTTAAAAAAATACTGACAAGGATTGCTTTGGCATTTCCTGTGTTGAAATATTTCATATGTAACAGCACTTCAGTGTGAATGTTTTCGAAACCTGTGTCTTTTTTGGATAAAATAATTTCTTGAAATGGACACAGATTCATAAACTGTTTGGAGTCTCCCTCAGAACTCCATATTTTTACTTCTACTTAATGTTAATTGGGGGATACAACAGAGTCCACCATTTACAATACAACTGCTGCAACAAAAATCTTAAGAATTACATTTCACCTGAAAGTCTCTCTGGCTTAATTTTCTCATTCCTTGGGAATATCTTTCCCAATTTTCCAGCAGAGACTCTGCTATCACAGCTGCTTTCAAGCACCCAAATGCCTCCTTGCACAACAGACACAGGAATGGCTCTTCAGAGGCCAAGAGCTCAGGAAGTGAACAACTCATCAACACCTTTTGTTTCCTTGTGACCAGGTGCTAAAAAAAAATTTGAGCAAGCAAAAAGAGTATCTCCTGCAAAGTCCACGAGAATAAATTCAGGGTACCATTACATCCTGAGCCTCAGCCAGAGCTAGGTCTGGTTTGGAGGTAAGGCTGAGCTGGTCTTGCAGGGACAGCCAAGGCAGATGTGCTTGTGCGCACAGCTGACCTGCGGGTGTCTGCCACAGTGTGGGACATTTACTGTGGAAAAGTAACAACAGCCTTGCCAAAGGCAAATCAACCACAATATCAAACTTACTGTTAAAGCGACTCCACCCTGTTGAAGCCACTACATGTCAGGAGGCAGAAATCAAACTTACAGAATTTAAATAGAGAAGAAACCAGTTAGACAGGCCAGGCAATTTTCTTCCTCTTGAGAGAGTGATCATGAGAATAATTGTTGAAGTTCTGTTTTGCCTGGCTTAAAATCTTCTTTTTTTTCAGGCATTTCAAATTATTCCATATCCCCATAAGTCTTTCTCTGAGAAAGTCCTTCCTGTAAAATCTGTCCAGATTTCACTTTTTCTCTGTCTTGATTGAATTATCTTGCTGCTAGCTTTACCCTGGGTATCATGCCAAGTAATTGTTTTTCTCTTTCTACGTTAACATCTCTTGAAGTTTGGCTTTTCTTAACTCCTCTTAATTGCCTCTTCCATGTAAATCATATAAATATGATTCTTTTAATTCTCCCTTTAAATCCATGCCTACAGCCTTCTGATCAGAAGAGAGTAACTAAAATTAAGCAATTCTGCTCTTCAACATCTTGCTGGCAATACAGAGATGTTAATCAAATGTAGTTTTACAGCTGCAGTCAAATCATGTATAGAGACAGGCTGTGCAGGCCAGAGCTGCAGTGATTTATTTTGGCATTCTCGCCTATCTTTACATGTCTATAAAAATTAGATGGCTAATCCACATTAGGCATCTGGTTGTTTTCAGAAGACAATACTGGGACTGATGTATCCTAAGTACTTTTTCAGCTTAACAGACAAATTTCTCTCACACAGCTTGCCCTTTAACTGCTGAAAAGTGCTTTGTTCTAAATGAAAATGGACCATATTTCCATCTTTATTTCCAGTTTTATAGGTCAGGTTCCTCTCTTGATAAAGGTTGTCAAAGGTTGTCCCATGGTGTCAAAATATGGGTTGCCTCAGATTCAGTTTATGGCTCTTTGTACCTCAAAGGGCTTTTATTTACACTTACTAGTATGTAAAAACTAAATATAGCATATATTTTATTGAATAAACTTTGAGTTCTTTAAGGATCACTTTATATTTATATTCACCTTACCATTGAGTTTATTTTTCTTGGTAAGCCCATAACACTGGTGTATCTACAATGTAAAAATCTGAACTTTAATTAAAATAAGTATTCTCAGGGCAAAAGGGGAAGCTCTTTCTGCTTCGTTACAGCTCCATAATCCCCACTTTTAGAGTCCAAGACTTTAAATGATAGTCTGGTTTCTTATCTTGCCTTCTCAACAAAGTACTTGAGTGGCACCTCATGTGTCCTTTCTACTGCAAATCAGGCTGCTCTTCAGGAAGCTGAAATAGAAGTCTCTCTGCTTGCCATTCCTTGATATATGCCTTGGACTTATTCGAAACTCCAGCTCAGTTTAAGACCCCTGAAAAACTAATGCCTGCAGCAGAGCTCCTGTGAGGTTATGCCAGGTTGTGAGACGGGTGATCTTCCAACCAGGAAAAGACACACTTGAATTGCAGAGCCCTGAGAAACAGACAGAGAGACAGACTTTTATGGGGAGTGAGGCAAAGAAAATCTGGAGGTCCCTCACTAAACAAAAAATTATTTCAAAACTGAGATTTGTTATCATTACTTTAAACAGTTTCCCATAACCCACCCCAGGCCTTGCCAATAATTTATCTGGAATCGTAGAGAGTTGAGAAAAAAGAATCTGCTTATTCAAAAAATCCCAGAGTCTTGTAAAGCTGCATTAAGTGCTACCTTAAAGTGTAGACAGGAGATTTTTTTTTTCCTCTCATTCTGTTCATCTGAGGCTCTTGATTTTCTTGCTGGCAGGATCAGTGACTGTGACACAGAAGAGCACACACTGATTCTCTGAGAGAGTCCTGCCCAAGGAGACACCAGCAGATGTGCATTCATCACAGGATTATACATAGGAATTGTCTGATCATCCAACTTTTGCCCAATAATTACATTGATCCATTTCAGCAGTGTTTCAAAGCAGAAGCCCTCCACAGAAGGCCAGAAGCACAACAGAGCCTCAGCAAAGCTGCTGTGCAATGAGACCACTGAGATCTGATCCCTCCCTTGTCTGCTTAGGTAAAGTCAAGACTTTGGCAGCTCAAACTGTTTTTCTTTGTCTGGGAAAGAAACTGAGACACTCATAGGATGTGTCAAGGTGCATTTATCTTAGTAATGAGTCCTTTTAAAACTCATTAACACTCATTCTCCTCTATTCTCTGTCCTAAGTCCCTTTGACTTCAGAGGGAGGGCAATTTCCTTGGGCTCCTGCACCTAATTCAAATGATCCATCCCATCACAGAAACACTGATGAAGGCCTGGTGGAGAGGCAGTTGATCCAAGCATTCATTTTTTTGAGAGCAAAACTTAAAATTTCCAAAGTTTGCCTTCCCAGGGCATTTTCTCTAAGTGATAGGTGCAAAGAACCTGCTGACCTCGTGGGTTTATTCCTTATTACTAAGTCCTTCAAGGTCAAGCTAGTCTGGGTTTGCATGTTCCTCACTGACAGACCCTTCTCTCTCTTATCACTGATCTCTTGTGGCATCAGGCATTATTCAGAAAATCTGGCAGTGCTGGAAATCGGCCTGAGGAACTTCACAACTCCTGACAAGTCATCAGAAGTGTGAGGGGTCCCCAAGGTCACCTGTTGACTTTCCTAAAGCAGTTTTGGGTAGTCAGATTTAAAGATGCACTCGCTTCTAGCTGCAACTCAACATCAGTGTCTCCTACCTCGGGGAGAAGTATGGAGCTCAGCGTTTTTTGTTTCAAAGGGCTGTTCAGAAACTGTTTGGGTTGAGTTAAATTGAGCTCTTAAATTGAATTGGGTGGGGTCGAGTTGAGTGTGTTGTTTTGTTTTCCTCCTTGCCTGTCACTGAATCTCAACCATTTATGGCCCTCAAATGTGGGGCTTTCTGCAGCAGGGGAGTTTACAGCTTTCAGAGGCAGCTCAGCAAGAGAGAACACACAAACCACCAGGGCAAAGCCCTGAGTCCACTTTTTTGTACTCTCTCAGGACACATCTTAAAGCCAATACATTGAAGCAAGCAAACCCCATAGCTAAATTGGATTTGGTGGACTCTGGGCAAAGGTGGCAAAACATCCTGGTCTTGATTAGGACGCCCAAAAGATTCTCTTGTCTCCAGCCTGTAAAAGATGACCCAAACTCATTTGCACTTCTGGGATAGTTAGCTCATGTTTTGGATGGTGTTAATTGTTTTAGGTTCCTAAGTAATGATTGCCCTGTGATGCCTGGTTCTCAGCTGGTGCCTCCTCTAGGATTAGGTTCCCACAGCTCTCTCTAATGCTACAGCTACACAATACCAGGCTCATAACCAGTAAAAAGTAATAAATATAGAGCTTGGGCCTAGAGGGGAGCATTATAATCAGCTAGTTTGACTCCCTTTATATTATTTATAATAATAACACTACAACCTCTACTTGAGTTATAATATTTTCCCCTAAATCTGTGATGAAGAAAACACTGTATCTTCATATAAGGTGTTCCCACCTTTGTGGTTACAAATTTGACCCTTTTTTTAATTCCTGACCTAAATTTGTCTAATCTGTTTCTGATCATGTGAGGTACAGATTGATTATTAACAGGTGACTCCTCCAGTAAAGGCATCTCTTAAACTTCTCCTAAGTGGCTGGATACTCTTAAACCCACTACTATAAAAATGGAAAATTATTCCCAAGTATTATAATTCTATTTTGCCACTGCCTTGATTTGCCTGAGATTGTATGAGTTCTTGCACATTCTAAAGAGAAAACCAAAGAAAAATGTAAATACATATTAAGAAGAAATGCAAATAGCCTAAACTCTCAGAACATTTTCCATCAACATTTACACAGTATCTGGAAATGGGGACATTTATTTACATGACAGGTTTCTTTTATCAGTTCTATCCTGTAGGCATTGCTAGTTCTGATTTCTTAAATTAATGCCAGTAATGGACAATTTGTATAATATTAGAGAAGGACCAAAGCTGATGATCTGTCTGATTCCTAGATGTTGGATAAGTGTGCATAAGGCATACAGGATTTTGCAAACAGTGGTAGGTGTATATCATAACTGGGCACTTTTGACTTCCTAGACACACAAAAGTTTATAAAAGCACTGGCAACCTTTAATGAAAGTTCTATGTCCATAGGAAAGTCTATTAATTCTCCTACCACCACAATGCAATTGAGGCACAGGAATGGATTTGGACGCGTGCCTTTTTCCTAAGCATCATTAAATGGAAGCATTCTTGGCTGGGTTTTTATTTTGTTTATTTATTTTGGAGACAAACAGATTAAAGCAATCAGTTCAAGGAAAAAAAAAAACCAAGTCCATCCTGCAAAGTCAGTGAGCAAATACTGGAGATTGATACTGATGTTCTCCAAGTGCTGGAATTCATTTTGCAGAGTTTATCACTTTTCTAATTGAAAAAGCTGTCTCTGCAACATTTAGCAACTAAAAATACCAAGTGATGAAGCACAAGGAGTGGGAAAAAAAAAAAAAAAAAAAAGCCGAGCACTCAGCAGCAGACATCTGCCACCCTGATTTGCAGGCCATACAGCAAGGACACTGAGAAACAGAGCACTGAGGTGTCCCCATCAGCACATGCCCAGGGTGATGCTTCCTGGAGTGGGGCACACGTGTTCTCAGCAAGGAAAACCAAGGAAAATCTTATAATCAGCCATTGGCTGTAGGTGTGTGAACAAAGATTTGCTTAATACTTAATGCTTAATATTAATTCTGCACCCAAATGACAGGCAGCTATGCACATGACTGTATGTCTTAAATAAAGATAGGTTCAGCCTCAAAAATTGAATTATGTCTGTTTGGCTGTTCCCTCCAGCTATGCATCTTGTTTTTTGGTAAAATTTGTGGGTAAAAAAAGGAATATTGGGAATCAGGTTCTCAACTCACTTTTGCATCACAACAAAAAAATCAGTTTCCAGACCTTCACAAGTTACCCTGAAACTGGCTGAATTCGCAAAGCAGTATTAGTGATTTTTATTCTTTTTTTTACTTTTTCACTACTAGGTTGTGTGTCTTGCATTTTTTGGTGTGGTTAATTGTTTTGGGGATTTTGATGATTTCTTTGTGTGTGTGTCTGTAAAATGAATCTGCTGAATGAAGGGTTCTACATCAGTGTTTCTCTCAATGACTTTAATCAAAGTCTAATTGAATTAGCACATGGTTGTGAACAAAAGGTGCCCAGATTTATAGGCTAAGGGTCTGTTAGCTTCTCAGAGCTGTTTTTTATACCCATTACTATTATGAAAAAATTTGGAAATCCACCTAATTCATTCTGATGTAGGATTGCCAAAAATATCTTAAATTTGATATTACTTATGAAACAGAATTCTTGCCTTCCAGTGAAATTGGTAGTCAAGAAACAAGCAAGTTTCTCATTTCTCCCACTGAGAAAATTCAATGACTTAGCACTGAAAATTATATTTAAAGAATCTTAAAAGTTCAGCTGCTGCCAAAAATATTCCAGCATATAAAAGCAACAAAATTTGAATTTGCCTCTATCTGATCTGATTGCCCACTGTGCTTTGAAAAGAGAATAGAAATAATTCCTGAATCCATAATTATTTTTATTACACCCTAATTTTAATTGTGCCAAGTTGGGGCTTAGCCTAAATTACTTGAGTTCTTGTTGTAGTGAGCATAAAGAAGGATTTGTGCAGAGGAGGCCACGGAGATGCTGGCAGGGCTGGAGCCCCTCTGCTCTGGAGCCAGCCTGGCACAGCTGGGGCTGCTCCCCTGCACAAGAGAAGGCTCCAGG
>JAWWMU010000121.1:70977670-70991782 GCA_035048155.1 Cinnycerthia olivascens
GTTCAAGCCCCTTTTTGGCTTTGTAATAGGAATGAGATGAGCACATGGATGAGGGGAAGACCTTGCTTGCAGCAGGGGGAGACTCATTGTAGACTTTTCTACAGTACCTATCCCTGCTACAACCTAATTCAGAATCATCCCCTCACCTCTGCTTGTCATGTTCTAAAATAAACCATACAATCATAGAATCAGAGCATCTCAAGCTATACAGGAACCATAAGGTCATCAAGTACAACTCCTTGCAGGACTACCAAAACAAAAACATATTTCTAAGAGCATCTTCCTGATATGAGCTCTGATGGGCTTGATACCTATGTAGTCAACAGACTTTGATTAACTTCAATGCATTATATACTTTCCTAAAGCTGCTTTAGGTACTGAGGAAAAATAAGGGAATTCATATATCCTAACTTTTCAATTTTCAGTAGTCTACACTCAGTAATTCCTGCATGGATAGGTTTTGCCATATGCTCACCAGGTTTACAAACGTTACCAGCACTTTTTTCTCCCTTTTTTTCCTTTTTTTTGGGGGGAGGGGGGAGTGAAATAGCAGTTTAGAAGTCTAATTTTCACCTACCTTCTTCTTAATTGTAGTTCTGATACCTAAGCTGTGCATTTTTTTACTAAGGCATTTCATTCAGCTAGCAAAGTATTCATGTGTGTATTTATCAGGAGCAATCACAGGGACTGCCTGCACAAATATTAGATCTACCTCACACAGAAAGCACCTTGAGCCATAATGTTCCTTGTTACTGCGGGACCTGAACTCTGGAATCCTGGCCACAGAAAATTGTTAGTGAGTTACTTCCCAGAAAAGAACTGCAGCTTAAATACAGCTCTAGTAAGGCTTTAATGTATTTGTAGAAAGCAGTTATGAGATAAACACTCATGAGACGTGGAGTGGTTATCCATATATGATCTCTAGGATGTGTAGGAACTACACCAAAGGAGGTGGCAAGAGAAAAGCTGACCAAGGGAAGAAAACCTGTAGTCAGAACTTTGCAAAATTGCAATCCACATCTTCTCTGAGAAAAAAAAAACTTTAGAAGCAAGGCAGAAAATAAAGAAGATCACTGGCTCAAGAATGACTATTTGCTTTAATGGAATCCAAGCATGGTTTGGGTTGGAAGGAACCTTAAAGACCATCTCATTGTAACCTGCCATGGGCAGGAAAACCTTCCACTAGACTTCTTTTATTAAGACTGCTAAAGCACTTGCTCTGCTGGTTAGGATGTTATTATTCACTGAGGTTTTAAGTGATGCTTTCTGCTGTTCTTCTTTCTTTAAAGAGTATGTCAGCCAAAAATCATAAGAGAAAACTGCTATTGAAATATATAAACACCTATTTAAAAATAAGATTGTTGAAATAACAAAAATACAGTACTGAGTTCAGTCCTAGCAGTGTGTACATATCTCTATTGGTATCAATGAAACTGAGGCTGTTAACACCAGCAGAATATGTGATCCATAGCTATGAGCTCTGGTCACACCAGAACAGTTCCGGGAGGCAAATGTTTTATTTGGTACAAGAATATGTGGTATCTAATTACATATCCAAGTTCAAAATATGAGATAACCATATCCATGTTATACAAGGTTATAAGGCATCCACAGAGTATGCAACTATATAATTCACCAAAAAAAAAAAATTATCAAACGAACAGGTGCTCAATAGTAATCAAAAACAACCCAACAGATTAATTTTCTAAGATTACATTTCTTTGCAACTTTCTTGACCTTTACAGTAAAGCCTAATTCCAATTAGTTTGGTTATAAAGTCCATAACTCTTGTAGGTACCACAGTGTGCAACACATTATCATTTTACAATGTTCTCCCTGATTTGCAGCACAAAACATGCACTCCTTATGGGAATTTGTTGGCAGGCATTTAGGGCAGCTGGAAGTGATCATGAAGTGCAATTACTGTCTGTGCATATCCACATCTGGAAAACAGTTCTTCGCAGATTTTAAAATAGCCTTAATGAAGAATGGAACCTTGTACTTGAATCGATGGAAAGGGTGAAGGGGTCTCAACGCCAAATTTGTAAGAGAGCTAGAATAAAAAGAACGCACTGTACAGAAATAGAAAATAATTAACGGAAAATTAATTATTGTCAGCAATGTTTGTCATCATTCTTCATGGAGGGAAGAAATATCATCCGTGAAGGGAAGTCCTCCATTAAATAAAATATCTGGCATTAGCCATGTAAGATTTAATGGTGATGATACTGGCTGGAGGATGTTTGGTCATATTATCTCTCACACATCATCTCATGATGTCTTGTGGACAGGAAAACACCAGTTGATGTGAGACATACAGAGCGGTTTACTGAGAAAAAGGGGCAAAATGGAGGCACCCCAAGAAATACCAGTATTATCTTTAAGAGGTTAACCTTGATGGGTTCCTTGTGATGACAGTGGCTGAACCACCAGCTGAGTCCAGCTCTCTTCTTGCTTTGGACAATCTCCTCAAGTAAAGTGAGCAGTATTTATTACTAAATCTCTGTGATCTTGGTCACCTAAGCCACATTTGTAGTTGCTTCAGGATGGCAGTGAGCTGAGGATGGTCACTCTGTGACATGCTGCAGGTGTCTGTTAGTGAACATGCTCAAGAACCCTTGCCTGGAAATGTCCCCAGTTCAGCCACACTTTGCCTTGGTCTTCTCCTAGTATTGACATCTGTCAGCTCAAGCTGAAAGCAATGGATGCTGCTCCTCAGCACCTACAAAAATTGCCCAAATAAAACATAAAGCATGCAAAGCAGAACACACAGTAATTTAGACCCAGTTTAAAATATTCCAAAATCTCTTTAAAAGGGTTTCAATTTTTAACCATGAGTTGTGCAAATATAAAAACTTTCTCTTTCACTCCTCCCTAAAGCAAATGTTCCCTTTTCCTCCTTTATGCCATCAATACTCAGGTTTTAATCCTTCCCCATATGTGCTTTGGGATAAAGATACAATCAGCCTCTCCTCACAGGCAATTAAGGACTGAGGGAAGCAGCCTTGAGCTACACCAGGGATGGTTCAGGTTGGACATAAGGAGGAATTTCTTCACTGAAAGGCTTGTCAGGATTGGAAGGGGATGCCCTTGGAGGTGGTGGAGTCATCACCTCTGGAGGTGTTCAGGAAGAGACTGGACATGGCATTCAGTGCTGTGGTCTGGTTGACAAGGTGGGGATCAATCAAAGGCTAGACTTGAAGATTTTGGAAGTCTTTCCCAGCCTCAGTGTTATTCTCCTGACTACTTGGACACAGGTCTCAGAGCAGCACACTCTTCCCACAGCCTTTCAAGGAAGAAACCACCCCACCAGCTGAAATCTGGCATAAACATTCTCTGCCTTCCTCCTTCCCCATGTTTAGTTATTGATGCTGCTAAATACCTTCTGCTTTCTGTCCTGCAAGTAGGTGCATACTTTTGTTGGAGTTAAGATGTGCAATTTGCAATATTTATTTCGACCCATTCTGGTTGAAATAATCTTTAAAAGATGCATTTGGGTACTTCAGGATCCTCTTTTTTTTTTTTTTCCCTCAAAGGACATGCCTAAATCTGAGTTTTGTTGATTCCCATGGAAAGTGAGTCATGTCCTATGTGAGCATTTCTACATTTAGAATGTTAATTGTTTTTAGCAGGCCTAAGCTAAACTACACAAGTAGTTAAGATAAACATAAACAGACCTCTACCAACATAAAAGACCATAATGAGACAGGTTTTTGTAACCCAGCTAAGAGGTTTTCTTTATTTTTTCTTTTCCTTGAGTGAAGGGAAAAAAACAAACAAAAAAAACAAAACTAAAACAACAAAAGCTTTGAGGCAGGTGGCAAAAACAGCGAAGGCTAGCAAGGCCAGAACAGCTGAGGTGGGAATTGTGGATTTCTGCTGTCTTGAAGTAACCCTGCTACCTGCACAGGAGCAGGCCAGATGGGTCAGCATGCAGGATGCTCTGTTACCTCTCTTACAAGCACACACCAAGGCCGACACGCTGCCCAGAGCAAGGAATGACCCCAGATTTCCTCTCCAGCTGTAGCCTCCAGCTGGCTTTTCTGCTCTTAGTGGAGCAAAAAGAAAAAGTATAAGCAGTTTCTCTAGCAAGTCGTGAATTTATTCATCACCTCAGTGCTCCCCAGGCGTGGGCAGGACCTTGCCTGTAAAGCAGAGCACGTTTTGGCAGCGCTCAAGAGTGGGTGTTTCTGCCAGAGCAGCTCTCCGAATACTCTTTGTACAGCCAGATTTCATGAGAACAAAGCCAGCACTAATGCAAGGCTAGGTCTCTCTAATGATGTTTTATTATGAGTAAACATTGGGCTAAGCACAGCTGTATTAAGTGGATTTTGGATTCTTTAGTTGTAAAGAACCCTTGGGAGCATCTGTCCCTACATTAACATCACGGTGAGCGTGGGTTTTCACCCAGTAATTCCTGCAGCAAGCCAATAATTTTTGTTAGAAACCGGAGGATCTCAGGAAACGCTTTTAGGGCTTTGCAGTGTTCCTGAAGCTATCTATTGTCCTGGGAGTCTTTGCCTCATTATCACCCATCTGGCTTCCCTGGTGTTGCTGCACAGGGCGTTCTCACCCTTTCCAGGAGCTCCAGGGGGACCCAGGAGGGAGAACAACTAAAATATCTATTCACAGTCTGCTTGTTGTGGATAAAGTCAGCTCTCAGGTACATCTCAGACACAGGAACAATATTTCTAGCAGAGTTAATGTTAATATTAGTATTTATCAATGTAAGATATTAGTAGAGACAATACATGCACAAATGAAAACCGAAATCCTTGCAGGATTCAAAATATAAAAACGCAGAAAATGGTAAGCAAAGTGGCAATGTCAAGCGTTTTATGGATATGTTTCCTCTGCAAGTATCTTTGCATTGGTGTGTCCAGAGCAGAGAACAGAGCTGGGCAAGGGAATGGAGCCCCAGGAGCGGCTGAGGGAGCTGGGAAGGGGCTCAGGCTGGAGCAAAGGAGGCTCAGGGGGGCCCTTGTGGCTCTGCACAGCTCCTGCCAGGAGGGGACAGCCGGGGGGAAAGGGCTCTGGGAACAGGGACAGGGAGAGGGGGAGAGGAAATTGTCTCCAGCTGCGTGAGGGAAAGATTATATTAAATATTAGGAAAAAAAATCCTGACAGAAAAGGCTGCTCAGCCCTGGCAGAGGCCTCCCGGGTCAGTCCCCATCCTTGGAGGGATTTAAGAGCTGTCTGGGTGTGGCACTTGGGGACATGGGTTAGTGGTAAATAAGGTTGTGGTGCTGGGCTAACAGTGATCTAAGAGGGCTTTTCCAACCTGAGCAATTCTATGATTAGAAAATGTATGCTTTCATGAAGAGTAATTTTTAATTAAAACTAGTTTCTTTTCCACATAGAGCTTTTTAAAATTTATTTTATACTAGAAGCACCAATAAGAGGCAAATATTTTTTGCTAGAGGATTGCCATGAAGGTCTCCAGGGTGTATTTTGCTGCCTACCATCCCATTCTCACCTGAAAGCTGGACTCACCAGCAAGACTACACCTCCCCTAACACTTCACTGTCTGAGATTTCCCAGATGATCAACTTCTCTTCAATAAGAGAAACCATGTTATATTACACAAGATTTAGCAGTAAACTCCAACCTCCCTGTGGCACAATATTCAAAATATTTTGGGGGCTGAATTCATTTAAAATGAGATGTTAGGTGAAAAATCATAATAAAATTGAAATCCTGCCACTTGTACCCCCACCCCCAAAAATTATTCAGAAAGAAATTTCTGCCCAGAGTTATTTTTCCCACTTCTCAGAAGGAAAGAAAAGCATAAGGAAAGTAGATGCATTTTCCAATAGATGCATACTGAGCCTGTGACAAGGTATAAACTCAACATCAACACATCATTCCTAGCACTACACAGATTTCTCTCTGCTGGAAGCAGGAGTACAATTACACATAAGCCTCCAGACAGCTGGCCTGCAGTAGGACTTTTTCAACACTTTGAATCTGAGATGGATGAGAAAAAGAAAAAGCAGCTATGCCACAAACCTGGTGGGATAAGTTTTGCCTATGGGAGATGATGAATATTCAAATCACAGCTTGCATGAAATGCCATAGCACCTTAGTCAAACAGACTTTGAAACAAAATTGCTCCTCAGCCATTTTGGGTCTGCTCCACAGTTCAAAATGTTTGAGTTCAAAACAACAAAAACAAAAAGTACAATATATTTTTTTCCTATTTAAAAGAAAATACTTGAGCAAATAATATTTCTTTTCTCAAATCCCTCTCTTTTCCAAAGCCAACATTCAGTGCAATTTGCATTCTCTGTCTTTATCTTCCAGACAAAGATCTTCAGGCATACACAGGTTAAAAAAGGTCTGCCTGATGGAATCCCTCATGTCTTTGATCCTAGATAATTATCTCACACATGCTCACCCTGTCCTCTCCTGTCCCATAGTTTATCCTTGCACTGACAGAGAAAGAGTCACACTAACAAATACAGCCTGACAAATGTTTGGGGATAAATTAATTTACTGTATCAAATACTTTGCCTGCTTGTCCAGAAGGTGTAAACACTAGTAAATTGACAGTCATAAAATTAATGATGACTGTAAATTACTGAGGTACTTAACTACTTCTGCCAAGTGTGTCCTGAACAATAAATAAGAGGAAAATGTACTGGGAGATAAGGAAGACCTCATAAATATAGTAAATTAAATTATGGAGCTCAGGGAAGTCTGGAACAAATATATCAGTAGGTCCATGTGATAAGCAGTAGCTGATAAGAGACTTACTCCCATTTTTTGGGGGGAGTCCCCAGTTCACAGTGACCAATATTATTTCTTATGAGCCACAGATCACAGCTGGGAGGGAAACACAGTGAAAGTATCTGATCACATAAAGAAAAACAACATTGTGTATTATCCTGTTCTGGGTGCTTGCCAGGGATCCAGTGTGGTATATGACCAGCTCAGGGGTAGCAATGAAAAGCCAGGGGCTCATTCAGTGTCACAGAAAAAAGCTGAAGAGGCTGAGTCCTTCCTAGTGATAAGAAAAACATCCAGCCCTCTGCAATTCCAAAGGCACCTCAGGAAGTGGTACCCTGCTGGTACTCACATTTTGCAAATGGAGAAAATAGGACCTTAAAGCCCATGTCCATTTCAACAAATTTCCTGTTGCTCAAACTCTTGAGCCAGGGCTGGATTCTCTTAAGTTAAGGAGAAAGAATGACAGCCTTAATTGTAATCCCCCTCATATATCACCTTTTTTTTTTTCTCCAACGGCAGTGCAGTGGAAAAAGTGGGGACCTCAGAAATTACTACTGCCACCTTGGAGTTCTTTCACCCTTGTCCCTGTATCTGCCACCCCTAAGGACTAAATTCTGCTCTGCCTCATTGTGGAAGGAGAGCTGGACACAGGCAGTTCTGACAGCCTGAGGAAAGCAGACCCTTGTGGAAAGAAACTCATTTTCCTGGAGCCTTGAGTTTCTTTTTTTTTCTTTCCTTCCATGATGGGATGGAAGAGTGATGTCAAGGGGCTTTGGATCCAGCCCTTCAGGCACTGTGAATCAGCCAAGGAGTCCAGCCAAAGCTGCACAACTTTCCCCAAATGCTGCCCCTTCCTAGTTCCTCTTCCCAAGCAATTTGCTTACAGTATCTCTGGCTGCCTTCTCCCCCCCTGCCACTCAATCACAGAGAAATGTCAAATGTCTCTGCCATCAGCCATGCCAGGCATGCTATAAAAAGCAGCTGTCTTCCTGACAAACTGTGCTCTCTGAAAGTCCTGTCTTCAACTTTTCTGTCATTTGCAGTCTTCCTTTAATTTTATTTTTAACACTCTGTCGGTCTGTCTCCCTGGGATCACTCTGCAGCAAGGGCATCCCAGAGGAGCACATTCCTCTCCACTGCACCCTGTAGGAGAAAAGACACTTGGGAATACCTGAATCCCAGTGCTCCCAGGGATAAACTGAGCAGTACAATCATCCCATGGTCTGTTTAAAGCCTCCTGGGAGGGAGATGCTCACAGGGGGGCTCTGCAGTGACAGGTCCCGTCACCACCACACTCCACACACTCGAGGCATGGCCCAAGGCATCTTCACACCCTGCTCATCCTCTTGGGCGCTGACACCTCAAACAGGCAGCACAAGTCAGAGCAAGTTTGCAGCTGGCCACAGTGACTTTGGGGGCCAGCTTTAAGGTGAGCTGAACAGGGTTTACCTGAGCATGGTCATCTAACCTGGTACCTGCCCTGCCATCCTCTCCTGCATGTGGGCATGTTCCTCAATTGATGCTGAGGCTGTGGGCAGGCAGATGCTGTGGTGGAAAAACAGAGAGTAACAAAAAGCTGTTGACTTTCTGTGAAAAAATTGCATATTCTGTGCTATTGTCCAGAGAAATAGCATGGTGGGTAATTATAATACACCCGGCTATTTCCAAAATTGCTTGGTTGAAAGAGGGTTTCTTTACAGGAAAAGGGTAGTGTTCCTCCTTCCTTTCCCACTGTAAAAGGTTTCCAGCTGGGAATACTTAGAATTTCATCTCCTTCAGTGTAAAAGGACGCAGCCAGATCTCAGCCTGCCTACTAAACACCCCCAGCCTGGATACTGACAATGCACAAGCTCCCCCAGTTCCAGGTCTTTCTGGAATTAATACTCTTCCACCTGCCTCTTGTGAGCCATTAGGAGCTCAGGTAGGAAAGAGAAGTGGGGGGTTTGGGGCTGAGGATTACTTCAGGATCTTAGCAGCATTCCTCGCTTCTCTTCCTGTAATCACCCAGTCCCATTTTTATCCACACAGAATCGTCACCACTGAGTCCACTTGTGGTGTCTTCTGCAAGACACCACTGCCAGCAATAGTGAATTTTTAAGCAAACATGGCATTTTATCCTCCCTTGTAAAACTCGCTTGTTTTGAACTTACTTTTCAATTCTGAAAAGGGACTTTTTCAGAGAAAATGACAACTACCTTGTTTATTTGACCACTCATCTGTGTTGCTGAGCAGGAAAAGTATTTTTAGCCTGGCTGTCAGCCTCACAAATAGTCCAGAATTCAGATCTTGTTTCTCCTGTCTCACTCGTTGCCACCAATAAAAATTTTGCAACCAGAAGTTCTCTCTCAGAGTGAAGTGTTAGCCACGAGAGAATCCAGCCCTTATTCCCAGGGACACGTCAGCTCTGCAAAACACAAAATCCTGACTTTGTTCTCACAAAGGAAGATATGACTGAAATACAAAACCATGTACATAACACACAAATTAAATAGGGCTAGCAACAAAAAAGGAATTGCCCTCAATTCTTCCATTACGGGATTACCTCTGTTAAATTTTCAGTGTTTATACATGTAGCAAAAGTATTGCAAATTCAGGGTGGACCCAAACGAAAATATTTGATGATGGAATTTATTTTAAACACTGTTGAGGCCAGTCCATGCATGGGTGACATGCTCTCAGAGGATTTCTTTCTGATATGGCTTATTAAGAGTACATGTGGAGTCAAGAAAATTTGCTATATGCTGAGAGTTTGGTGTGCCAGACAGTTGATTTCAGCTGTGTCTTTGCCATGTGCCTTCATCTACACTTTCTTCTCTCTGTTAACTCATGCAATCGCTGAGCCTTCATTACAAACGAAATTGACTCAGGTAATAATAGACATCCCAACATGTAGGCAAAATAAATCTCATTTAGAACTGAGTCCCTGCCCAAAAGCCTGAGAAAACTCAGTTCAGCAAAGTATGTGAGCAGATGCTTAAATTCATCCCTATTAAACACAACACATTAGTGCTTCCCTAAAGATTTTACAGATTTGGGACTCCTGCCTGATTTGTAAGTGGTGAGTGGCTTTGATTTCTGCGTGCCAAAGGAGTTGGAAAGAAATGTAATTTTTATATTGAGAGTATTTCCACCAACAAAAGACAAGTGGTTCTAAGTAGGTCTTTTTTTTTCTGTCTATTTAAATTAGATTAAATAAGATTATGGTATTATTAGCATCATTAGGGTTATTATTAGGAAATTACTATTCACAGCACTTTTACTGTCATATTCTACAATAAGGAAAGCACATCTATTAAAATGATTGAACCTCAATACATAAGCTCCTAATAATCCAATGGTATCAATGAGTTCATCTTTTAGATTCAATTGTAAAAGTCATCGTTTGCTGATGATTATCCAATTGTTCATTAGAAGAGATTCTCTGAGACTCAGCAGCTCTCTAATGATGATGCATAGTCATTACATTCCAGTCAACCTATTCTTAGTGCAGCCATTGGATAACATTCAGCATTTGCTCTTTTATTGTTATAATTGGCATGTAACAATGACATCATGACCCAGGCCATCACATCAATGTTTTGTCTTGTCACACCAAGGAAGTGTGGTTAGTGCTCAAACTGTGATTTTTGGGGCATTTTGTAGATGCTGCATGAAGATAAGATGGTCATTGGTGGAGGAATGTATTGCTTATTCCTCTGACTCAGGGCAGTAAGTCTATATATCAGAACATAGCCATATCATATATATATGTGCGTATATATATATATATAGTATAAATGCATACTATATATATTATATAGAATATAGTAACAATATATATTACTATATATAGTAACTATATACATCAGAAGAGAAGTAATAAGTCTGCATGCATTTGCTGTCTATGAACTACTTGTTGGAAAACCTTTAATTTGCAGTTCCTTCTCCATAGAGGGGTGTAGTCTGAAGGTGATTGTAGCCATCGGAGGAAAAGTCTGATATGTAAATAGCTGACATTGAGTGTGCATTTAATCTTTGACAACCTGGACTCTGAAAATAGGATTTCAACTTCATTTTTCCACTTGACTCCTGTTTTCAAGCAGCATATCATGGGAGATTATGTCTTTCATGGCTGGGACCTACAAGGAAAAGAATGACCTGAAATGTGCTGTCTTCATTTGGAAAACTTGAATTTGAGAGAAGGGTGGTATTTTAGAATTACTCAGCAAAATTCTGCTGATGCCGAAATCAGTGGCAAGACTTCCTTGGACTTCAGCAGGCATGGAGCTATTCAAAAATAACTGCCAGTTCACCAGAATAATTCCAAAGTGAGAACCAATTTTCAGTCATTTTAGGCTTGGTACTCCTACAGCAATTAACACCGATTAAACTTCTGTACTTTTGCAAAACTGTAAGCATTCAGATTTTGTGCCTGCATACGTCCATTTCATGTACTCACTTTGTCCCTCATTACCCAGGTAGTGACAAGCTGCAATAGCAGCCTTGTTCCACACATCCAGACATTCCAGCTTCAGACAGTATATGTCTGAAATTTCACATGGGATCAGATTTGAGGTATCTTTCTTTTTTGAATTTTTCAATTTAACAGCCTCCACAGTGTGAATGCAATAGAGATCCTTAGAAATCACTTCGGTTTTTTCCTGCATAAAAATAATCAGAAATCCTAACTAGTAAAGCTCCAGCAAAAGTGGTTTCCATAGTTGAAGAAGAATCATGATCTTCCACCTGCATCAAAGATTAGGTTCAGATCCTATGTTCAATTTTCAGCTGTTGTACACATTCAAACTGTGATACCACTTTGAACAATGTCCATTGGCCAAGGCCCCTGTCATCATCAGTTCAGTTTTGGCTAGAATTTGGATGCAGAGGTCAGGTTGGCAAAGGGATCCCTAGGAGAAGGATTTCAGTACATATTTCATATAGAACACCTGCCTCTGTGCATTGCTGAACAGGGATGGTTTCAAACATCACCAAATTTGCTTAATAGATGTTAGCTAAGTGAGAATGAGTGCAGGTAGACAAGTTTAGTTGTGGACCTGAGGGACAAAGAACTGCACAACTTTCTCCTTCTTAAAACCTCTGAACTGCTTCAGAAGCATTCCTTAAGGTTAATTTTTTCCCATTTATCCTGCAGGAGTGTTTATGGCGTGACAACTTAAGCCATAAAGTTCCCCCCAGTTCACATTCTCCAGCCACAGACTGATGGTGTCCATACTGTCTTTGCAGTCCTTTTATTGCCTATTCTGTCTCTGCAAAGAAATAAGCAATGCAATTTTTGGGGTACATCTGGAACAGATGGACACATCTGTTTAGTCTACGTGCATGATAGCAGGTGGCAGACAGGGAACATCATCATGAGGGTGTCTGTGTCTTGCCATTTGCAGGGACCTCCACCACCACTTTCAATGTTACCCCTGGAATTGGCAGCACCCCATTTGGGACTGGCCACAAGACATCCCCAATACCGAGGTGTTTCCAAAGGAAACACCAATGCCACCTGACATTCAGACACAGCAGGATTAGCGGCTTCATCTGCTGTGACTGGATATTGCATGCCTGCACAGATCCTTTTCCTCTGCTCTAACCCTTTGGTTCAGTCTTGGGTCTTATTCAGGTGGGCAGGAAGCTCTCGTGACATTCTTAGGGCCATTGCTGTTGCCCAGGAGTTGTGAAGAAGGGGAACTTCTGTACCAAGGTTCCAGTCCATTTCTGCTTCTGGAAGCATGATGAAACTCTGTGTGACTTTATGGCTTGTGCATGAAAGAGTGCTTTGCCTCAGAAAGGCTCAACCCTGATTTAACACATGAGAAAGTGATTAGGGAACAGGGGAAGCCAAATGTCTCAAGGATAAAGATGAAAAACTGTGGGATCTGGCTAATTCCAGAAGCAACAACATTTAACTTATTGCTTGATGCCAGTAGTTACAAAAATAGCAACTATGCACCTCAGCCCACAGTGGTCCACTAAAACTAGATGCAAGCAGCTACATCAGTGGCATCAAAACTGTTGTCTGGAATAAAAACCCTACAAGGAATGCACGAGATATCACAAGGAGGCCTCTGCTCACCCGTGTGCATGTCCCAGGGGATGCATGCGAGCCGTTTGTGTTGATAAGGGTGAGACTGCCTTGCTGGGACAATATTCTGGCAAACACGAAAAGATCCAAGCCACTGACTGCACAAGACCACAGTTATCTTCAGGACTGATGTCAAGGCTGACTCAACATCGTCTTGGAGGAGTGATAAAGGCTTGCCATGGCTCATCTGCTCCCCGCTGGGAAGAAACAGTTGTCAGTGAGAAACGACCAAGGGAAAAGCTTGAATGCTGAGCACGCAACTGCGGAATGAGGTGACACCTATGTAGGAACAGATTTATATAGTCGAAGATCCTGGTTTCCCATCACTAGGCTGTCAGGCAAGCAAAGACCAGTGCCAAGAATAGAGGATAACTGAGATCTGTGTCCAAGCTACATAGCTGAACCCAATCCAAGATGCCCTACGGCTGTTTTAACTAACTAGGAAAACTTAAACATTCCCCCACAGTCAGACTCAATCTTTTGCACTCATAATACCTCACCAGTTCATCTTGCCATGATAAAGGCTGTCAAGACACAAATCCACACTATCTGCAAGGAAGTTTTTGAGCCAGTCAGTAACCATTTGTATCCATGCCTTCAAACTCAGCAAGAATGTGGGATGGGAATACATCGTTATATGCACATTCCAGCTGCAAAATATTAAAATCTTCTGCAGACATAATGACCTAACTCACGATTTTGGCAGCTACCACGCTCACAGGGATCATCTGCTTATGACACATTCCTTACTTCATTTAAGAGACATGTTTTCAAACAATTGTCATGTGCAATTTCCTCTGCACCTGATATTTTTCTTACAGGGATGAGACAACTGCAGCAGCTTGGTGGGGTGGGACTCTGAGCCCTTGTGTGCCACTGTGACTTCCTTGAGCAGAGACAGTTCCAATGCCAGAAGCTGTGAAGAGAGAAGGGCTGAGAACATTTGTAGACCTAGATACTGCCTTAAGGGACACTTTTGTTCATTTCTGTCTGGCTTCTGATAGTGTTAGTGTTAATTAGTGTTTTTCTCCTCTATTAGATGGAATGAAAATGCAAAAAGCAAAAACTGGGGAGACCGTGGCCATGTACAGAATTTTTCTATCCACTATCTCATTAAAGGATGCTAGTCCAGGATGATTGCCACAAAAAATACCAGAGGGCTGGAGCACCTCTCTTAGGAAGACATGTTGAGAGAGTTGGGGTTGTTCAGCCTGAAGCAAAGGATATCTAAAGGGGCTCCAGGAGAGCTGCACAGGCACTGGGGACAAGGCCTGCAGGGACAGCACACAGGCAATGGCTCCCAGTGC
>JAWWMU010000121.1:71003668-71013960 GCA_035048155.1 Cinnycerthia olivascens
CAGCTCTGCAGGTGGGCTCTCACCTGAGCACAGGGGCACAGGGGCACAATCCCCCCTGCCCTGCTGCCCACGCTGGGCAGATTTGGTTTTCAGAGCTCAAGTGCACATTGATGGGTCTTTGACGTGGTTTAGTCTCTAAAAAGTTGAGCAGGGCTTGGGCTCCACCTTTCACAGCCAGTCCCTGAGGGGTGTATATGGCCCTGGCAGTGAGACATCCCAGTCTGTGACTGGTAATGGTCACATCTGACTTGTGGATTTTTTTTTGGGAGAGGCCATGCCTAGGGATGAATATAAATAGCATAATGCTGTAGCCCATCCCACTCCCTCTCTTTCATATAACAAATTATCAACTCAATAAGAGTCCAGAAGATTCTATTTGAATTACAAACTTCAAATTTTGTTTTATTTTGAGCCAGTTGGTGTGAATTAACAATTGCATTACAAATTTCTTACTTTTTGGAAATACATTTCATCTGCCTTTGCATGATGGCTTCCAAGAAAAATTTGTTCAGATTTTCCAAGGTGATTCACTTCCTGGCTTCTAACAAACCTGGTAAATGTCAGGTGCCAAAAATTTCCTCAACAAGATTTTTGAACTAGAATGAAAGTTCCATTCCAAAGGGTTACTTTAATAATTGTTCATGCTACTGTTTTTCTATTTTTGGGTCTTCTTAAGACCTCACAAGAAATAGATTATTTGGTTGATATCTTCAGAACATTTTCAAACTCTTGGGGAAAATGTCAGATGCAGTTCTGATTTTGAAGGTCATTTACGGACATGAAGTTCACAGTTGTTGAAGATGTCTTGTTTTTTCCTATTCATTCCTTCCAACACTGCAGCACAGAAGCAACACTTGTGATATTTTTAGTGTCTTTTTAACCCTTCTTAAGTGCCCTTTCTGAAAGCAATTTGACCAAAGGCCCTCATTTTTGGAATATGCCAGCTATTTTCCTCCTGAAATGGATTTGTAAATTGGAAGTCCAAACACTTGGGTGCATAAAAACATTTGATGTCTTTTGTACCACAGATGGGTCTGAGAGGCAAAATCCTCTAAGTGTGGCCATAAAGCAGAGACAACCAAAGCAGGCGAATTGTGGTCTGCAGGTGAATACAGGTCACCTCACTCTAGAGAAAGGAGCAGCTTTGCCATTTCACTTCCCAGTAAGAGCTGCAGAACTCTGTGGGCTCTCCTTACAGATTCCAGTGCCATGTGCACTTGGCTTATTAATTAAAACATATTCTTTACTGTTTTCAATACATTAAATTGAATGTGTCTAATGAATATCCAGCTGCACTCTTCTTTTTTTATACATAACAATTTAGAATCATAAATTGCACTCGTTTCAACCCAGGAACATTTTTCCCATTATATGGCTGCTGGTGATAATGTATCAGACAGCAATAATGATGCTTGATTTTCATAGGCTGCACTAAATGGTAAGTGCTCAGAGCTACATATTTTGATTAGCAGACTAAGCAAACCATGACATGAGAATCCTTATTTACACTGACTACCAGGCATTTTTTTCACAAGGTGATTAATTTAGGCAGGGGGACAGTTTAAGTGTATCTGACCTGCCTTAACTGAGTTCTAGATCATCTCAAGCTGGGCATCTGTGACACACAAAGCACTTGAGTGATTGTCTTATCTAAGTTAGACATGCAAAATCATATGCTAGAATTCATTCTGTGCAAGATTTACCAGGAAAAATAAAGTCTATTTTGATGCTGTGTGTGTAGAAGTTGAATCAGATGCAGAATATACACTGGAGAGGCCAGTAGACAAGAGAAAAGGTGTTTTGTCCCAGATGCAGGTTTCTCTGCCCTCCATTCCTTTTCCATCTCTCCTCCATCATTCTCTGCAGCAGCCCTGTGCCCCCCCCCCCCCACGCCCTCCCTTCACCGCACAGCTACCCTTCTTTCATTTCACAAGTGCAATCCCTCCCTGGCAGGCTAAAAGAAAAAAAAAAAAAAAAGCAAACACACCCATGCATGCCTTCCCTCGCGCGCTCTGCGTTGTTCCTTCAGCTCCATCTATCGACATCCCGGCAAACGAGCGGCTGGGGCAGCAGGTCCCTTTTCCATCCTCCCTTGCTCCCGCACAAAAGTGACCCACGCCCCTCACACCGCGGTGCTTCAGCGCTCTGTGGGTTCAGGACAGCTGGTCAGACAGGCCGTGCTCTATATTAATTCTTTGGGACGCGTCAGAGCTGTGCTTTAGTCAGGAAAAGCTGAATGCCAGCCGGCCAAAAAGGAAGGATTATGGTTAGCATCATTACCAGACTGCTCTGCTTGTAGGGTGTCCCTCCTACAGGAGGCAACCAGTGTAAACTGTGGAGAGGTGAAGAGATGAAGTTGAAAAGAATGTGTAGCCGCATGAAATCTGAGCCCTTATTTGACTCAGCCGTACTGCTAATGTTTGGCCTTGATTTAAAAGTACTTTTTCACTTTAAGTATCTCTTAGCATCTTTCACAGCTTTTTTGGTGCTCATGGTTGAAGGAGTGTGTCAGATCATCACTATCTTACTTGGAATGGCACACACACAAGTAATTGATGGCAAATAAGGTCATAATGGAGAGAGGTTCCTCTTCCAGCAGAGTTACATTGCTCCAGTCCATGCTGGGGAAGTCACCTGTGGCTCCATGGTCAGGCAGAGGTGGTGGCAGCAACAGTGACTTCAGGGGGTTGCTCTGAAACACTGAAATTGATTCATACTTCTAAATTCCTTCTTGATCCCTGGCTGGAAACAAAATGTGAGGTGCTAGATATCATTTTGATACAAGGACTGGGAAACTTTTCTCCAGCGTTATATTTGGGTAAAATTTGGTTTGGTAAGTAGCCCAAACTACTGGATGTGCCTCTAAAAGCATTACTGGAGATGGCTCTGAGTGCTGATTGTATTCAGAAACACACTCACAGCTCTGCAGGTCTCCAAGGTTGTCTGAACCTTCCCACACTACAGACTGATGCTGGAAGTCACAGAGAAATGGGTATTTCCATCATCTCTGGTAGAAATACCTTGACGACAGACTCTCCATGTCCTGGCACTTGTGGTTCCAGAAACTCAAGACGGAAGTGGAAGGGGAGAGAGAGATTAGAGGTATTTTTTTTCCACCATCATAATGAAAGAGCTGGTCAGATACATCCAACACAGTGAGAGACAGGGCATCACATCCATCATGGGCTTCTGAAGGGCAACATTATAGCTTTTATCTTCTCCCCTATGTATCTGAAGTTTATAAAGTAATTCGGCAAACCTTTCTGGAAATAAACTGTCACCTGGAAGGTTTACAGCCTCGCGTCTTCTCTGCACTACCTAAAGAGGGAAGGGAGGTGCACAAATCCATCCCTGTGAACTCAGCTGGGCTGAGGGGAGGTAGCATAGGGAATGAACTTGGCTTGAAGCGTGCTAAATCTGATATGAGCTATGAGAACTGATAGGATGTGATCCAGCTCAAGGCTCTGCAGCAGCAGAGGCAAAAATTGCGTACAGACATTTGGGAACAAGAGAAAAAGTCTTGTGGGGAATAACTCAGAGAACTGGAATTGCAGCTCCTCCTGCTGCCACAAAAAATTGGTAGTGTTCCTATGAGAGCCTGACATCTCCTGGGAGGAGTTACAATCCCAGGCAGCCCAGTCTCTCCCCAACAGCCAGAGTCTGGCCAAAACCAGACAGGTACCAATACCACACAGCCATTGACCACTTGTTACCATGCCCACAGAGCACGCTGGTTCCAGCTATCTATTTGCTTTATATCTGGGCCCATGGTGCCTGCAGCTTGGAACTGTTGTATCTCTGCCCAACACATCCCTGCCCTGAACTGCTCCTTGAGCCTGTAGCTGCAGGAGCCACACTTTGTGTCGAGATGCTGCAGTCGATACAGACACGTCCCCACCCCAGGCACTTGGACAGAGATTTTTATTCACTCTTGCAGTTAGGGGGTTTTTTTGTTTGGTTTTTTTTTTTTTTAAATCAAGCAGAAAAGCAGTTCCAATGAAAAGGCTGGTGTGAGTGGGAAAAGACGCAGGATGTGCTCATTCTCCTGGGGGAAGCTTAAGCTGAGTATGTGCAATGTCTTCTGTCTAGGAGAGATATCCCAGGAGAGAGCAGCACTCCTGTGCCCTGCACTCAGGCTATGAGAACCACAGAATCTTCATAGAATGGTTTGGGGTGGAAGGCTCCCTAAAGCTGATCCACTTCCACCTCCTGCCATGGGCAGGGACACCTTCCACTATCCCAGGGTGCTCCAAGCCCCATCCATCCTAGCCTTGAACACTGCCAGGGATGCAGGGGCAGCCACAGCTGCTCTGGGCACCCTGTGCCAGGGCCTGCCTACTCACAGCCAGGAATTCATTCCCAATATCCCACCTACCCCAACCTTTTTTCAGTGTGAAGCCATTCCCCCTTGTCCAGCCCTCATCCAAATTCCATTTCTAACAGTCCTGTGGTTCCTTTAGGTACTGGAATGGTGCAGTAAGGTCACCCTGGAGCCACCTCCTCTCCAGGCTGAACAATAAGACATGGTGGCCCCACGAACAGCCTGCCAAGTCAAGACTCAGATACCTGAAGTCAGAAACTCCAGATAAGGCTTGTCATTTTAAATAGGTACAGGGTCCTGGAACACTCTTCAAGGCAAAAACCACACAGCCCATGTGTTTGGTCGAAATCCAAACCAAACTGCCTCTTTATACAAGTCATCAGGCTGTGGACTTGTTCTGCAGCCCCACACTATTTCTGCATTTCTTCACACACATTTAAGCAACCAGTGCATAATCCCCACAGCTGCACATTTGCACCGTAAATTTACTGTCTGGTTCACTACCTCCTCCTTACACACTCACACACAAACACACACATGTACATGTAATCATGCTCAGTCTGTGCCAAGGCCAATTCATAGACCACCTAAAATTGACACAGAAAATTTTATCCTCAACCATCAAGTTTCTGCAGAGTGATAGACTCAGTTCAGGTACAACGCAGAAATTTAGATTTTCGTGTAGAAATGAGCTTATGGAGACTTGGGGTTTGCTTTGGTAGTGGGGAACACAGCAAATATTCCAGGAAGCTTCTATCAGAAAGTTATGCAAAACAACAACAATCACTCATCAACCTCCAAAACTTATCCTTCCTCTTCCCCATAACCTCCAAGTTATTATCTGTTAACCACATTTTTAAACTGTAACAAAGAAAACAGAATAAAATCAATCGCTCTCTTTGCAGCTAGGAGGACAAAAATATTCAGTTCCCCAGTGGGAAAACTGGTTCTTTCTTTCTTCCTTTCCTTCTAATTTTAAACTTCACTTAAGGTTCACTGATTGAACAAAAGCAGACAAAAAATATTGCAGTTATCTGACATACAGAAGTGTAACATGAAGTCTGCTCATTATGGATAATATTTATGGCAGATCATAACGTTAAATTACAACTCAGCCGCCTCAGCCAGAAATTTGTAACACCACACATGTGCTTCTAATTAAGGGCTTTTGAAGTTGCCCTGGATATTTATTTTCGTGGGATTTAGTGCACAGAACGATTAAAGTTTGCTCTTGTTAGGAGTTCTGCAGTCGAAAGAAAAATTAAGAGAGATTGCAACTGGACCTCAAACTAATATATACATTCATTTTTGCATGAGTGTGTACGTGTACATCTGTTTATCTATTGCCATAAAAAAAATAAAAATGTGTGTGTTAACATAGATAAAATAATATATTTAAAAGAGTGAGACAAAGGGCCCTTTGTTTCAAATGTGGTCCGAGTCCAAAATTTGTGACCGTAATTTTGTTTATAGGAAATCCTTTATAATGCTAGTTTAGTGTTTCCATATGGAATTCTCATAGGACTCTTTTCTCCCTCCCCCTCAACCCCCCTATGTCCCTCTTTTATTTGGATAAGGCAAGAGAAAAGTGAATGTACATTCCAAAGATGCATAGTCATTCCGGATCAAATTCAATGGATTCTGGCAAGAGTTGAAAAACACAGATGCAGTGTTTTAGGTCTCCTGCTGTGCAGCCTCCAGCCATGAGTGTCTGGTTGAAGCACTTTGTAAAATCATGAAAACCCCATTAAATTCATGAAATATGATACACTGCATTTTCAGGCTAACTTTCCATTGAACTGTCCATGAAGATGGAATTTGGCTGGCCTGCTTAGGGTGTTCACACACACACACACACACACACGCACACGTACACACTCAGGCATCCCTGTGTGCACACCAAGATGCACCCAGGAGCTGCTGAAGTCCTTTATCCTCTGCTTCTTCAGCTGAATGTTCCTCTCCAAACCAACAGAGCCTGGATCAAAGCTCGGGAGTTCCCACCAAACCTGCTCTGCTCTGTCTTTACCCCACACAACTCACACAATGACCCCCAACACTTAAACAGATCCTGATGTTTAGGCAGAGGGAAGCGAGCATCCAACACAGCTGCCCCTCTTCCAACTTAAAATCCCTTGCTAGGAAACTGAAAGCAGCCTGATAGTCTTACTTCATTTCCTATTTTGTTTCACATAATAAAATCATCATATGTTTAGGATTGGATTTCTTTTCTCATCTTCTAAATGAAAAAGTGAGAGCAGTCCCCTGAGGAGAAAGGTCTTGCTGTTAAAATTGTCCTCGAGACACGGGCAGTTGCAGCGCCTTGCATGCCTCTCAGAGTGAGAAAAATATGTATTTTAGTAAAGCTGGCCTCCCCTTGCTTATTTATGTCTTGGCACCCACGTGGCTGAAAGTTTAATGAAACGTGGCTGTCCCTGAGCGCACCATGCAGCCATGTGAGGTTTTCCTTACCCCTGCGTGGGGCAGACGGAGCTCTCCCATAAAATACGTTGTACTTCCAACTGCATCTTTCATTCAAGGATCTGTAGGTACTTTAGAAACACCGAGTTTCATAAATGCTCAGGCCAGACAGGACATTTGAGAATTCAGCCCACATAATACTGACTGTAAACTTCATCCCGTAGCTGCTGTTTTGAGCACAGAAATGCTGGCTGCCAGTTTTGAGACGAAGACTTCAAGGGAAGAGGGATCCACTGCCTTCCCTGGTAGTTTGCTCCAACTGCTAATGAGTCCTTCTGTTAGAAACATTACCATGCAATAAATAACCAGTGAGGGTTGAGATAATATTGCTAACAGGAGGATTTAAGTTGTATGACTGTGGTTGAGATTGTCCACGGCAGTCTTAACTCCAAACGTTTTGGAGTTAATAGCGAGAGTTTAAAATAGTGATAATCCTTTTCTGTCAATGGTCCCTACCAAGTTCTCCTCCACCAAATCCAGAGATAACTTTTAAGATTTTTTGTTGAAATGGTTATTATATTTGAATATATCTTCATAATTTTGGGTACAAGATTTCCCATTTTTGTTGTGTACATTTGCTGTCAGTAGATGATAGAAAGATGGAGGTTGGATGCTTGTTAATTAGGTGCACATCTTCTGATGAACAGTGTCATTGCAAGCGGTAAATCAATTCAAGACTAGAATTTGCTTTGCAAATCAAATATCCAGAAATTTGTCCACATAACTTTAAAATTCCAGATCCCTTTGGAATGGAAATAAAGGCTAAAATTTCAGGACCACAGTGCAAGTTTGACACATTTTCTGGCCTCAGATATGTCAAAACAGAGACAACAGGCTGTCTGCTATTTCCCATTCCAAATGACAAAGGAAAAGGAATGCCTAAAGTTCCTTAAGTACTCACATTTTTGGTATAAATAATTTTGAACTTGAGCTTGTTTCAACACTGTTGTTTGCATAAGAGTTAGATGTGAATTCTCTTAGGTTCTGATTAGATGATTTACCTTCTGTCGGTGCCGGCATATCTCTGTTTACTAAGAAAGGAAATCTAGAGTAGCTTATTAGGACCTTTATGTCTTTTTAGACATTTGTTTCGGGTGAGAATCCCTTCATTTTTCCTTAGAAAAACACACTGAAATAAAGACATTTGCCCAAGTCTTGCTACAACAGTAATTGTCTAAGAACATAAACAAAAATGAGTGTATCAAAGATATGACTTTTTGTTGATGAGGTTAGATTGTGGTATAATTCCATATCACGTACCAGCTAAGTTATTTTACATGTCTCTAAATGTCACTGATATTATGACTCATAATACAATGCTCTGTGGTCTTCCAATTTCCTTTAAAAAACTGAATCATACATTTGCAGACACTAAAGCAGCATTAATTAGCGAGGTTTGTGTTAACAGACATCTTGAGAGGATTAATGTGCAAAAATTAGATAACAAAGTGTATGCCATTAAGGCTTAAAGTGCTACTCCTGCTGTGTCATGTGAACATTTTATGTGGAAAAACACCTGTATTCTCCATCATGCAATGAAATAATGGGGGACTTAATAAGCTTTACTAATTCGATATATAAAGTGGCAGCAACAGGAAGCATGTATTTACTGGCAAGGAAGATTGTTTACAAGAAACAGACAGAAATGGCCTGGGAATATTTTACTGGATATCCAGTGAGCAAAGCTGAGTGAAAACAAAATTTGGTACGCTCTTGCCATTGTCCTAGCTTCCACACTCCATGCCAGCCCTTGCTTGTTTCAGTCATCACCAAAGGGTGCACAACCCTTTTGACAGGGACACCTCTCTTGCAGCGCTATCTTTGGTGGCAGTGACCAGTGCCCATGCCTTGGAGTCCCTGTTCATTCCAAAGCCCCCTGACGTGGGAGGAAACATGAACTAGAGGTGACAACAGGATGACTGGTGCCCTCATTACCACCTCTGACCAAGATGTCACGTCCTGCCTTGCCAGAGCTCCTAAATTCCCCAGCCCTGTCAGCCAGCTCAGACCATGAACATGGATTTGCAGGTTGTTTCCAGAGATGCCGTGGAGGTGAGGAGCACAATCCATAGAACTCACAAGGGTCTTTAACCCTGTTACTCTTTACTTATACAACAAAGCATGTAAAAGGTCATGGGTCTGTTGGAGATGCTGGCAGGGCTGGAGCCCCTCTGCTCTGGAGCCAGCCTGGCACAGCTGGGGCTGCTCCCCTGCACCAGAGAAGGCTCCAGGCAGAGCTCAGAACCCCTGGCAGGGCCTGAAGGGGCTCCAGGAGAGCTGCACAGGCACTGGGGACAAGGCCTGCAGGGACAGGAAAGAAAGGTTGTAGACTCCTGGAGATGTTCAAGGTCAGGCTGGATAGGGTTCTGAGTAACCTGGTCTCGTGGAAGACATCCCTGGCCAAGGCAGGGGTGGAACTGCATGGTCTCTAAGGTCCCTCCCAATCCAAACCATTCTGTGACTCCATGATTCTAAAACAAACAGAAAGCCCCCCCAAAAAAAACAGATTACACACACTTATGTGACTAAGTTCTCTGCTTGTTCCTGCATAGTTTGAATTTGGATCAAAAAGACTTTGACAAGTCTACTTATCTCTGGAAAGTTTATATCTTGGTTCTGCATTCATGCAGTTTACTACAGTCCACCGAGATCCATGACCAAAACAGAAAATTTTACCACCATGCAAATAACAGTGCCTGATTTAATATTATCATTAGGATTGGCAGCAATAGCCAATGGCTCCATAAATTCTCATTTCTTTACCCACAGCTATTCATCACTTCAAATCCCATTTAAGGGGCTTTTGGATCACAGTCTCTCTTCCTCTTCTCCAACAACAATAAGACTGTGTAAAGAGAAACATTTTGCTTATTGCTTAAATGCAATGAAATGCTTTGTCCACCACACAAGGCACCAGAGCCCAAAACCATTACTGCTGCCCAAGGCAAAACTCCAAGTGAGTTCAAAACAACCATATCATTACTGGCATCCTGCTTACTATGCATTGGAGGGGTGTTTGTTTTGCCATGGAGTAACAGGGATGGCACAGTTCAACTGCTATTTCCCATAATTCCCATTTAGAAATTTATAAGGTAAAATGCTAGTTTTTCGAAATACAATTCCTCAAATCCCAGTAACCAAAAAAAAAAAAAAAAAAAAAAAATCCTACTTTAAATTAATTTGAACTCTCTTGCTGGGGTTCTATTTTGAGATACAGGATTTATGTTAACTCTTCTTAAAAGCCTATATCCTTCAGTATTATTTACATCGTTCTTACTATTCATATTGGGTTCCTCTTGGAAGCCTTTATAATATATCCCACTAGGCCACATGTTCTGCATACTCAGTCCAAAAAGCTGGCTCTTCTCCAAGATAGTTTGGGATAGAAACATGGAAGAAGGGAATGATGCAGACAAACATGTATAAACACGAGCACCATACAAGGCAAACCTGGTCAGCTGAGCAGGCAGGAGCCCAGCACACCAGAGCC
>JAWWMU010000121.1:71125857-71135858 GCA_035048155.1 Cinnycerthia olivascens
ACAGCCACCCCAAAACACCACAGTCACTTACCTTGTGCTGCTGGTAGAGCAGCTTTTGCACACAGTCCTCCTGGCTGTACTGAAAAGCAGCTTTGCACAAGTCGTCCAGCAGGCAGAGCGTGGCACGGTCCCTGTGCCACAGCTGCTGGCTGGTGAGCACCTGCACCCAGAACTCCAGGACTGCAGCTGGCCCCACTCCATTTGGATGGTCACTCAAGAAAATGTGAGTCTGACAAATCAAAGGCCAGCAGGTTAACTGGGTAAAGCTTAAGAATTTACTGGAGAACTGCTTGACTTTCTTGAGGCTGTGGGATTATCCTTAAATTAAATAATTTACAACAATGCTCTCTACACCCAAGTAGAGACAGCTTTGTCATCTTCAGTCTCCAAACTTCTGCAGATTGGAGAGCACAGCAGCTTGTGCAATCACCAAAAACAAAGACACAGAAGCCTTAAGCAGGACCCCTGCAGGCATGAACTGCACCTATTTCCAAAGTCCAGGCTTCCCAGAATATGTCTATTTCCATTATCCCTTTCTAACATTAGAGGGCCTTGGGTTTTGACCTCTCTGCACTTAAAAAAACACTACTGCTCCCTAACTCAAGAACATTTTTCCATTCCAGAGCCCTAAATTAATGGTAAAAAGCAGAGCTTGCAAACATTAATATCTCTGCTGCATTCCTCAAATTATATAAATGAGAGCAGTGCTGCATACTACATTTTCTTTTTTAAACAGTTTTGACCTGTTATGGGAAAATGAATTTTCCATGAAGTCTGAAAGGCAAATATTGTTGTTAGTGTCACATGCATTGCCAGATTTAGGCAAGTTTAAGCAGAAGCAGGAAGCCAAACCCAACTACTAATGCTTGATACAGGGCATTCTCTGACTGAACTGCCAGGTTCAGTATCCTTTCTAACCTTTAACACTAACTCAGTCAAAAAAGTTTGGTTTTAAACACTCTCTCCCCCTTTTCTTTTGTAAATAACCTTCTTACCTGTATCATACTACTGAGCAGCTTAACATTTTCTCCATAGTTCACTCCTGTCAAGTGCTGTGTCACTTTGTGGGTAACCTGCTGGGTCACCCCTTGTGGGACTCCACTATCCAGATGAAGGAACAGTTCCACGTAAGATAAAAACCTAGGAATGTCAACAAATGAAATTAAAATATCTCCTACTGCATATTAAATAGAAAGCTTACTTCTAGAGAATTTAAAACCAGGTCAACAGCACCAGTGAGACACATATAGAAAGGCTTAGATTCACAGCCACAATGCAGATTTAATTGCTCCAGTTCAGCCATGCACTGGGCACAGTATGAACATTTCATACATTGCATGCCTGTAACTCAAGGCATCTCATCAGGACTAAACTCTAATTCTTGATCTATATCAGCACCCAAATCCTACTCAGGATTTGTCTGGGAGACTGCCAGGTGTCTAAACCAAAAGATTATTATTAACTTTCACTGCAACTTTGAATACATTAAGTAAACAAATGTATAAAATTAAAAAATCAACATATTATGGACATATAATGCTTACTGTTCATTCTTCAGGAGGTAATACTGGCAAGAGTAAAACAAGGGTAAAATTTTATCCAGCACATGGACTACTGTTCTTAGATGTCTCGACTGGACTAGTACACCCAAAAGAGGGATCCCTTCAGCACAGAATTTCTCAATGCTGTCAGAAAACAAGACAAAAAAATATTAAGAAAAACACATTGACTATCAGCAGAAAGGGAGACAAGGTGTTGATTTAAAGTTTATTAAGTGAGATGTAAATACATTCATTGCTTTATACTTTTATCTTTGAAAATCTAAATAGCTAAATACAGAACTTTTTTCTTTAGCTGTTGGAGTAATTCAATTGCTGACAGATTTGCTAAGTATTTCCTTCTCAAATATTTACTAAGTAACTCCTTCCTTCAAAAATTCCTTTCTGGGGATCAGTGTCCCATCTTCCAAAAACTCACTGGAGATGCAAGTCTTCATCAAGTTTCTTACCACTTTAAAACTCACTATTCCTGCCTAACTTGGAAAACTCACCTTCCTTTCCAGGGAAAAGAAGAGCCAAAGGCCAAACAGAGAAGGGGAATGTACTAAAGAGGTTCTTTGGGTTTTTATTCCATGCTCAAAGTTATGGAAAAATTTCCACTCTCAACCTTAAATACCTTAATATCACTCTCAAACTACTCCAGTGTTCTAAACTATCTATGGCACAATCTTATCTTGAAGCAATGGGGAAGGAGAAGAGGGCCCAGAAAATTTTTCCTTAAAAGAGTAACGTAATATTATACGTAGAAAACAAGTTAGTGAAAATTTTGAATAGCATAGTCCATAATCAAAGGGATCACAGACTCAGGGAAAACAGGTCTGGTGAGAACTGATAAAATTTTGTGCGGCTCTGTACCTCAAACAAGAACATTTGATTAAGTCCAAAAGCCTTACCTACAAATCAGCTAAAAGCACTGGAAAAGACTGAGTGGGAACACAGTTGTGGCTAAGAGGTCCACTGCTCTTATAATGTTCTTTATTTACAATTCCCAGAGTGAGTGGGTTTTTTCTCCCCATTATTTTCTGAATCCGGCGCTGCCCTGATAAAACAAATTATCTCTAGAACAGCCCTTTCAATAGGTGTGGTTCAAAGTTTCTGTCCAGAGAAATGACTGTTAACCCCCAGTTTCAGTACTATTTCTTATGATTGGACCCTAAAGTGCAGAAGCCAAAAAAAAGTACTACTAGCAAAATAAAGGAAATAGCATGTTGTTTGAAAGAATTCAGGAATAATTTCTTCCCAAAAAGGATTATTAGGCACTGGATTATTAACAGGCTGTCCAGGAAGGCAGTGTACTCCCCACTCCTAGTGGTGTCCAAGGAATGACATGGCACTCAGGGCTCTGGGTTGAGTGACAAGGTTGGGATTGATTACTGGTTGGACTTGATGACCTTGGAGGTCTTTTCCAACTTAAATGATTCTGGGATTCTGCCAAACTACAGTCACAGAATCACAAAAAGCTGTGTTTGGAAAAGGCCTTGAGATTATCCGGTTCAAACCCTCTAAGGCAGGGTCACTCAGAGCACAAGACAAAGGAATGAGTCCAGGTGGGTTTGGAATGTCTCCAGAGTGGGAGAATCCATGACCTCCCGCAGCAGCTGTTCCAGAGCTCTGCTATCCTCAGCGTACTGAAGTTCTTCCCCAAGCTGAGGTAAAAATTCTTGTATTTTAGTTGTGGCCATTGCTCCTCATCTGCTTGCTGGACACCACTGAAAGAGTCCAGCACCATCCTCTGCACACCCCTTTGAGATGTTTGTCTGCATTAAGGAGATCCCCTCTCAGTCTCCTCCAGACTAACCAGGCCCAGCTCCCCCTCAGAAGAGAGATAACAAGCTCCTCAATCCCTTGCATCATCTTTAAACAGCCACAAAGCTGTCAACAGCCCCCAGCTCAGCCCTTGGGAGGCTGCACCCAAAGGGGCCATCCACCCAAGGCAAACACCCCAAAACCCTCACCTGTGGCCCAGGGTGGTCATTGCCAGTGCCAGGTAGCAGCCGATGGGGATGTTTGCCTTTACAGCCTTGAGCAGGGGGTGCAGCGCGGCCGACTCGGCTGCGTCCAGCGCGCCGTCGCACGCGGGCACAGCCAGCCCGCTCTGCTGCACCCCATGGTCATTCCTGTGCAGCTTCAGCCTCAAAATCAAACTCCACGCCCACTGGTTGAAGGAGGTCTCTGGAGTTTCCCCGTAGCGAACGATGCTGGCTAGGTAGGAGACCTGGAAGAGAGCAGCAGGAGCAGGAGTGAGAGGAAGCACAGCCGTGACATAGAGCATGTGTGGCACTGCTCTGGGACTTGCTCCATGGAAGGGGAACTGGATGGTCTTTGAGGCCCCTTCCGACCCAAACCTTCTAGGATTAGACCAACAGCAATTATTTTTAGACATATCATGTAGTTTATCTAAATACTCTCTTCCTGTGGCTTCGATTTCTACCTCTCCTTCCCCACCCCCCCATCCCTTTAGGTAAAGGCTATCAACTTATAATGTCTTCTTAAATTTTTCCAACCTAGATGCTGACCTTGAATTACATTTTAATACTGAAAAATAAAAAAAAAAAGCCAGATACAACCTTCAATAATGTTTTAAACATTTAAGGCTGCTGCTGAAAGGAAATAGAAAAATCTGTGCAAAAATATTATCTGTCAACAAAAAGCCTAAGACCTGGCAGCTTCTACTTAGAAAAAAGTCTGTATGGGACAGGTAGTCACACATGTATGTGTCCACTGTCACAAAGACTATGTCTAAATCACAGGGAATAATAAATATCTGGGAAAAAAAAAGTGTATGTTCTGACAGTAGTGTAAAGTGCAGAGCTGGAGGGCAATGCAGATACTTCATCCTCTCTGAGTAGGGGTACAAGAACCCTATTTTCTCTCAAATTCTAGTTATAGACTCATGCAAGTCAGGACAGATTCACCAGCACAAGTAGCAACTAGGACTGACACTGTCTTAAAAAAGAGAACTCATCTGGCTGGCACAAGACAAAAAACCATGGTTAAGTGGTACAGAGGAGCAAGTCAGAACAGAGCAGAGACAGCAAGGAACATTCAGAGTTTGGGAAGAAAAGGCTAGGGGGAAAAAGCACAGAGAAGGAGAAAACACTGTACAAAACACACTGAGAAGACAAACCCCAGCACAATGCTAAAACCTCTGAATAAATAAATAAAATAAATATAAGCATCTTATACTATCCCTGTTTTGGAATATCCGAAACTGGGATTTTTTTAACTTTGATCTTTCTATCCTTCCATTTGCATTCTGTAACTTGGATCTATCCCTTCCAAAGTCCAGTGTGCTGTAAAATCAACTTAATGAATGTCTGTGCTGTGTTCAGGTCACACATCACTGCTCACTGCTGAAAAGCTCCAAAAGAGATTAACACTTGAGTCCTCAAATAAGGTAAGAGCTGGAATGAGTTCTCTTATGCTCACCAGTAATGCGAAATAGCCTTGCATAAGCAAGTACTGTCTACCTCTGCATGAGTAAAGGAGGAGTAGTTTGTGACTATTCAAAAACCTGCAAGTGGGTCAAAATTAAAATGTCTATTTCAAGAAAGATGGAGAGAAAGTGTTTATGGAGTGACAGGACAAGGGGGAATGACTTCAAACTGAGAGACAGTAGATTTAGATCAGGTATTAGGAAGAAATTCTCCCCTGTGAGGGTGGGCAGGCCCTGGCACAGGGTACCCAGAGCAGCTGTGGCTGCCCCTGCATCCCTGGCAGTGTCCAAGGCCAGGCTGGACAGGGCTTGGAGCAGCCTGGGATGGTGTAAAGTGTCCCTGCCCAGCCCAGGGGGTGAGACAGGATGATCTTTGAAGTCCCTTCTATCCAAACCATTCTATGATTCTCTGATTCTCACACAGATGTTCAACAGAAACCTAACAGTATTTTCAAACAGCTCTGTGGGTGTAGATAACACTGAGTCTTGGTATATTATGAAATTGTAGTTTAGGACAAAGAACAGCTTTAAAAAGAAGAAAAAGAAAAAAATAAAAAAGAGGAAACAAGGTCTTGTCCTGCAGCTTTTCCCATTTATAGCCATGCATAATTTATTCCTTGTAAATAAGAAGAAAGGATACCTGTTTTATGCTTTCAGAAAGCAGGCCAGCATATGGTTTTTGGGAGAGATATTTCTGATATGCTTCCAGGACCATCAATGCAACTTCAGAATGGACAGCTGGATCCAGGTGAAGAGTATTCTGCTAAAAACAGTGTCAGAACACAAAACCTTGAGTCATTTAAGAGGTCTCTACAACTGTACACCCAGTTGCACCACAGAGAAATAAATCCTAATCATTTTCTGGCTGTTCAAATTAATTATTGTAATATCTAAGCCAAAATCTTGCTCAATGAAAAAACTTCAGCTCAATGTTAAAGAGTATCAGCCTCACACTGGGCAAGACAAAGCCCAATAATGAGATTGTTTTTAAAAGGCATCATAATATTCACTTTCCATGTGCATTTTATGAACATATGATAATGAATCCATTGATGCCATTTTAAATTACTTAATACAGACACTTGAACTCCTGCCTTTAAAAACAAAACCAAATCCCATCACCATGTTTTTTTTATGAAAACACAGAAATTCCCCTATAAATTGCCACATTAAAGACCCATTTTTCCCCATATCAAAGGACACAGACATGGCATTGCTATTGCACAGCAAAGAGCTCTATTAGTTTTCCCTAATATTCACTTTTCTTTACAGGTCCACAAGAAACAGGGAGAAAAAATTCATGTAGAACCATCAGCATGGCAAAGAGAAGAGCTCAGGATGACCAAATGCACAGAATGCAATGCTAAACTAAATCACTGAACACAGGCAACATTATTCTCCCAATCTATTTCTGTTCTCCTCTGAAACAGCATTCATCCTCAATTATATCCTGAAGTCATGGAGCTCCTGGAGCAACCCAGTATTATAGAATAATTCCCAATCATTTAAATGATGCTCAGGGTTTTGAAATGTCTCATTTCAATAATTACTTTTCTTGCACTGTGAAAAGCACACCATCTAGATACTAGCATGCAAACTACAGCCATACCAGTCTCCTACACATTTTTTGGAAGATTCCTCTATTTCCGGAGCGAAAAGCATTTTAATCATGTGACTCATTTAGAGAGGAAAAAAATCCCTGCTTAAATATCTCCTTTAAACCCAGCTGCAGCACTATAAGAAAGCAGCACACACAAATCCTCAGGCAGAGCGCTGTAAAATTATTGTGAAATTCCCATTTTGTGCCTTTAGGTGTACAGCCATAACATAAAAGCATGCAATTAACTCTTTTGAAATTCTCCTCTACCCCCAGGTTGAGTTAAACTTTTGCTCTGAAAAAGTGAGGAGGTTCAAGGCTCCTATTTTCAATACCTACATGCTCACCAAATCCCCAGTTCAGCCCTTCCAAGATAATGCAAGCCAGTTTATTCTCCACTGCTGTCAGGCTGTAATTTAACAACCAGTCACGGATCAGGGTTATCTCAGATGAAGAAGGCTTCCACAGGTACAGGGGCAGTTCTTTAAACAGATATAAAGAAACCTTGGAGGAGAGAGAGCAAAAAGTGTAAATGAGAACTCAGCACACAACAATAATCAGTACTGTGCTCTGCCATCTGAAAGGGAGGTATGACCAAACCCCCCCCAGAGAGGTCTTCAACACATCCATTCACACCAAGCCATGTCCATGGCTTAACTGGCTGTCTAATTTAAATTATTTTAATTATAGACATCAGCAACTTACCATCCCCACTTTCTCAATGGTCTCTCTAATCCGGTCCAGCAGCACAGAAATAATCTGTGTGTGGATGCTGGCAATGGCTCCCAAGAGCTCTCGGCCCACCTTGGAAAACGCCTCCCTTGTGGAAAGACTAACATAGGACACCTGAGGAGATGAGCAGGGAGAAGTTACTGCTTCTGGCTGGCCTCCACCAACATGGAAATAGAACGTCCTCTGGAAAATACAGGACTAAATTGCTCTTGATCATACTAGATAAAGTTGATAAATGCCCATATGAAAAGTGAAACTGACTGCCCTAAAAGACCAGGAAAGTTCTCTGTCACAGTGCCAAAAAAAAATGTCAAAAACTAAACACAGGAGCAACACAGGCACTAAAAAAATCCCACCAAAACCTATTAAAAAATAACCAAACACATAAGGAATTACAGAGTTAAAAGTTAGGCCTAGGCCTGCATGAGAAAAATGAAACAAAATAAATGTATTTTTGTTTATTTGTTTCATTCTGGCTTTGCTTACAGAAAAGCAGTTCACTTTCCCAGGAAAAAAACCAAATATTTCAGGCCATTTTAATTCAGTACTTTTTTAAAAAGTAGCACTTTTTTAATTCCAAGGTAGAACACACTACAGAAGCCATGAAAGTTTAACACCTTCCACTGTTACAAATAAAAAGAGCATTTTTATTCTTTTCCTGAATGGACCAGTAACATTACTCACCTCATATATCTCCAAAACAACAATTTTAATGAAATCCTCATCAACATCAGCTCGTTTGGTTTGTGCCATCTGAGCAAATGTGGTGAGCAGACAGATTTCTTCTGAGCAGTTCATTGACTGGAGATACTTTTCAAACTGTGCAAGGTGCTCTGGATCTAGAAAAAAAAAAAGACAAGTGAGAGAAACATGATAAAAGTGCAATAGGACACACATCAGCAGCATTTATATAGTTATTCACTCAAATCCCAGAGAAGTGATCTGTGGGGATCATTCCATGCCAACTACAAATAAAAATTCTGCAAATATCTGACCCCAGGTCTTGATTGTGCCCAAGAAAAGAAAGAAAGGCCAGTTTTAGTTTCTCAAATACAATACAAGAAAAAATACTGGATGCACTCATTTGGAATCTCTCTCTGAAAACAGAGAACTGAACCAGCACAAGTGGGAAGGCTAAGAGATGCTTTCACTCAAATTCAAGGCAGGTTTCCCCTTTAAACCCAAAAGAGATATTACCAAAAGCAAATATATATTCCATTCCTCAGAGCGTGGGACAACAGGAACGTAAGGATACAAAGGAACCTGCACAGGGCTTTAAAATGTTGGGTTTTTTTATATCTTCCAAATAACTTTTTAAATAAAGTCCATGCAGCAAAACAAGCACTGATAGCAGCATTTGAGATGTAAAAAGTTTTGGAGCGTGAGCTGCCTTCTCTGAACCACAACACGCCACCAAACACTGTTTACAGTGATTTTATCATAGCAGCTGAATATACAGAAAAAGCACTCATTGTGCACTCAGCTCCCTAACCTGAACACACATGTGCTTGGCGTGCTTGTGATCAAACACTTGCACTTATGTTACATTCTATTTTAAGAGCTTTCAAGAGTTTTGCAACCCTACTCCAACCTGAGAAGGTCAAGCTTGTGCAGGCAAAACAGCTCATGGAACAGCATGCTAGAGGATTGTGCAATTTAAGAATAAAGTCTCTTGCAAACAGTAGGAGAAACTACAGTGCTGACAGATACAGCAGGGCAAACGGGGTGCCTCATCCACTCACCTCCATTTCCTAATGCTATTTTTTATCTTTACAACAGAAGTTACAGACAACTGTGTTTCCCCTTATGCTATAGGGTTTTTTTTTTTTAAGATGATGCAGAAGGACATTAAAAATGACCATATCATAAAGGTACAGCAGAGTGACCCACAGTGAGGAGAAGGGGTCAGCTGTGGGCTCCACACTGACCTCAAACCCACACCAAGCCAAAGCCTGGGACTGAAGATGGGCAGAAGGAATAAGGGAAGCAGAGAGATTCCACCTAAATCCTCTCATCTCATAGTGGAGAAACACCTTCAACATCCACTTGCTACTTGACCCTATTCCTTTCCTCTAATCACACTACAGTTCAAATCAGGGCACCCTAAAAAATCACTGACTCTTCAAATCTTGATACTGGCAGCAAGAAAACTGTGGCCACAAATAAAATCATAATATCCTTAGATTAAAGGGAGATTATGTTTCAGATCTCTGCCATGGGCAGGGATGCCACTCACTAGAACAGCAACTATGCCCCTGATGCCTTAGGATTTTAGCTTTTGTACTTTTCATATATTTGTAATTCTAAAATTCTTTAGTGTATAACCCTAAATTCCATATAGAATGTTCGCTACTGTTTTCCTATTTTGGTAAAAAACAATTCCAAAAAAGACAAAGCAACTCCTTTCTAGGCCTCTCTAGGGAATTAAGGAAATATGGGAATCAACCTCACTGTCTCAGGCCCTGAGAAATGTAAACAAAAGTGACTTGGGGGGAAGTAAACTACAGGTAAATTACTTCATTATCTGAAGCTGTAATTGGAAGATTAACCTCCAATATGCAAATGGACCAAACTTACAAAGATATAAAAACCTGTGATTCGTCCATTTTTGGGTGTAATCCCTGGGGGGGCTTTGTCTGCCCCAAATGTTCCTGAACGCCCTTCAATAAATATCACT
>JAWWMU010000121.1:71342214-71352571 GCA_035048155.1 Cinnycerthia olivascens
TCAGGTTCTAGACACCCAGCTTAGTATTTTAGCTGACTTGTGGTGGTTATCTGGGTACATGCTCTTAGCCCAGAGCAAATTTCAACTAATTGAGCCTATTTACTGCTTAGCCTAAGGCTAAACTCTGTTACCTCCCTTTGCCACCAACCAGCTGCATACAGCCGGCAATTACCAACTTGTGTCAGCAGCATCATCAGTGGCACTGAGAAGGTGAACCGTGATCACTCGTGGAGGAAAAGGCAACAAACCCCTCCTGGATTAACAGGATTTGCTCGTCATGCAGCAGGCAGCAGACTCACTGCCACAGGATGTGTAGGTGCAAATATCTCCTCGAGGACCTGGGCAGGATCTTGAATGAGAAAATTCACTGGAAATTATTTAATGGACAGAAATTACATCCAGTTCAGGAAATGCCCCAAGCTATTCATCATGCAAAATGCAGAGGATTGTGAAAGGATTACACACGCTCACTCAGCCTATCCTCTTCCTCAGGCATCTGGTGGTGCTGCTGTTGGAAAGGGCTCTACAGACCCCCAATCTGATCCAGTTCTCAGCTTCCTGCATCCCAGTCTGTCCATGTGCCTGAGCCCCAAGGACCAGCTTTGCTCTGGTGGGTGAATTCCATCCTGTTAGCATGGCCAGTCTCCAGAGAGCCATGATGCCACTTGGGGGAAAAGTTCTTTTAGCATACATTTTAGCTAGTAATAGGTTTGAAAACTAATCTGCAAGCCCATGTTGATTTCTTGGTGCTATCAGAAGGATGTCTGAACCACTGTTGGAACTGCTGAAAAGCCTGTTTACTGAGCTAAAACTCTCATTCAATATCCCTTTCCATATCTACATCTAAACTGCAGATCTAAGGAATTAGTGTCTTGGCAAAGTAATCAGGTGAAAGCAGCTCCCTTTCTGCATTCAGCAGCAGCTATATAACCTGATATTATAGAGTTTAATCAACTAAATTGTGCTGTGTTATGGAAGTGATAAATATGAGCTCAGAGCTTGCAGTGTCTGAGAATAAAAAATCATGTTTGGTGGATGTATATCCCATATTTCACAGCAGAGGCCTACCATTATATGTGTGTTTTTTTCTCTCTTGAAGATTTTCCAATGGGAAAGTCTAATCCAGAGATAACATCTTTTATTAATAGAGCGTGACACGCAGCCTTCCCCATCTGCCACAGCTTGGAGTAGTTGAGAGGATGGTGGCCAGGTCACATCAACACTGCCATGAAACCTGTCCCAGCCACAAAGCAGCTGCCTCACTGCAAGCAGGTAATGGCTGGGTAGTCCTGCTGCCATTCCTCCCCAGACTGTGATAAATATTACTGCCAAACAGCTTTATTAAGAGTGACTCAGGTGAGCCTGTGGGAGCTATGGAGCTTCACCTTTGGGCTGCAGCAAGGGCTGGCCACTAGTGAGCAAGCCATTGCTAAGGCAGTATAATCTCTGTTACAGGAAGATGGGGTGGGGTGGGATGTCACCACAGCAGTGTTAGTGATGCATTTGTTACAAGATACCACTTGGATTGACAGCACAAATGACTATGACAGTCGTACCGAGCTCTGCTCTGCTGTTTGTGACTGTGACACCAGTCAGGGTGTCCAGCAGCAGGCAAGTGTCAGAACCTCTCTCAGCAGCACGCTGCATGCTCACCAGCTGAGGCAGTGATCTTAATAAAGCCAGACACAGATCTTTATTTCTGTCTTCTAAGGCTCGCTGTGCTATGTCAGTCTGCACTTCCCCGCATGTCTGTGTCAGGCTGGGGACATTAAATTGCTCTGGGAGTGCCATGCTGGCCTGTGTGAGAGGTATTGCATGGATGGAGACTGTGTTGGGACAACAGGCTGGGTGGCTTTGCTCTGGGGGAGGCACCACCAGTGCTGCAGAGGTGGCTGTAAGCTCAGACTGAAGCTGGGGACCTGCTGCAGCAGCAGCTAGGGAGGGGGTCACCTGCATGAAGGGACAGGGAAGCTGAGAAAAAGGATCCAGGTAAAATCCAGGTAATTTTCCCAGTCCGAAGCAGAGCTGGGGACTCTGCCCTCAGCCTGCCTTGTGTGTGTTTCCTCAAGCAAAAACATCCCCAACTCTCCCACCACCCCCGTCACGGCCCTTACCTTTGTTGTCGTGCCAGATGCGCACTTTGCAGAGGTCTCCCAGGCTCAGCATTTCAGAGAAGCTGAATTCATCCATCTGGTTCCTCTCAAACTTGTTAGACTTGTTGGACTCCTTCAGAGGCAGGGTGCCGCTGTCCCCGTACTCCCCAAACAGGATCAAGGACACGTTGGCATCAGTGCCAGCTCCTGGAAGGAGAGAGCAGAGGAAAATGCCATGGGCTACCCCACCACACCTGGGCTGACTCCCAGCCCCCAGTTGCATGGGCAGGCAGCAAAGGCAGGCTGGAAGAGGCTGCAGGGGTGCTCATGTTTCTCCGGACACCACCAAGACATTTCAGTGGGTTTGTGAAGGATCCTGCAGAGGGGACAACTGGCTCTTCCAGTCCATCCCACAAATACAGCTGGGTGCTTTGCCCTGGCACTTGAGGTGTGGTGACCGTGCTGATGGTAGCACTCCTAGGAAGCAGAAATTTCTGTTCCTGTTGGAGGACTGTCCATCACAATGCTCTGCATGGGACGTCAGGGTCGTAACTCCCATTATTCCAAGGTAGCTTGGGAAGTAAAGACACTTGCCCAGCAGAATCCAGCAATCTACTAAGGAGTGTTAACGAACATACTTTATAACTTTTCTAACCTCAAAGGGTTGCCCTTGGCTTCCCACTGAAGCACAATCCCTTTACGACACTCAGTCATTCCCTCCTGCTGTCCCACAACCTTCTCCAAGTAGTTCTGGCACTCAGGATTCTCCAGCTGTGGTCTCTCTCCTCCTGCTCTTCATGTGTTTGATGGTACAGGGATTTCAGAGCCCTGTACAGATCATCTCACAGCGGCATCTCATGGCCTGCTTCTCTCAACACCCAACAGATCTTCCTTCTATATTGCTCCTTCTCAAAATATTACCTACTCAGCAGTTAATGGGAAAAGTCCCAGTTTCTCATGCAACAGTTTGCTCCACCAACTTCCACCTTCTTATTGTGTATATGCTAGGAAATGAAAAAATATTTCCAAGATGATCTTTGTTACCTGGTATTGAGTGTCATTTGTCCTCTATTGTCCATATTTTGCCAAAGAAAACATCCATGCTGTTTTCCTGACTTTTGGGGAGTTGAAGGTCAAACCACATCCTGCAGTGATCTTACATTTTAGCTGTGTTATATTTTCACCTGGCACTATTTATAGTTCAACCAAAAGGATTGCATTTTAATTTTGACACTGTAATGTAAAAGCAGATTCACGGAGAGAAATAAAATTACACATGGGCAGACAGTCATTGCTATGTGAGAACCAAAACCCTTAAATTTTGGAAAAGAAAAACGAGACCATCAAACTCAAAACTGCCTTACAAAGCAGCTCAGCATCTGCTTCCCTCGTTTGGCTGGCCCAGCTTTGAAAGCCTAACCTCCTGCCAGGCCCTTTCTTACACAAGAGTATCACAAATCCACTTTGAGCCACACAGACAGTATTTCCCACAGCTCCATTCAAACACAATGCAGAGACAAAGTTAGGGGGACTGTCAACTTCTGGAGAAAGGTCCCACTTCCACAGGATTATTACTTGAATACAGAAGTTAGGAAGAAATCAGCGACTGTTCTTATGGAAGGACTGGAAAAAACATTGCTGGAAGAGACAGAGGAGAAAAGGAATCATAAAGAGGAAAGGCAAAGCAACATGTGTCCATGCGAGAAGCTGCCCATGTTAAATTGGGGCTAATTTTCAGCTGTTCCCTCGGGAGGGTTTAAGTAAGAAGAGAAGGCATCAGGGATCCAGGCAGTTCTTCTGGCAGCACTTTTTATGACCCCGAAGCTTGCTGAGGTGAGGAACAAAGCAAACTGAAGTCCATTTCCTTGCAAGGAGCAGGCTCCTAATTAATGCCAGGTCTCAAAAAGCACAGAACCAACTGTTTCTTAGCACAACTGTCCCTGCAGGAAGAAGCTCATGAAGGTCCCATGCTGTGACATTTCCCTCACAAGCAATTACCAGGAGATGGGAAAGTAAAAAACAGAAATGTTAAATCAGTGTACATTTCACTTATTTGTGTCTCTGATATTTTTGTTGTTGTTATTGCCAGTTCCAGGAAACTGTCAGGCACGTTTAGGAACTGTAAAAAACTTGACAAATGAAGAGATGTACTGTGGTTGCACCAGCCTTAGCTGGTGATGAGTGCAATAGCTCATGGATTGATACTGGGATGTGCAGAACTGAGGTGAACTTCATCATCAACACCCTAAACAATGGCAGAATGTTTCCTCAGCAGATTTCTAGCCAAGAGTAGATTTGTGTGGGTGACTGATGTGCTGAATGCCAGAATTCCAACCCAGATGGACCTTGAGAAACTTGAGGACTGGGCAAGCAGAAATCCCATGGAATTCAGCAAGGGGAAATGCGAAGTCCTCTGTCTGGGCTGGAATAAACCTTGCACATGCTGGGAAGTTGAAGATGACTCAGAATTTACAGCAGTACCGTTCACATTCTGATTGGATCCAAGCTAGAAGGGACTTTCCAGCATCCAGTGCAAAACACCAGTTTGAATTCCTGGATTGTGTCAAGACACAGAGGAGAGCTCAGAGGATTTCTGCTAAGATGGACAAGAGCTGGGACACACCACTGTGAGGAGAAGCCCTGAGAGGAGCTGGGACAGGTGCACAAAGGCCCAAAGTGCGGGACAGATGATGATGACAGGGCTGTGTACTGTGTCACATCATACCCCACAAAAACACAGCCACAAGTTCCTGGGGAGGTTCAGGCTGGGAATGAGGAAAAAACAAAGTTTTTCAGGAATATGGTGCAGGTTTGGGTGCAGATGCCTGGGGAGGTGGTGGCATCACCATGCCTGGAGTTGTCCAGTGTTTGTCTGGGCACTCTTAGCTGGCTTGATCTGGAGCTGGGAGCAGTCCTTTGAGCAGGAAAACGGGTGAAATAACCTCCAGAGGACCCTCTCAACAGAAATGTCTATGATTATATGATTCTTACTGAGCAGATGCTTAATTTTTAAACAAACTCTGGGCTTGAGTCAACAGCCTTCTGAGGCCAAAGAATGTCTTTCTTTTGACATAAAAGAGACCAATATAAGGCACTAGGAACTGACACCAACTGTCCTAAATTATGTAATTTGTAGGTTGGAACTGAGTTGACAACATCCTAATTAATCTTATAACAGCAGAGATAAGAACCTTCTGCTTCATTAATGCTTGGAAAATGAGAAAGCAGCATTTATTCTCTCCATCTTTACTGCATTGACATGTAGAGGATGCCTGCATAGAGAAAGTAAAAATTAACCAGCCAAAGGACATTTCTGTGCCTCAGAAAGAGCCATCAGGTGGTCTGGCTCTATTGCATCTATGTCTATGGGTCCTGCCTTTAAGAAAAACAGGTTGTGCTTTACATCTGAGATCAAGACCTTGGTTTTAACCAAAGATTACCCATCTGACTTGGGAGGTGTATGGTCTAACAGCCTCTTCTTTTCTATGTATAGTCTGAGACACATCTGAGGTACTGCCAGTGGTGGAAAAGAGGTGATTTGAGCTTTACAGGGGCAGAGTTGTTCCTTGTTGCAAACTCTCTAGGTTAAATTTTCACTGGAGTAGAGTGACCTTGTGAAAGGCAAACTGTAACTCAAAGGTTTCATTGAGGAAAATGTTAAACAATGCTGTTGTTAAACATGTGTCTGTGGTGGGGAGAAAATAGCTTATGCTTTCTAGTTTGCTGCAGAATCCTCTTTGTGGGATAAATTTTCCCTAACTTTAACCATTAAACCTAACATTATCATGAAGTCTGTCTGAATTTGATAAAGAAAAACTCAAGAGGCAGAGACCCTCAGGAGAGTCATATAGACCACTGATGAAGACTTCTCTTCCAGATGAATTGACCAGAAATAATCTGGACTAGGGGGAACTAAAATCAGAAATATAATTTTTCAGAGAATGGCATGATATTATTTTTCCTGATTTTATTTTTTTTTCTTTAGGTGACTCTTATGTGCTGGAAAGTTGAAAGCCTGTGCAAAGAAAAACTTTATACCTAGAAATAAACACATTTGATTCCAGTCCTTGTGCAGTATTGCTGCTCCTCAACAATGTCAGTGTGACAGGAGATGATATGACATGTTTGAACATCACCAAGGATAAAATGTATTTCTTCCTGAATTGGTCCAACCAGCAGTAATTGTGAAATACATAATGATATAAAAGGGGAGATGGTTCATGACTTGCACCTGCTTTAGATAAGCTGGATAAAGTTCAGCATTATGTCAGTGAGCTGTGTGATCTAGTCACAAACAGACTCTCTGAAACCTCTCTGTAATCTGCTCTTTCCTACTGGTTGTCGCTGTTCATAATGAAATAAAATGTTTCTTCATTAATACCCGTCATCCTTCATTCAAAGGGAAGGGTAGATCTGTCTGCTGCTGCTGTCATTTTCTATTCTCCTCTCATTTCTATTTCCATTGCCTTTGTGAGTTAGGGCTAGTTTTCACAAAAAAGGTCACAGAAAGATCTACCATTATATTAGATGGATGGCCGGATACATAAACAAATCTTCCTCTCTCTCTCTCTTTTGTTTTTTGTATTTCACTACATGTTTTTCAGACAAGCAGCCAGCAGAGAAGATAGATAAGAAGTGGTGAGGTGACACGAAGATGCTCTGCCAGAGAAATTTTGATATTCTTAGATCAGACCTTAGAAGCTGCATAAATTACCACTGATAAAACCAGGGGAAAAACAGAAAAGAAGCAACAAAGGAAATAAGGAAAAGTATTTAGAGGTCAGGAGTTGGTTATGTTCACTGGGTGTGACAGAATCTCACTTGAGGATCAACTTTTGAAACAAGGTGTCTTAAAGACAATGCCCCATCTTGGCACGATTCACCTTGTACGTGGCAGCAGATTTCATCCTGACAAAATTTCCCATGAAAAGAGGCAGTGATCCCAGGAAGTGACATTGAAACCCCATTTCTTGGCTCTTGAAGCTCTTTCTGTGTACTCTGTCCCACCTCTTCTATCTGGTGTGCATTTAGGAATGTTTTTTTTTTTCACAGACTGAGATAAATGGTCTCAAAGCACTTTGAAAAGGTGGGTGAATTATTGCTGTCTACTTTAGGCAAGGCAAACAGTGCTGACTGAAAACCTGAAGCACACCATCTCTGACCACCCTACATGGATGGATCTGACCAAAAAAGAAAAATGTGGCTGCTGACCTCTGCAGCTTGGTCTGGTAATAGTTTTTATTAGGGTGTCTTGAGAGGAATCAGAGAGCAGTCAGGCCTCAGCCTTGTGTCTAAATATGTTATTCCCAGAGCTCACATGACAGTGAGTGTCTTAGACACCACTATGGTGAACAGCCAGCCAAAATGGTTATATTCCAGCTAAACTTCGTTTTTTCAAGTGTAATTTCAAATGAAGCAGAGGGGTTTTTTTTCTATTGTTAACAAACAAACGTCATACAAGAAAATTCATAAAATATCTATCAAGGACCAACCTCCAATGTCACTGGTTTTAACCTCAATAGCGTATGTGGTGTCCTCCATCATCTGCTCATCGTTTATGACAGCTGGCATCTCACACACCAGGCTTCCCTTGGCATTTTTCAGCTTGGACAGCCAATCCCCATAGGTAAATGTGGCCACTTCTTGATTAGTAAGATTCTTCAGGGTGATCTGTGAAGAGCCAAAATGGGAGCAAAAAAAATTACTTGCCATTTGAATGAGGACAGAGGTTAAACTTATAAAGTGCATAACCTGGTAGGATATGGGGAAGGCTTGGCCTTAGCTCCAAAGCCCATACTGAACTCTTCTGGGATAAATGAAGTTCTCTCCTACGGACAGGAGAGAGGTGTGGTGGCTTGTCCTGAGATATGGCCTTCACAGTATTATAACACTCTTTCAACCATGTGGCAAAGCCAAGGGAGAAATTTGCTCCTCTGACCTACGTTGTGGACAAAGCTCATCTCTAAGAGAGTCAGACCTCTCCTGTGAGCCAGCATGGTATTCACTCCAAAGAAGTAGCAGAGTTATTAAGAATTTCACTACCTCTCCTCAACGCACTCAGCATCTTTCTTTTGCCTGTCTCCTTTGTGTGAACAAGCAGAAATCATTGTAGAGAGAGACAAGCCCAAACAAGTTAAAACAAGGCACAAGATAAAATTAGGCCAGCAAAAACTTAATATTTCACACACTTCTCCCTCTGGGAAAAGGTGACAGAACAAACAGTATGCAACAGATATTAGTCACACTATCTAACGTGTCATGGAAGCAGCTCAGATGCTGTGGTGATAAGAACAGAATGGGAATGAATTCAGAGCAATTCAACAAGTTACTCCAACAAATGCCTAATAAAATACCCACCTTTATGTCTCTTGTTGTGTGTGGGCTCAGTGGAGCATCAGTCAAGTGGGAGAAAAGCATTACACCTGCCTAGAACAAAAACCTAGCAGTAAGTTCTCACTAAACTGGGGGAGCTGAAGGGGAGGGGGGAGGCAGCACTGTAAATTGCCAATTGTGTTACCATCTAACAGAAACAGAGACTGTACCTGTGTGTAGCAGTGCATCAGAAAGCACTGCCCCTGCAAAGGCCATGGAAACATGAGCCCAGACGTGTCAGAGAAGTGTGGCATAGCATTAGGGAGGAATGAATCAGGAGTGGTGGGAAATGTTGCATTAAAAAAGGATGCCTGGTGGTCTGTATCCCCATCCAATGCTCCAAGCACATGCAAAGCCATGTCCAGCTGAGCTGTGAAGATCTCCAAGGGTGTAGATGCCCCAGGCACTCTGAGTCCTTATCCCAGGGCTGCACCACTCTCATTGGGAAGATCTAATTCTTTATGTCTGGTCAGGGTTTTCCTCAGTTCAGCTCATGTCCATTGTCTTTTTGCTGTCCACCTCTGAGAAGAGTCTGGATCAATGGTTTCTGTAACCTCCCTTCAAGAAGAAGATTGTAATTGGATTCCCCCTCAGTCTTTTCTTATCATGACTTAAAAGCTGTATTTTCTTCAGCATTTCCTAGTGTGCCACGTGCTTCCTGTAGCCCCTTGACCACCTCAGTGCCCTTGCACTGCATGCTCATATATCAGCCTAAAGAAAGAAACTCCGTAAAACTTATCTTGAGATAAAATGTGCTCAAACTCTGTCTTCAAACTTACGGTGTCCCTGCCCACGGCCTTCTGTTGACCCCAGCCAAGCCTTGCTGGAGTCTTCAGCAGTTCAAAAGAAGAATGCTGCTCCAGGTTATAAAAAAAAAATGAAGTTTTAAAGAGGGCAGTAGCTACACAGAAGATGAGCAGTAAGCCATGCTGTTTGTGCATTGAATGGTTCTCTGGGTAGGACACTCATCTGGGGTTTTCAATCTGCCTGATGCTAAAGAGGGATCTGTGACAGAGCACCTTCACCCCCCTGTCCCAGGGGGGACAGGACCCTTCTGGCTGTAGAAAATGTCCCACTTTTCTAAAAAGCTGCTTATTCATAGCCAGTGACACTTACTTTGTGGTCAAAAAAACTATTCTGTGAGTCAAGAGATACTGATTCAGACCCTTGCTTTGAACCAAGCAAAAATCAGGTCTCCCCCACCCCAGCTGGTGGTCTTTCTGCTGGGGCACAGACGTGTCCTCTCTCAAGGATGTGTGAACGATGCCTGCATCCTCTTAGGAGTCAAACCCAGAAAGTTTTCTTCACAAAATCGAACTGTAAGTAATGTCAGGTTGACTGAAAATGTCTATTTTTCCTCCACCCCAGTGGATAAAATCTGTGCTGGAAAAGGTTCAGCCAGAAGTACCTCTGCCCTGCTTGGGAATAACTGTGACACTGTTGGTAGCAAAATGTCCTGAGCAAAGCTTGCAGGGAATTGTCAGGGAAGCGGTGGGGATAGAAGCAGATTAGAGTTGCCAGCTGGAGAGCACTCACAGACACATAGGTCAGGCCTCTCACAAATACCCAGCCCATGCTCAGGGCTCCAGATGCTGTCTGAGAAAAAAAATGCCTGGCTACTAAAGCTGCTGCAGCAAAATCCCATCTTTTTCCATCCTTAGCCCCTCACCCAGGATGTGTGATTGCATCTGTGTGCATCTTACTGTAAGCAGTAAGGACAGGAACAGAGACCTGCCCCTGGTGTTTCATTCTGGGGTGGTGCTATAGGAGGAACAGACAGGGAAAGAAATTTATTTTTTTGCCCAAGGGATATCACCCCAGAAATCCAACTCTGCTCTGGGCTGATCCCAGCGTGGGCAGCAGGGCAGGGGGGATTGTGCCCCTGTGCCCCT
>JAWWMU010000121.1:71442782-71453995 GCA_035048155.1 Cinnycerthia olivascens
GCATTTAAATCTCTCCAGGGATGAGGATTCATCCATGAGGGATCAATGCTGGTCTTCAAGCCCAACCTTTTATAAAATGAGGTTGCAAATCCAACAGGGCATCATCAGCTAGTGCCTCAAATTCTGCTCCTTACCTGAGCTCCTAACATCAGTAGGTTATTGGGAATTATTGGCTCCAGCTTCAGTTCCGACCCAGCCCAGCCCTTAAGGACATGCACATCCCAGGATGGAAGGGAGGATTTAGCTTCTGGCCCAAAGTGAATCATGTGCACCAATACCTGCTGCTCCAGAGGTTTCCTCAAGTCACAGCCAGGTCAGTGCTCATAAACCTTCAAGTCAGCCAACAGCCAGCATTGAAACTCTGGACAATGAACTGTGAAGCCTTAACCAAAAAGCCTTAAAAGAGGAAAGGAGTAAGCTCACATTCACAGCTCAAATACATGAGTTTTAGGTCGTAGTGCTTTGATAATAAGTTTTTTTTTCTAATGTTTTTAAAGGCAATACCTCCCGCTGCCTGCATGAGCACTCAGGGAAGTTTTATCACTCACCTAGCTTTACTAGAATCCAAATTCCAGCTGCTCATTGTGACTTCACAGCCATTACCCTTAGGATATATCCATGTAAAGTCTCAGTTGGACCATAAAGGAGCCAGAATTGACACAATCAACAACTTTCCCTTTCAAAACTGCTTCTTGTTTCAGCAAAGCAGAAATATCATGTCTGACTGTAAAAGACCCACCCCTAGATAAAGAACAGCAGTATTTGGTCTCCTCTTGTGATCTTTTTTTTATATAATAATAATAATAACAAAGAATAGTAATAGGTGGTCAATTTTCAACAAATTTAAATATGAAAATATTAAACACAGTGCAACTATGTTGGAGCTCTTACATCCTCAAAGTCAAGGTGTGTCACACCAATGTGCTCCTCGTTGCTTTCACTATTAATAGATCAAATAAGATTAAACTTTACACAGAAATAGTAGAGATTGAAGTAGTTCCGCAGTTTGGTGTCACACATGCAATTCTGTCCTACTGGGAATATGCAGCCTTGAAAGAATTTGACATGAGTTGCTGTCCCATGCACATTTATAACCTGTCATGTCCAATCCTAAATAATTTCAGGGTGCTGATGGCCAAGAAGTCAGATGAAAACCAGTCCTTGGATCTCAATCTCCTTTGCAACAGGCAGGTTGCAAAGACTTGACCAATATTTGACAGGTTAGCATAAGATAAAATTGCACAGGAGACTGAATTAAAGTTTCAGCTCACTTGAGCTCTTGAGCATGATTTTAAAGACCAAGTGAGTGAACACCCCCACTGCAAATGAATGATTCTGCTTTCTCAGAGTAAAGCATGTACAGAGAATTGTTTGATTAGCCAGAGGTTTCAAGGGAAATCAAGAACAGCCTATATGTATTTCCCTTGTTCTGAGCATAACTGGACCCTACACTGCACAGAGCCCAGACTAACCACAAGCAGCTGAATAGCCTTAACTGCCTGTGGCCACCCCCAGAGAAAACATGTTTATTGTTGGATAAACGGCATGACATCTAACCCAACCAAACCTCAGCATTCCTTATGAATCTGGACAAAACATAGCCTTGCAGATATGTTTTGGTATTTTGTCTTGAGAAACCCTGCAACCCACATTAAGACCAGCTCTCAGGGCTCCCTGCTTTCCAGCCAGGTAATAAAAAGCTGTGTTCATCACATATAGGGATGGAGAAAAATACAACCTAGTGTCCCACCTGCAGGGACAACGACCATGAGGCAAAGGCTAGCGAGGTTCAGGCACATGAGAGTCACCGTGGGGTGGGGGGACAAGAGGATCTGTCCACTGAGTGGCACAAATGATTCCTGACCCCTCTGCAAGTATCAAACAATGGGCTGTGTACTTCAGTTACTGGAACAAGCTGCCCAGGGCAGTGTTGGAGTCCCCATCCCTGAAGGGGTTCAGAAGCTGTGTGGATGTGGCACTTGAGGGCATGGGTCAGTGTGTGCTGAGCAGCGCTGGGGAAACACTTGGACTCTGTGATCCTGGTGGGCTTTTCCAACCTCCAGGACTCTGTGATTCTATGAACTGGCTCCTGAATTTCATGTGCTTTTACACCTCCACTGGGTCAGGAGATCTCCCTTGTGCAGCTGCCAGCCATTGTGAGTGCACCCCCACCACTCTGGCAGGACATCAGACACCCTCAGAGTGATCCAAAACCGGCAACAGTCAAAGGAAAACCAGCACCTGGCTTCAGTTTTGAGTCTGTCCCTTGCACAAAGGCTCAGCCACAGCCGCACAATCCTAAGGCTTCATAAACTCAAGTGAAGCAGCATAAAGCTGAACAATAGCCCTCCTTGTAATTAATACCTGTAGTGTAAATTGATCCAGGCTGCCAATAGAAGCTGCTGGGTAAATAAGAATCTGTGACACTATCCCTGTCAAAGGCCCATGGGCATACGATGCCATGGGTGTGGATACAGGGAATAGAGGGTCATTCAAGCAGGAACACTTAAGATGTAACCCGTTCTCCTTGAGAAACACGTGGCATTCCACAGGGAACCTGACAGGAGATGTTTTATTTGGGGAAGCAAATGCAATCACTCAGGTGTCTGCAATTGCTAAGATGTCCATGGTAGTTCTATTCGGATCATGAAATATTCTCTACTTTTGGGTTTTGAGTGTGTGTGTCCATTTCTTCCACTATATGTTGACTGTTTTTTGCCACACATTCTTTTCTGCATTTTTAAATTATTCCTTTTTTTTTTTTTTTTTTCCCTTAAAATTAACCTCTCCAAAACTCACAGTCTACAGGAATTCTCTATCTGGCCTGTGGTCCTCACCAAGAAAGAGACTGAGTCTGCCCATAGTTTAGTCAGTTTTGGTATAAGCACCAACAGCCCCCCGTCAAATAGGATTCAGATGCCTTTTCAATGAACCAAAAATATGACAAAGAAAAGGAGTTTATTTTTTTCTAGCCCACATCCTTCCCACACAAAGCACAGAGAAAGTCCCAGCAGTGACCTCCAGTTCAAAAGAGGAAGGTAAATCCTCATGAAAAAGACGGGAAAGTTCTCCAGCAGAAGATCAAAAGCTGAAGGTGCTGCAGGAGAGGGAACCTGGAGGAAAATTGTTCGATTACTTCCAAAAACATTCCCGACTCTGAAAGCAAATGGAGCATGAAAGCAAAGCATTAAGCTAAGTTTGGCAACAACAGTGTCTGAGTGGTTTATAAAGAAAACCTGAATAAATAAATGGATTGAAGATGTGATTGAACAGACATAACCAGAAAGGAGAAGAATATGGCACTGAACTGCTAATGGGAACACAGACTTAGGAGGGAATTACTAATCTTTCCTTACATAAACTTACATGATTTTTCATTATCAAGGGGCCTAGAAAATATTAATACTCAAAGAGTAAACATCACTTTTTAATCCATTAAAAAGTAAAAACCAAAATACCCTAAAACCCAGTCAAATTCAGCGCAAATGGCTTGTATGTACAACAAAAACCATATCACTATCTAATTTCAGAGCTTTATGGATCTGGAGGGAGGCAAATTAATTCAGATACATTTACATTTGCTGCTGACAGTTCACCACAGCAGTCTGGGGATGTTTATCTTTCATTAATTATGGTTCAAGGGGAACTGCAACCTGAGATAGCTGAACAAACCCTCTCCTCTTACAGATTCAGACCTGCCACTTGGAAAGCATCCAACCCTTCACCCATGCCTCTGGCCTCAGCCCAGCTCCCGCCTCCGTGCGGAGCCCAGCCTGTGCCGCTCAGGAGAGGGGGTTTATCTCTGATAAAGGTGCTGAGAGCTGGTGCATTTCTGACAAACACCTGCCTAAATCTCTTCTTTCATGCTTGGGAGACGATCTTGCTCATATTTATCCTGGGCTAAGCAGGTGGAGAGCAGTTCATCCATACCCCAGAGCCACTTCTCTAGAAGAGAGAGTGCTCAGGACTGGCTGTTCTGCTTGTGAAATGCAAAGTAACTCCAGCAATTGAATTGAAGCTGTACTCTCCTGTACCAGCTGAGAGTGTAGCCCACGAGTCCTTTCCTGCTGTGAGACAGGTGTTGAACAGGATGGAGGAAATCACACCCATTCCCTTGAATCATCTCTCCCAGGCAAGGGCAATAATAAATTCATGTAAGGTTGTTGTATCATTTAAAGATCTATTAAGATTGAATGGTTGACTTCCTCCTCAAGGGAACGTCTCCTTAATAACACATTGCTTTGACTCATACACTACCTTCTCCAGAGCCTTCCTGCCCCTCGAGTGCCCTAAGATTCTCCATTTCACAAATCAACTTGGATTAAAAAAGCAGCAGGATACTTCAGCACACACAGCCCCAGTAGTAACTGGGTGGGTTTTTGGCAGATAACGTCTCCAGACGTTATCTCATTCCCTTGTGGCAGCCACCCTGGAGACATCTGAATTTTTGAAATGCTCCAATATGCATTTCTTGTCAATGGTTATTATTTGTGCATGCTAGTTCACATGCAGTATCCTTTAATGCTTACATATTCAACATACCAGCACTCTTTTAGAAGGTTGTATCCCAGTAGAGCAAAATTACTCAATGATTCTGGGTTAATTTAGTGTATTCTTTCACTGTTAACACGACCTCAATAAAAATAACAATACTTTGCCCTTCTAGAGCATCTATCAACGCTCACAGCACTGCTTAAGTCTGGCAATAAATTGGTTTTGCCAAATAATTGCTCCTGGGTGGTAATGTCAGCAATATTATTGCAAGAGGTCTACTAATTATTCTCAATAAGATTCGATCCTAGCAAAAGCACAAGTTTCCTCTTTTTTAGGACTGAACCACACAGCTCTCTTTGCCTGCAAACCTGTAGCCGGTGGCCTTCAAAATTAAGCTCCCAGAAAGGACCAGTGCCCTGGTGAGCCTGTCAGGAAAACACAACTCTGTGTCCTCATTAGCACTTGCAGATGGGGTGCTGACATCCCACCTGAGGCTGGTTTGCTGGCTCCTCTTTCACATCTCGGTCGCCTTCCCACTCACGTTACATGCACCACACATCACCGCATGGCCGACACGCTGGTACCAATTTGAGAGGACATGTCTGGTGTGCAAGCTGTCCTGGCCTTGTTTCAACATCATTAGCTTAAAATCACGCAGAAAAAAACAGACACCAGCTCTAGTGCAGGTATCAAAAACACATAAAGCAAAACTGGCGCAGAGTTACAGCAAAAGGGTTGGCTCATTTATGGGAATTTCCTGCAGGACATCAGCAGAGACTGGAAACACTTAACTTTATGGACAGGACTGCAACCACACTGCCTCTTTGGGTAGAGCACAGGGATACCCAGCCACATCTTCCAGGGCAGGATGCCTCTCATCTACATGTAGGTATTCAATCTAATTTAATGTTTTCATCACAGATCCCTCGGCACTCAACGAACGAGTAGAGCTTGTCCAAACAGTGATTTATCCCACCCTAAGATGTCAGATCTAACACTGGAGGAAGAAATTACCCTCTGGAGACATCTTGCATCTTCCTATATCTCTCTCCATTGACTTTAAAGAAAACTTAAATTAGCTTAGACTACACAATTACTTTTTGTGTGATGAGATCATCTCGAAGCAACCCTGTCCTTTCCTACAAGGCACTGGAAAGTCAAGCTGTTTATCCTTTTTAAAATCCTTACTTTTGGGTACATCCATGGGATTCAGGCTGCCAATGAGGTCTCTGACATACAGTCCATCCCCATCCTCCTTGCTCAGCCAGTTGTTGCAGGGGAAGTAGAACCGAAGGTGAGGTCTGTTCATGTCGGTCACGATCACACGGTCGAGGAACCACCCCGCGTTCAGTCCGGTGTTGTCGTGCTCAATCCTAGAGGAAGAACAACCTTCTTTTAGTGTTCTGGTTAAGATTGGCTGCCAGCACCATAATTTTGTGGAATATTATATACTAGGCAGGGCTAGGGCAACTGTACACGTAATTCCCCTTTATGGCTGTCTATCCAAAGAGTTTTAAGGGACTTATATGCTTTTACAGGGTATATTAAAAATAAAATCCTTCCATATGGGCAGAGATCACAGGTGAATCTGTGAATCTTTTATCTGCTCATACCTACACCTCCACATTCACTCAACATATGCATTCATTCACCTTGCACTGCATATCTAAAACATAAGAGATTCCCTTCCCACCCAGTACCCTTCCTGCTCTATTCTCCTCTTGCATTGTTTTAGCCACCTCTTCCCAGCTTTCTTTGTACTACTTACTAATTTTAGATTTTATATCAGATAGTGGTTAAACATAATAATTATCATTTACACTACACTAAGTTAGCAAAAGTGAATGGCAAACCCCATTTACCTCTGTTGGGACATAAAACCAGTCCTAAACACCTTTCCCCATGATTGCATATGACAGAAATACAAATCTTGGTGGGGAGCAGGGATACTTATAAGCAATACCGTAGGTGATTTCACACTTCAGTTCAAGTCTTTGGCAATAAACAAGCTTTTACAACCCCTTAACTTCACCTTGATGGGAGCACGTTAAGAAACAATGAATAAAACATGGCAATGCTTAAACCTCTACAGCCTGTCATCCTATTAGCACCTCACAGAGCAGGGGCTGTGGCAGTAGCGTTGTGCAGGTACCTTATTTTCTTTATTTGTCCCACGTTATTGGTTTTCACTCGGAACACATCTGTTTTGCTCCTCTCAAAGGCCGTGCTGCTCCTGCAATGCACATGTAGCAAAAGGAATGGTGAAAAACCAGCAGCCCTGACAGCAAGCACTCATGTGCTAGCGTTTAAGGATAAAGAAGTGTCATTCCTAAAGCTGGAAAGACCTAGTTTTCAATGCCCTCTCCCCAGTGACAGGTTTTGGATGCTCTAAGTACTGACATTCAGCAGATTTTGCTCCTTCTCAGACTCCAGGAGTTCATCCAGAAGCTGAGGCAGGGGCTTTGGGGGAAATGCAATATGATTTTTTCTGAGAGTCCCAATCCCAGACATGTCTTTTCCTGTCATCCTAGCCTCCAGGCATCCAGCAGACCTGCTCCCGGTGATGGAGCAAAGGGCTCCAGCAAGTTCCCTGTGTGGCCACAGATCTGCCCAGGGCTCAGCCAGAGATAAAAGCATCCAACCACATCCGACTTTCCAGGCCCATCTCCCATCACATTTTAAAATAACTACTGAAACTTCAGTGCTTCCTCATACAATTTGTATCACATTCCACGTAAAACAATTGTAGGCAGGAAGTATTTTGACTTTTTTTGGAGAAGTGTTAAGTGTGCCGTTTGTATTTCACAGGTGCAAGTGCAGAAGCAATATGAAGTCTATTGGCCCAGGTCAGGTGATGTAGAATTTAATTCCCAGTTCTGCCTCTAGCCTGCAGTGTGATCCTTGGCAAGCACCTCTGTCCTTTTCTGAGCTTATAGTGCTTTCCACGAAAACACTATGAATAACATCAAGGCAGAGCTCTGAAGACTCAGCCTCTCCCACCTGCCCTCCCTGACGGGCCCCCATTTCCCCCAGGCCGCTAAGCATGGCTACGGACGATTAAACACAGCAAAATCCAGAAGTCGTATTAAAATGAACAAGAAACCACAGCACTCGAGCAGCGCAAAGCCACAGTGACAAGGGGTTAGCATGTAGAAAGTTAATGAATATTAATAGTCCCAGCAAGGGGGTTTGGCTTCCCTCGCCGCTCTTCACATTGCTGAAGAACCTGTATGCGCCTTGCTTATGGGTCATTTTGTGTTCTGCTTAACCCATGCCCAGCCTTCCTCCTCCTCATCCTCCTCCTCCTCGTCCATTCTGCTGTTTCACACCCCTTGCCGGGAGCAACAGCAGCCTACGAAAAGGCTAAAATGGTTAACCTTGCCGCGAAGACAAGAGGCAATTAAACCCGGCTCAGCCTCCCCCAACCTGGTTGCCGGAGTGAGAGCAGCCAGAGAGTGCAAGGCAATTAGTCTGTCAGGCTTGAATGAGCATCGTAATGACAGCAGCTTCTCCCCGCATTGGCTCGCAGATCGATGCAGTGCTGCAGACTGCTACGAAGATGGCATGAAAGTATTAAGAGGGAATAATCAGCCCAAAGCTCTCTGTGCACCAAGTCCTGCCGGCTGCTGGCTTGTGGTCGTCTGGGCTCTCTCAGTCTCTGGGATGGATGCTGGGGACCAAACCTCCTCCTGCAGGGCATCCAAAAGTGCCCACTGAGCAGATGCTTAGTGCATCCCGAAACAGCTTGGGGAAGCATTGGAAAACGTGACATAGCCCAGGAGTCAAACCCCAGGGAAGTCCTGCTGTCGAAAGGTGGGAAGACTTTCTACAAGTCTCTCTCATCTGCGGCATCAACAGCACCAGGAAAGAAAAATCCCTTCCTTCCTTCTATCACTGCCAATTGTGTGGGGAGAGAGTAGGTGAGGGAATATCCCACAGTGAATGGCTACACTGAAATTTAGGCTAAAAAAAAAAAAAAGAAAGAGTGAAAGAAAAGGAGAAATTACAGCTGGGCCATGTCAGAGTCTGGTCCAGGCTAGGACTAGGATGAGACATTCACAGCCAGATCACCATAAGGAACTTGTTACATCAAACAATGAGGCACACTGGTTTGCACAGCCCTGGTGACAAAAAAAGCAGGAAAAATATGACTTGGAAATGGCAGCACTACGTTTGCAATGTTCTGGCTTGACTGGGTTCAAACCCAGGGACTTTAGACCATAAGCTTAGTCTAAGGACCTTCTGCATTTCACTAGAGCCCTGTCATTAATCTGAAATAACAGGCCAGGGCAACTCCAGAAAAATGTATGGGTATGTTATTTGACATATTTGATTGCCTCTAACAGCTCTATTTTTTCCATATTCTGTTGCAGCGTTTTCCCGAATTGTTTTGTAAGAAACATCCAAGGAGCTTCATCAAAGACTAGTATATTGAATTCTTACATATATATATATTTCTTTTTCTGAGGCTGTTTTCAGATTTTTTTCTGCTGAGTAATTGCCTGCAGGCTGTACTGCTTGTGGCACTCAAATGTACAATCATTCAGAACACTTTGTCCCCTGGTTGAGTTAGTGGTGCTGCTAAAACTTGACACAAGAACTGGTACATATTCCAGCGTAGCATTTTTAAATCCCTGCATTCATCTCCTCTGCAGGCCACGGGCACAGACAACAGAGTCAGCACCATGAGAGTTTTGCCACTTCTTGATGGTCTGACAACCAGAAAGCTTCAATAATGCAAGTTTTGTTTGCAAAAGTAAACAAAATCAACATTTGTAACAATTTTTTTCTTTTAATGAAGGTGAATTAAAAAGATTTGATCCCACCATCTAAATAAAAGTTACATTTGAAATGGAGATTTTGAATGTTTGTAGATAATAGTCTTTCCTTTTCATCAGCAAACAGCACCCTTTTCACAGCTGAGTTCTTAGGAACAGACAGAAAACCTGGATACTGACCACAGCAGAGGCATAAAAATAGTGACCTTCAGCAATGATGGAGTAACCTAAACCAATTAAGCTTTGAATCCCTGCTTAACAACCATTTCAACCGCCTTTCCATTCAGTGTTTTACCTGAAAACGCCGTGTACACACAGAACTGCCAGCAAAAGCAAAGTGGATTAAGGGCTGCACAGAAGCACAAAGTGTTATTCGGGATGCCAGTTCAAACAAAATTTGAAAAATGCTCCATTAAACTATTGGAAAGAGTTGGTTCTTGGTTGCAGCTCCCTGAAATGCTGCCCACAGGTCTGCCTGCTCCTGCCATGGAGGTTTAGCAGCAGTTAGAGGAGCTGGGCATGGGGGATGATTTTGGAAGGTCATACAGCCCAAACCATCCTAAAGCCTGCCACTCTCTAGGAAAAAATAAATGCTACTTGGTTCACTTGCTAGGTCAGGAGAGTTTCTCATGCACTACGGGTGGGCAGTGTAGAGTATCACAGAATCACAAAACCATTTGAGTTGGAAAAGCCCTACAAGGGCATTGAGCCCACAGCACAGCCACAGCCACCACTAACACACATGCCCAAGTGCCACATCCACACGGCTTTTAAATCCCTACAGGCACGGGAACTCCACCACTGCCCTGGGCAGCCTGTTCTGGGGTTGAACAGCTCTTTTGGTGAAGATGTACCAAACATCCAGTTTAAACCTTCCCTGGTACAGCCTGAGGCTGTTCCCTCTCCTCCTGTCCCTGTTCCCTGTTCCCAGAGCCCTTTCCCCCCGGCTGTCCCCTCCTGGCAGGAGCTGTGCAGAGCCACAAGGGCCCCCCTGAGCCTCCTTTGCTCCAGCCTGAGCTCCTTCCCAGCTCCCTCAGCCCCTCCTGGGGCTCCATTCCCTTGCCCAGCTCCGTTCCCTGCCCTGGATGTGCTCCAGCCCCTCGGTGTCTTGCTTGTCTTGATGGGCCCAGAGCTGATCCCAGAATTTAATGTGTGTAGGAGCTGAATTGAGAGGGACAGGAAGGAAATTTCCTCCCAAAACCATTCAAGGAACCCTGCTTCCTTCTCCGTATTGCAATGGCTATAGCCTTCTCTCTCCACATCCTGTTTCCATGTAAGATTTCCCTTCCACCCTTCAGCCAGTATCATCTGTAAGGGTGGCATGAAAATGTGTCACGGATGAGCACTGGTCTATCCCTGTTGTTTTCCTGGCTTGAAAGTACAAACAGCTTCCCTCATCCTCAGGCTGTCTAATACACATTATAGGCTGTGTGAATCTGTGCTATCAAGCCTCTGGCTAAGATGGCATCTTGCCAGAAGATGCAAAAGGTATTGAAAAAATGCTGACAATGTATTGGCCTCATGCTTCTGTCCCTCCCTCCCCACCCACTTATCGATCACTCCTGGAGAGAGGACACTGCCCTGTACAAACTAACTACAAGAAATCCCCCATGTGTTCAAAATATATTTACTCTTAGCACAGAGCTCCAACAGCAGCATCATTAACCTCCTCCTTGAAGCAACAAATACTCCAGGGAGTTTGGTCTGCAAATATTTAGCCAAGACTGCTGTCATGAAGCTGACAGCATCAGTCAGTGGGTGGCTGGAAATACCACGTGAGGCAGCACATGTCCAAAACCACTCCAGATGGAAAAGAAACCAGCAGAAAAGTACAGCCACTGTCAACATCTGTACCAAGGACATTATCGACCAGCAGAATGAATCCTGCTTAAACAGGCCCCGAAAAATTGGTGAAAAAACAGCCCCATTTGAAAGGGTTTA